>CAXKVX010005248.1:0-316980 GCA_964058865.1 Eleocharis quinqueflora | reverse complement strand
CGTACACGACCAATGCTGGTACATTCAATATATGAGGTTTTCGGTGCTACATTTGCTGAGTAATTACAAAAGTCGAATCCTTTGATCCACCAACGGAAACTGTTGGGTCGCCCAGCTGCTCCCTGATTTTTAGCAGCACAATTTCATCATCTTTGGTAGATAACACAGTGCTGATGCAAGAGGAGGAGGAACTACAAGAAAACAACAAACATGTATTCATGGTCTTTCTGTTTTCTGAATTTTTTAATGGATGTTGTTTTAGAACGCTATGAATTAGACTTAACAGTAGAGTTGATGTCAGTGTTATTCTCAACGAATGCTGTATGATGTACGAACAAAGAAGTGAAGTGGTTTTGTTTTTGTTTCTTCTTTGATTTTGAAGGATTTGTAGGTCGATATTCACATTATCATGTCCCACTGAAACTATAATTTCTAATTTAGGCTTCACGTACGTTGAATTAATTTAGAGGCGAATATAATACATTTTGTCTTGACAAATTTAGATTATTTGGATCCTTTTATTGTGTAAATTAATGATAATTCTGTTATGCGTTTGCCATATATATATACCGTAAGATATATATATCACCGGGTCACTCTTCATATATATAATCTAAAATGATCAATGAAACGTGTAAACTGAGGGAAAAACAGGTAAACTATTTGGTAGATCCAAGAAGCACAAAGTTCTATGAATGTTTAAGAGAGCAACTTTAATGTCAACTTTAAACGGAAAAATAAAAATAAAAAAAGGGTCATAGTTATACAGAAGGCCTTCAAACCACGTTCCTTAATCTTGTCAAGTGTCAACTTGCAAGAGTGATATAAATATTGCCAAATGTAATTGAATCACTGTCAACAGTAGTTCAACACCAATCCTATCCTACATATATTTTATATTTCTCTACTTTGTTAGATAATTAATTTCTTGATATATAGACATATTATAAGGGCTGGTAAACAAATTTTTAGTATAATTGCAGTTGCAGTTCTATGAATATGGTGGTCAGAAAAAAATGATTGTTGTTTCAATAATAAAGCCTTTCTCATCTGTTTCTAATGTGTGTGTGAAAATTAATTAAACATATTTTATTTTACTGGTCAGGAGCAATGAAGGGAACTTTGAAGAATGCATCAGTGGTGAGAGAATGTCACTGATGCCGCCAGTATCCGCTAGAGGTGTGTTGTTTAAAAATAGAATTCAGAGGTATAGAGACTGGTACGCGAGAGTCTCAATCGATATGAGCATTTGAAACATTGGGTGTATACTTTGTTTTTTAAAATGAAATGATGGGCATTCTCCACTTAGTTCATAAAAAAGGTTTATGAAGGCCTTAAAGCCACGATAATTCTAATCAATGGCAGAGCCACGTTGAGCCAAAGGGGATCAGATCAGTTAAACCCCAGGAAAAAAGTAATTTCAAATTGTTGTTGGATGTATAATTAATTTTTTTTTTGATGGAAAAAAGGGGATCTGAGTCCCCCAGTTTCATTAAAATACTCCCGAAGAGGTGAAGTATTTACATTGTTTATTAATTTGAAAGAAAGAAACGAAAAAAACTGAAAGAAACCAAAAAAAAAAAAAAAAAAAAACATTGTGTTCATGTTCCAGTGGTTACAAGGTGTTCATGATCTCTCTCTATGACTTCTGCCAATTTGCCAGGCATTTGCTAATGCTGGTACCATAAGTGTCGTAGCTGCCAAACCTCTCTGGTAAGCTGCACAATGTCCCTACTGATGTCTTGAAATATTCGTCTACAACGCTCTTTCCAGAGTACAAAGTTTGTGATTACCTCAAAATGTACCTCTGCTTGGTCCCGTCCATTCGTCTTGTGCTTGAGCAGGTCATGGGAATTGCTGGAGTTATATAAGGAAAAGGAACCGTCATTTGGCCTACCGCTGCATATGGAGGCTGTTACATATTGCCTTAGCTCAATTGCAAGACTGCAGTGCTGAAAAATGTGCTGCATGGTTTCTTCATGTTGACGACACATGATACACATATTCGTCAATGCCCAACCTCTTTTGTTTAAATTGTCTATTGTCGTGATTCGGTTATTGAGCATGAGCCATATGAAGATTTGAACTCTCAGTGGCGACTTAATCGACCAGCAGTATGTAGTTTGTGAAGCTGGGGAAGGAGTGCATGCTAAAAAATTGTAAACTTCCTTTGTCGTGTATTTTGTGCCTCTGATCCAGCGACATTGTCCGTCTTCCTGTCGAGTTATGCAAGCTTCAAAATGATCACTTAGCTTATTTAAATTCCTCCAGAAGATATTCGAGTGAGGGAGAGTCCACAGTTCATTTTCCTCTGTTGTTAAACCCGTCCTCCACCAAGGTGTGTCTTCGAATTTCCATCTCCACATCCATTTGAGGAGCAGACTTATATTTGCTAATTTGATGTCTCTTATGCCCAATCCCCCATGGGATCTCGATTTGGTTGCCAATGACCAACTTACCATGTAAAGGTTTCTTTTCTGTTGAGAGTCGGGTTTATGTCCGTGCCAAAGAAACTTCCTTTGTACAATTTGAATTTTCTTAATGACCCATAGCGGAAGGAGAAAAACCGACATGAAGAAAGTCGGTACTGCTGACAACACCGAGTTGGTCATGATCAAGCGACCTCCTATCGACAACAAAGACGATTTCCAACCGGACAATTTGTGCTCAACTCTATCAATAAGTTGCATGTATTCCCTCTTTCTTATGGCTTTATCACTCAATGGTAGCCCCAGATAAGTGGTTGGAAATTTTGCCGTCGTGCACCTCAGTACCCGTGCCAATCGAGGTGCCTCATTATCAGAATATGTTAGTAACATTTCTGATTTTGCCAAATTAATTTCCAAGCCTGAGAGCTTTGCAAATAGCTGAAATATTAACCTGATGTGTTGTGCTTGTTGCAAAGATGGTTTGAAAAACAATAATGTATCGTCCGCATATGATAGGCACGCATGACATCCTTGAAACGGAGCCCGTATTAATGACATTTCTGTGAGCTTTTTATACCACTGTGGTAGAAAATCCATTGCGATGATAAAGAGAAGAGGGGCCAACGGATCTCCTTGTCGCACTCCTCGTCGTAATTTGATGCTCTTCCCTGCGACAGAGTTGATGATCACTCTAGAACTTCCTTGCAAGAGCAATCTGCTGATCCAATCAATCCATATTTGAGGGAATTTTTTTGCTTGCAAGCATCTGATAATGAAGTCCCAACTAATTGTGTCAAAAGCTTTCCGGATATCTGCTTTGAACACTCCCAGAATTTCTCGTTGCTTTGTTGCCGCTTGAATGACCTGTTGTGCATAATAAAATCCCTCTGTTATGCTTCTCCCATGAACAAAGCCTGTCTGGGTTGCAATAGTGATCTGCGGCATGAAAGGTTTTAGGCGTGTAGCTAAAACTTTGGACAGAATCCTTTGGATAGAATTGATCATACTGATCGGCCTGAAGTCGCTTGGTTCCGGGACGCCTTCTTTTTTCTTTGGGATTAGTGCAATGAGGGAATCATTCAAAGGTGCCAAGGTCGCATTTGGTTGTCGCAGCACAGTGTTTAGGACATTTAGGATATCTGGAGCCAACAGGTTTCTGAAATTCTGAAAAAATTCCCCCGTAAAACCATCTGGACCTGGAGACTTCCCGCTCTTCCATTTCCTGATTATGCAATCCAATTCTCCCTGAGTTATTGGTGCGGTTAAGATCTGGTAAGCTTCGGGTGGCAGTTTGGTTTGAGCAAAAAGTGAGTCAAAATCGAAACTCATCATGCTATCTTGAGCAGCACCTTGAGCAGCACCCATCAAGGAGCAGAAATGATTAAACATGATTCTTGCTTTGTTCTTGTGATCTGTGGCTATGTGGCTCCCACTGCTTATCACCGAGATGTTGTTTTGTCGCCTTTGAACTGAAGCCACAGCATGAAAATATCTAGTGTTTTTATCACCTTCCTTCACCCATTGATTTTTTGCCCTTTGTTTCCATAAGGACTCCTCCAAGTTGGCTATTTGACATAGCCTTGTTCTAATGAGAGTAATTAGCAATTGCTCAAGTTGTGTCAAGCTCCTCCTTTCTCCCTGTTCATCCAGCCACAAAAGAGTCTTGTGGCCTATGTCTTTTTGTGTGAAAAGATTCCCAACCTTATGCTTGTTCCAGGTACTAAGAGATTTCCTGAGGTTGAGGAGTTTCTTAGCCAAGTCTTGCGGATTCTCTGCTACTGGCGTTGCCTCCCATGAATTGCGTACTATCTCCTCAATATCTGGCATACTTAGCCAAAAATTCTCAAAGCGAAAAATATTTGATCTAGGAAAATTGGTGGAGCACGTACACTTGATGGGACAGTGATCAGATATTGTAGAGGCAAGAGCCAATTGTTGCGTGTTTGGAAATCTTGTGTTCCACGCTGAGTTGAAAAGGGTTCTATCCAACCGCACAGAGGTTCTATTCGTACTTCCTCTGCTCCACGTATACCTCCTCCCTTGCAACTGCGGGTCAATGAGATTTAGGGCATTGACCGTTTCCTGAAACGATCTGCTAGGCCTGCCCTGTTGGTTGGAACGATCCGATTGTGTGAGTGTGCAATTAAAATCGCCTAATATGAACCATGGAGTGTCATTCGATGGGCTTTCTGTCCTCAATTCTGCAAGAAAAGCAACTCGCTGCAAGCTTGTTGAGGGACCGTAGACTCCTGTGATACGGCACATCGAATTATCCAAGGTGAGAGTGAAGTCCATGGTTATGCAGTGAGTTAGAATGTTCATGTTCTGTAATTGTAGAAGCGTGGATCTCCAACCCATTAATATACCGCCCGCCGTTCCATTTGTTGGACCATAGTCAAACTTGTCAATGTTATTCCCCAATATTTCCTTTGCTGTTTGCTGCGAGATCTGACTGAGTTTGGTTTCTTGCAAGCACACCACATCAGGCTTTATAGTTTGAATGAAATTCTTGACGTTGACCCTCTTGATTGGGTCATTTAATCCTCTTACGTTTCATGACAACAAAATAAAGATTCTATTACGCCTTACATTCATCTTGTAACATTTGTTGCCTCCAGCTTGATACAACGGTGAAATGAAAAACAACAACCATTAGTGCAACAACCTTCCAACAGAGACCGTGCCAGGCTATCCTGGCGAATCTTCTGTGGCCACCAACTAAGATACTTAGCTAGCCTAAACATTGAAAACCCTACACTGACTACCTAGCTAAACGAGACTAAACTAAACTAGTGCTGGAGCAAAGACTTGACAGATGATCAGATGTAATCAACCTCTCCCCCATAAATCCTTATAGGGGGAATCGTGTCATGGGTGGGAGTTGTGGGAGGAGATTCCAAGCTCAATTGGTTGTTGTTAGTTTCCAAAGCCTCCTCAATTTGGGATCGGATGTCCTCATTAAGCGTTAAACCCGTGGCTTGCAATATGGCCATTGCCTGATCCTTGGTTATGGCCTTTTCTTGATCTTTAAGATTGAACAATACTGTTCCTTTTCCTTGATTCCTACCTCTACTCCTCGTTTGTTGCGGTTTGATTTGGCTTCTTTTTGCTGAGAGTCTTGAGCTGCGCCTCGGTGTTCTGGTAGTCTCTATCTGGTGTTGATGCGAGTGCGTCTGTGTCAAGGCCTCTGGACGCATTTGCTGCTGAGAAGAAAAAATCCCCTGCTCTTTTGAAGGAAGTTGGAACTGTTGTTCCCGAGTTTTGGAAAGCACGATGTTTGCATTGGTGTTGCTAGAATCCCCTTCGAAATGCATTTCACTGATTGCAGCCCAATCGCAAGAGAACCATGCTTTAATTGTTCTTGCTGGGTTGTTGAGAGATGGCCCATATGATTTGAAATTTCCCAACTGGGCTGCTTCGGCCTGCTGAGCTTGGAGCCATTCTTGGAATTATTTCCAGCCCATCGACCTTCCTTCCTGCCACAGTGATTATTGATGTGGCCCAACTCCCCGCTAGCCCATAATCAACTACTGGAGCTGACAGCTGTCTTGCACCCAACTTAGCCATAGCGTGTGTGACCGTTGAAAAAGCTTTGGAGTTGTCTGTAGTGGTCATTCCCTTCTTTTTATGGACCAATCGGATGATGTTGCAGATGCCTGTCAGATCCGATAGATATGTTGCATCATTAAGGAAACTTCGAAACTCTGGAAGGAAAAAGCACCTGAGAGCATTTCCCCTCGCTTGTTTCGAGAGCAACACAGCTCCCTGTACCATTGTCAGAATGAGTTCTCCGGGATCGTTTGTGGCTGTGCCTTTCTCTTCTCCTGCTGTGGCTACCACCATTTTTGCTCTCCAAACCTTGGTATGGTTGGCTTTCCTTCCTGCCGAGATCTTCGATTTCCAGATCACTGATTTCTTGGGTTTTAGAGTTTTCCATGGCTTACGGCATCCCCGCTGTTGGGTATCTGTGAACGTCGTCGCAACTCGTGAGATTTTTATCCTCCAATCAGCAGGTCAATGCGGGGAAAAATTGGCTTCCATGGAGTCTGTTGAGTCACTGTGAGAGGAGTGGTACCCTCCTTGCTGTTGATAGTGGGACATACTTGGGAACTGTCTCTGTGGAGGTGGTGGGTTCTGCGAACCCTGTGGCCCCATATGTGGCGGGTCCGATTGTGGATAGAAAGGGTCTTCTCCCCATTCACGCCACCTGGTGATAATCACATCCACAGGGGTTGCATAGCTACCCTCTCTATACATGAGTTGGAGGGGTATGTGTTTTGGATGTCTGCACCAATGAGAACTGAAATATATTTAAAATGTCCGGCTTGTCTTCCGAACGGCATGATCTTGATAGGGGTGCCACAGCCTTGGAGCAGGTTTCTAATCTCTGGGTGAGTCCATGCTTGAATTGGCAAACCCAGGAACTTGATCCATACTTGGTGAGTCGGTGGGTCGTTTGCCATACCAAAACGGGGCCGCCACTCGTGAACTCTAAAGCTAACATTGCGACAAGGAATTCGATACACCCCACCTTGTACCACTACATCCCTTGATATGATGTCAGGACAAATCACAAGGTAAGGTGAGCTGTGTGCCTCTAGGACCTGGTAGTCCCCATCGTGTCTGCCGTGGGCAAAAGCCAGATGCTCGGCTATGAGTACCGGCATATCTGGTGTCAGAGAACCATTTAAGATGATAATATAGCCTGTTCGTGCTAGGTATTCGTTGTGCTCGTTCAGCGCCAGGCGGTCAGGACGGTATATGTTACGACACAGAGGTCGTTCATTCACAAATTCCTCCATGCTAGGTTTGGGAGATGTGGGTTTGAACACCGAATTGGTTTTTGCTGGCTTACTCATTGCTGGACACCAGGCATATTTATGCCCAAGTTTTCCACAATTAATGCACTTAATTGTGTTTCTGCAATTTCTTTGAACATGTCCCTTCTGTAGGCATCTAAAGCACTTTCTTTCCTCTCTCAATTTTGCAAGCAATGTTGACAGTGGCGTTTTGGACGGTTGTACTCTTTGTTTCATCTTTGGAGAGACATGTTGCCATTCCTGTGTTGCCATAGGTGGTTTGTAGCTTCGTGTAGACCCTTTGACCCCCTTTGATGATTCTCCTAAGAATACCTCTTTAAATGTCTTGGTAGAGTGCGTGTCTTGGCAGTTTCCTTGTTGAGCATTAGGGCTTGGGTTCGAGGCACAGTTTTTGAATGAGGCCTGGAGGGGGTTAGGTCTAGCATTTAATGGGTTGAGGTTGAGCTTGTCTGCTTGCTGGTGGTGGTTGAAGGTGGCTGGGGTGTGGGGAGCTGCTCTTCCTTTTCCTTTCTCCATCTCTTCTTTTTCACCTCCGAGACTAGCACATCAGGTCATTATTCACAGGTTCTCTTTCTAGTACATGTTCAATAGGTTCCTTCGGACAAAAATAGTCCAAAATAGTATTTGGTTACTTCTACTTGTTAGGACCCTATTTTATCAAACATAGAGAGAACATATATTTGCTTCCTATTTCAGGAGAAGTTATTTATTTCAGTTACATCCATCAAACCAAAATTATCAAGCAAATACCAGCATGCTTAAAACTATAACAGAGAATAATAAAAGGAAAGTCATAACTGCATTTGGATTATTGTTAACATATTGATATGGCAATTAATTTGCGCACATCAAGTAAACGGTCTAGTAGTCTAATGATAGCTAACTATAATTACTTCCAAGAGGTGATGGATTCAAACATTTGTGAGCTCATGACTATTCCGAAAATAGATATTTGAAAAGTAATAAATGAGGGTAGTAAGACCCCTTTCTATCCAAAAAAAAAGGCGTACATGGAAACAAGATGACAAGAGAAATTGGAAATAGTTTATTTCTTCGCAAAATGCTGCGCACATAAATGGTGGAATCAAAATGGTGGTTCGGATATGGGCGCAAATTCGGGTGCCCAAGTACCGTATGGTCCTGTTGATATATCCCATATGGGTGCAGGTGCAGGAGCCCAATCGAAACATGGTGATTGTGGAATCCCGAAGAGGCATGTGTTGTTCGCAAAAACCGCGGGACTGAATCGACACATGTTATATCCCTGAGGTAGCTCGCCGCAGAGTCTGTTGAAGGAAAAATCGGCGTACCACAAGTTAGCAGCTGTGGCAAATGAATCCGGCACTCTCCCATATATTTTATTATGGCTAATATCTAAACTATACAGATTATCCGAGAATTCTACGTAACTCAGATCAAATTCAAAGCTGTTATTAGCCAAAACAATGTTACCGGTCATCTTTTGTTTACCAAATAAAAAGGCTGCATCGCCAGTGAGCTGGTTATTCCCCAAGTCAAATAGCCCGAAATTTACCGATCTATAACATTTTGGAAGTTCGCCGGTCAAGTTGTTATTGGAAAGCACAAGCCCCGGATATTGACCTTGGACAAGCGTAGGTGGAATGATACCAGTGAGGTAATTAAACGACAGATCCAAGAAATTTAAGTTTGGTAAGGTAGAGAATGACGGCGGAATTGCACCGGATAGGTAGTTATGTGATAAATTGATGGTTGTGATACTGTTATGGTTTGAAAAGTTGGGCACAGAGCCGGAGAGAGATGTATACATTATGTAAAGATAAGCAAGTTTTGGTAGTTTGGTAATGCAAGAAGAAATGGGACCATAGAGTTGAGGGATTTCGTAAAGCACAAGGTAATCGAGTTCAGTTAAGCTGCAAATGGCATCTGGAAAGGGGCCTGCTGTCATGACTAAGCTATAGAGGCTTAACATTTGAACACGACCAGTGTCGGTACATGTGATATATGAGCTTTCTTGTGACGAGTTATTACAGAAGTCGTATCCTTTGACCCACAAACTGAGACTGTCGGGGTTGCCTAGCTGCTGCTTGATTTTGAGCAGCACAATTCCATCATCTTTGTCTTCGGTGGATAACACAGTGGTGGTGCAAGAGAGGAGGAACAACAAGAAAATGACACTCATCTTTGGTACATATATTTTTTTTTGTTTTCTGAGTGTTTGAATGGATGCTAATTGTTTTAGAACATCGCGAGTGGTGGTATATATAGAGGACTAGAGGAGCATCGATCTAAATCAACAATATTTAATTTGCATCAAAGTAAATGCACATATATAGTAAGATTAATTATGAGATGGGATGACTTTTGGAGATCGTGCACATGAAGTTGAGTGTTGACTAACTAAATGCCTGTGTAGACGTGTAGTGTTATTACAATTAATTTAGCGTTTACTTTGACTTAAGATGGCGTTTACTTTGACTTGACATCAATCTATATAGGAGTAGGAGTTGGGCCTGTCGACGCAAGGCCGTTTAGCCTGTTTTCGTTTCGTTCGAACGAAAACGCAAATGATAGAAAAATTAGTTTCGTTAGATCTAGAAAACGCAAATGCAAATTTTATATTTTTCGTTATCTAAGCGCAACGAAAATGGTCAAGGCCTGTTTCGTTTTCGTATATTTCGTACATTTGCACTGTGAGTCGCAAAGAGGAAGACTAAAACCCTAGATTGGATGGATTCGCAACTTTCTCCTCTTTCTCTCGCAGTGCCTGAATTACGTGTTGACATGCGATTTGCACTGACGGTTATGGTCTCTTCAATAATAATTTGATCAAAGTCTCTGCAATAAAAGTCTTTTGTCCATCAAAACCCAACGTTCTCTGATCTGTACTGACGGGAGTCGTCTGGTAAATAAAATGGTCTTGCATATTTGCATAATTCTTTTGTATATTTGTGTAAATAAAGGGGCATAGTTGCTGATTTGTACTCAATGTGCATAGTTGCTTCCATGGTAAATGAAGGGGCAAACCTGTCCTTCTATGGCAGTGTCTTGTCCTTCATTCAATTTCTTAATGTTTATTAAAATATCATCACTGTACATGTAAGTATATATATAGCTGTGCTAGTGCATTTTTGTACTCTTCTAGTGTACATCTTTTTGTTTAAATCTTCTCTCTCTTTTTTGAGCAAAAGTTTAAACCTTCTCTTAAAGAACTACATATTAATTGTTATTTATATTTCATTTGGGTGGCATCATAAGCTTCGATTTATAATTTGTGAACTTGGACTTTCATTTAGTTTCCAACGAGTATGCCTATTTTATATTTAATCTGAAAGAGTGAGAAAAAAGACAAAAGATCTCTTTAATTGCTAAGTCAATGGTTTGAACGATAAAAAACTTTGACCGTTCAAATGGTCCTGATCGTTCCTCTGGAACGAAACGATCTGTGCATCATTTTTTTTCTTTCGTTTGCTTGCGAAAACGAAAACGAAAAAAAATGTTGATCGTGTGATTGGTGAAACGAAAACGATAGAGAGTAATTTCGTGGCTGTGGTCCACGTTAGACAGGCCTAAAAGGAGTGTCAAACGTTAAAAACATTAACGCAAATACTCATTTGCGTTAATTGTTGCATTTAATTAACGAAAAAACTCGTTTGCTTTAAATGTTGGTTTAAGAAACATAAGAGATTTTTTTACGTTTGCGTTGCGTTGAACTAAAACGTTCAAAACACAATAAATGTTTAATTTTTTGCGTCAAACTGCATCATCAGTTCAAATTGATTCCTTGATTGCACAAATACACAAATAATTTCAAATAAAATCATAACTTCAGAAAAAATTATATGAACAAAATACGTGAACTTCACAACAAATAAAATCATAACTTCAGAACAAAAAATTCTAATTTGAACTTCACAACCTTCAACTCAAACAAAATACTTGAACTTCACATTTAATGATCATGCATCTAAACATGAACCTCACAACAATTTTCTTATACGGAGATGTCAACCTTGCAGAAATGATCTCAAGTACTCAACCTAGATATCAAGTTATCTTCTCAGAAACCTATCTCATCTTGGCTAAATAAAAGAAAATAAAACACATTGATCAACTGAAGAATCTGTAAACCTAGGTGGCCTAGGTACTTAACTAAATTTAGCTCGACTCAACCAAATAGGAATCTAATTGCAAATTTCACACAAAACAAATTCCTAATTGCAATTGCACAATTGACTAACACAATCAATTTAACTATTGCTAAAAAATTCAATCAATCAATTCTACAATTAATTCAACAAGCAATTCTAACAATTCTCAATCAAGTAATTCAAGCATTCAATTCACAATTTACAATAACAAAAGCAATTAACACAAATGAATTGAAATAAAGAGAAAGGGAAGAGAGTGGCTCAATCAAATGTTGACGGAGTTGACTTGCACAAGCGGCCTCGCCTACGTCTTCGGGTCCCCGACGCCCCCGCTTCTTGCAGTAACAAGTCTGGTTCGCTCCATTAAACAAAATCGCTTGTTCCATATACCACTTCGGAATTGGAGCTCTCTTACACACACCGGTGGAGCCACCAACTCTAACTCAGTGCCGAACTCTATCTCGCTTGCACACGCCAGTGGGGCTCAAGACAACTAAACACACACATAATATAATAGACAATTGGCTAATTGGATGATTAACAAAAACAATCACTTAAACAAATTAACTCTCTATAATCCCTAAATTAGATTTAGCTAATTAAACTTGAGATTAAGAGCAAGAATTTGGCTATATGTATAGGGCTCAAGGTTGCTGGTAATGGTGTTAATTGAATATAATAGTTTAGCAGAAACAATTGTTGGAGAAGAATAGTTTATATAGGATTCAATCCTGGCCAAAAGCATTTCTGCAAAATATGATCTTAGTTTTCGAATCACCTTAGTTTGCCCTTTAGGCACCTAAGCAACCTTTGATTGGTTGCTTTCCTTCCTAAGGGTGCATTCTAACAAAATATGACCATATTTGCAACAATTATTTCATATGGCATTTGCTGGAGGATTATTACTTACATTTGTCATATGCTTGATTTAACAAACCTAGTGAGATAATCATTTCTCAATTGTTGTGCCTTGTTGTTTGATTGGTAAGTGTAATTGAAGTTAGATTTTGGCACATGCTTTGGTTGAGAAATAATCTTTGGCTTTTGATTGTGTCTTACATCATGTTGGGCATTGATGTTACCTTTCGATTCATATGCCCACCTATTTGATCCCTTATAGTAAGCATTGTTGGACCAAGATGGGTTGAAATACCTAGATATTGATTTGTGTTTGGTATGCTTTTCATTGTTGAATCGGTACCTAAATGCATAGGTTGGTACATTGCCCTTGTTGTAGAATTTTGCAATTTTACTCTTGTCAAAGTTTTGTTTTCCCTCATTCTTAGGGCTTTGAGGTTTTTTGGATGGCAAAGAAGATGATGAACCTTTTTTATATCCCAAACCCTTTTTGTCATGGGGTTTTTTACCCTCAAAATTTTTACTCAAGTCTAATTTGCTTTTGCTCAAAGCATTGGAAGATCTCAAAGCCTTATTTTCAATTTCAAGTTTGTTTGCTTTGGACTCAAGCTCATGAATTTTGTTATTTAACCCCACAATTGGGCAGTCTTTACTCATGAGGGCTTGGTTTAATTCAATGAGGAGTTTGTTTAATCTAGCAATTTCAATTTTCAGTAACTCCTCATTTGACACATCACTAGTGTCATCACCATCATCATCTGATTCACTATCGGATTTAAATCCTACACAAAAATTAATCTCAACGGGTTTAGGATCTAGAGATACCTTAGCCTCATCTTGAGAGGTGGATGCGCTAGCTTCGTCCTTGGAGGCTTCCTCCATCGATTGCTCTTCTTTCACTGGCTTCTCTTCCTTCATTTGCTCTTCCTCCACAACATCATTTCTTTCAACTTGCCCGAGAGCAAATTTCTTGATAAGTTCTATCACTCCCTGATCGGTTATGTTGTTCTTGGAGATGATGACATTCAAGTCAATCTTTCCTTCATCAACCAAGGCGACGAAGGCATGATGATCATCCCCTTGATATCCTCCACTTTATGCTCCCCCATTGTTGAACATTTCTTCAAGTAATTTGGTGAGAATGGGGATGTCTTTGCTTGCATCTATCCCAAAGTCTCAAAAGGGTGAAACAAATTGGGATTCTTGGTTTGAGGTGGAAGATTGGTAGTGGTAATCTTGGTTGGAGGTAGAGGTTTGGTGATGGCTAGAGTTTCGGGACAAAAATGCTATGATTTTGGATTGATGATCATGTTCCCCAAGTTGCCAAAGGGTTTTCTCATAGGTTTTGAGAAATGAATACACTTCTTCGGGTGTGAATGGGACTTCTCTAGCATTGTTCATAGCCTCTAACGAACTCATATGCGCTCTCCATGAGGATCTCCATTGCATGACCCTTATGAGCTTGGTGACAATCTTGTATGGCTCCATGGGATCACATATTCCAATAAGTTCATTAGTTAGAATTGCAAGACATGTGTACATGTCCTCAATGAACTCGTTTTCTCCGATTCTAAAGTTTTCGAATTACGATTGCAATTTGGCTCATCTAGATCATTTGAGCAATGCATTGCCTTCATACTTTTGAAGCAATGCATACCACATGTCGTAGCCATTGGTTGCCTCCCCTAGAATTGACGCAATTGACTCATGTATTGATGCTAAAAGTGCATTAAGTGCATAATCATTTTGTCGTTTCTTTAACAACAAACCATTGGTCAATTCATTTGTTTTGGGGTCATATTCCAGTGTGTATCTTATGGTGACCAAATCCCAAAGATCAAGGAGACTTAAATAGTTGATCATCCTAAGTTTCCAATATCTAAAATTTTTACAATCAAATCCTAATATCGAGGGTAGAGAAATTTGCCTATAGGTTGTCATTTAATTTGGATCTTTACTTGATTAATTAGCAAGTTCAACTTGCTCTGATACCACTTTGTAAACCTAGGCGGTCTAGGTACTTAACTAAATTTAGCTCGACTCAACCAAATAGAGACATAGTTGCAAATTTCACACAAAATCAATTCCTAATTGCAATTGCCCAATTAACTAACACAATCAATTTAACTATTGCTAAACCATTCAATCAAGCAATTCTATAATTAATTCAACAACCAATTCTAACAATTCCCTAATCAAGCAATTCAAGCATTTAATTCACAATTCACAATAACAAAAGCAATTAACACTAATGAATTGAAATAAAGAGAAAGGAAAGAGAGTGGCTTAATTAAATGTTCACGGAGTTCAGATTTTTTTTTAATTTTTCAGATTTTTTGGAAGTTCTACCATTTTTTCAATTCAAAAATTCAAAAATTCAAAAATTCAAAAAAAATTCGACAGGAACCTGTTCCGCCCCGTCCCGACCCGTCCAACCCGTGCGGGTTTACCACGGGTCGGATTGCCCCCTAATCCACCAAACTCGTGTTAACTCGCCCTGACCGTGGATCCGCCCAGGTTGGACCCGCGGGTATCCGCCCCGACCCGTTGTCAGAACTCTAGGACTTGGACCTCCATATTTGGCGAATATTCGAAATTTCGTAAGATCTGAATTCGAATAATTATTTGAATTTGTATGTGTATCCGGTTCAAAAATCGAAACAGTATCCATATCTGTATCCGGTAAAAAATTATCCGTATTCGAAAATATCCGAATCCAAATATACGACATACGTTAAAATCCAAATCCATATTCGGATAATCTGATAACTATCTGATCCGATTGCACCCTCATCTGTGACCTTTCCTCTTCTCCTCACCAAGTGCACTGAAAATGCGAGGAATGTATTTTTTGTCTAAGTTCTGCAGGAATATTAAATTTCCTCTAGTTTAACCAAATAACTATTATTTCGTGACAATGGACCATATACTAATTCAGTGTTTAACTCTATGATACTTTTCTATAAATAGCTTTCTTCAAGAGCAGCAAAACACTCAAATCTTTTTCATATGCAACATTTCAAGTATTTGCAACTTATTACATGTAGTTACGAAATGCACGAAATGCAAGTGGCAACAACGAAGAAAGAAATACAAATTTGAGGCGTCATATCGAATGATCTCATAAAACTCGCAAGGAGAGAAGCATCGGTGCACTAGGAAAGCAAGGGGAGAGTTGCCTTTTTCGCCTCTGAGAAGATTTTGCTTTCTGAAGCTTCAATTCAATTCGTCTTTGAGCCAAGGAAGGAGATCTGAGAGAGAGTTCAGATGGAGAGGGAGAAAAGAGAGGGGTTCTGTTTTGAGAAAAGATGCAATTCTTCGTTAGGATGGAGGGAGAGAAGGGTTCAGGGGGTAGGGATGCGAGCAACAGCGGCGCTGAGAGAGAGGAAATAGATGGCTTGGATTTGAGCAATCAGGAGCGCGAGATAAAGCGTAGCAAGCTGAATGTAGTATTTTGTGAAATGAATGCAATGGAAACGTGGAGGAGAATTTCGAGCCTTTAAACAATTAGTGTAGCAAACTAATGATATAAGCTCAATCCGAGGGTTGATTTTAATTCCGAAAATTTTAGAAATAATCTCAGTCGTTGCACAATTAGGACAACAAGATGCTTAATAAGAAGGAGAGATAAATACAGAAGTTATATCAAAATTGCGACAAGAATAACTAGAGGCATAAACGGATCAAATAATATTCAATTTTATCCGAACCAATATCTGATAAGTAACCAAAATTATTCGATTTGTATCTATATTCGCTAATATCTGTATTCGTATTTGTATTCGAAAAACTTTAACGAATAAAATTACAATTTGACTATCATCTATTCATATTCGATCATTTAGCTATTATTATTTAATAGTATCTAAAATTATCCAAAATATTATATCTGATATTCTCCGATTACATCCAAATTGATAACAAAAAAATGCCTATTATATATATATTTTATTAAATTTTGTATGTAGATGACAAATTTAGTTAATTTTAGATCTAACTTGAATTTATGTATCATATATCTTTTTTATAATTCATTGATATATTTGTATAAACATAAAACAAATCAAATATTTTTTTTAATTATCCGAACTATATTACTTTTGTATCCATATCCGTCCAATATCCGATTAATATCCGATCCTCATCCGTATCAAAAAAATTTACTGTCAAAATACGTAAGACAATTATCCGTCATGTCCGACCGGTTTACATCCTAAGAATAACACATACAAATATATCTCAAAATTGCGACACGAATAACAAATACAAGAGGAAATTTTTTCTACCAATACGCAGCTCACTGTAACAACCTCCTATTCAAATTGCTAACTTCGAGTTGCATCTACTCAGAAAAAATTACCTGCGCCCCTTACCCTTACCCTTCACCTTCCCCTTCCCCTTTCCATTTCCTTTGCCCTTCCCCGCATGAAATTTATTGCCTTTAGAATGCTTTTGATTAAACCGCTGAATCTTTGAAGCCTTTTGTTGTCGCATCTTACGCACCTGTTCTGGGTCTTTAATTTCGGATGGGACATTGGCGTTCGGTACTGACCACCGGTTGTTCCTTCCTTTCATGAACCTGTTGTTTCCTCTTTGATTTCCACCTGCAGAAAATAACATTGTTATCAATAACATAAAAGTTATGGACCTTATCTACTACAGAATCTAGATAATAAAATATTCTCAGATTGATAAATAAAGATTTTCTGATGTAGTACCACTGTACCAGTGATATCTTCTCTTAGGGTGCGTTTGGATCATGACATGGTTAGTGTAAAAATAGTGCTATCTAGATTAGTGGTTGAAATAGTGGTTACTTTTTGCTATCTAGGTTAGTGCAAAAATAGTGTTAATTTTGTGCTATCTAGGTTAGTGAAAATGTTGTTTGGATTCACATTTGAAGTAGTGATAGTGAGTTAATAAATAATAAATTATTTTAGTTTTTTAACGATAATAATAATAATAAAATATTGATATCAATTTATAATATATAATAATACAATAATAATAAATGATAATAATAATAATAAAATAATGATAATTACAATAATAATAATAAAATAATAAAATAATGATAATTACAACAATAATAATAAAATAATAATAATAATAAATTAATAAAATAATGATAGTTACAATAATAATAATAATGACAATTATAATAATACTAATAAAATAATAATAACAATAATAATAATAATAATAAAATAATGACAATTAAAATAATCATAATAAAAATAAAATAATAATAATGACAATTATAATAATAATAAAATAATGATAATTACAATAATAATAATAAAAATAATAATAATGACAATTATAATAATACTAATAAAATAATAATGACAATTAAAATAATAATAATAATTATTATTATTATAATAATAATAAAATAATGATAATTACAATAATAATAATAAAAATAATAATAATGACAATTATAATAATACTAATAAAATTATAATGACAATAATAATAATAAAATAATATTAATGAAAATTATAATAATAATAAAATAATGATAATTACAATAATAATAATAAAAATAATAATAATGACAATTATAATAATACTAATAAAATAATAATAATAATAATAATAAAATAATATTAATGAAAATTATAATAATAATAAAATAATGATAATTACAATAATAATAATAAAAATAATAATAATGACAATTATAATAATACTAATAAAATAATAATAATAATAATAATAAAATAATGACAATTAAAAAAAAATAATAATAATAAAATAATATTAATGACAATTATAATAATAATAAAATAATGATAATTACAATAATAATAATAAAAATAATAATAATGACAATTATAATAATACTAATAAAATAATAATGACAATAATAATAATAAAATAATATTTATTAAAATAATAATAATAATAATAATAAAATAATAATAATGATAATTATAATAATAATAAAATAATAATAATTACAATAATATTAAAAGAAATAATCATGACAATTATAATAATACTAATAAAATAACAATGACAATAATAATAATAATAATAAAAGAATGACTATTAAAATAATAATAATAATATTAAATAATAATAATATCAAGATGATGATTACAATGTAATAAAATAATAATTTTGTTAACCATGACATGTGCTAATTTTCTAATCCTACCATTTTGTTGGATTAGCAAAATAGCACTAACCAACACTACTCACAACTTACTTAATCATGTTTGGATCACATTTTTGTGTGGATAGCAACCCTTATCCATGGTTAGTGCTATTTTTGGTGATCCAAACACGCCCTTAAATATTTACTTGACAACATGATAATAGTATTATCATGCTATCATATTAAAATCCCAATTAAGTCAAACATTAGGCCCCGAAAGGAAATTACAACCAACAAGAAACTTGTAACTAAACAGAAAGGTTATGCAAGTGTGAAACATAAACAAATAAACTACAGTTGATTTCCAAAACAACAATCACCTTGTGTGCTGAAGCCCTTACGAGGAGTTGTGTCAGTATCATCCTCATCTTTCCCAGAAAGGGAAACCTTTCGGTGAGTGCTTTTCTTCCACTTCTCATATATTCCTGTTTTTGTAGCCTTCACTTTTGCACCACCTTCTGTTTTAACCTATATCCAAATCAAAATTACAACAACAACAACAACAACAACAACAAAGCTATTATTCCCAAATAAATTGGAGTAGGCTAGAAATGAAACCCAATCTGAAATGAAAAAATAATATAAATAATAATATAATAAATAGTAAAATAATAGTAAAAATAGAAGTACAATAAGGATAATGATAATGCTACTACTAATAGTGAAAATTATTTTTATTACAAATGATCCAAAATTCAATGGCCCAAAGTTACAAAGCATGTGCTTTGCAATTTTAGGCCATTGGATTTCTTGTGAAAATTATTTTTATTACAAATGATCCAAAATCCAATGGCCCAAAATTACAAATCATGTGTTTTGCAAAGTACAATAGCCTTGCTCATAATAATAATAATAAAAATAATAATAATATACTATTCTACCAATCATAAGTTTAAACTAGCGCTCTACATCGTTAATCTTGAACTAAAGTGGTACAACTATATCCAAATCAAAATTAAACCCAATAAAATTTCCTTTGTACTTGGTATATCCCATGCTATCTATGATGGAGAAAGGTTTTCCAGCAATGAAGCTTTAAAAAACTTCGTTTACACCGTTTAAACTTTGTTTTAACTTCATAAAAAGAGTAGCTTGTTAGGTAACAAACACAATTTAAACCGTTAAAACCCGTTAAATAACTGTGTAAACCGTTTTAAATCGAAATTATTGTCTTACAGTTACGAGCCGTTAAACGTTTTTTAAAAGCTTGCCAGCAATAACAAAAAAGAGTATTTGTATTGCATATTATCTACACTATGAAGGTAATAAGTGTTGGGTGATAGTAAATGAAACCACCTCTGCTGGATTTTCAGCTTATGACTAAAGCAAGAAAAAACAAAACAGGCAAGATACCAGTAGTCCAGTACTATTACACTACAAGCCACAAATTCACCAATTAACACAATACCTAAACCTCCTATTCACAAACCAAAGAAAATAAAAAGAACCAAAACCTGCATTAGAAATTTTAGTATCAAGCTGAATTGACCAATTGATAGTATTCAATAAACTGAAAGCACAGAGGCTAAGGTTTCAAGAGAACATATACACCTTGCCAGAAGCCGTCACACGTTCGCCATTATTCAACTTGATGTATTTCTTACTTTTCTGTAGCCCATGCAAACAAGGAAAAAACAAAAGCACATTATTAAATATACAATAAAATATGTTGATAACCCAACACTATTACAAAATAGATAGGCACCTTATCCCAGTGATATTGTGTTTTTTGCTTTTGAATACCAGAACTGTCATCAGCAACCAAATCAAGAACAGCTGCATCTAATCTGCATTCAACATATGCCCAATGCAATTAGTTGACCAAAAAAAAGAATAAAACCGGCAACACCAGTATCAGAAAGAAACATTTACCTGTTGGGCACAAAACCTTCATTGCCCGTGACAGAGAGTCCTGCTTCAAGATGCTATAAGAAGAGCATGTTATTATAGAATAAATGAAATGAGAAATACTAATAAATTTTGAAGGGCACAAGATGGAATGATACTTGATTTGGCGGCACGGAACTTATGTAGTATTCATCGTCCTTGAAGCTCTTTGCCTTTCTTTTTCTACCACAAACCTCTGCAATTCAATGAAGAGAACATTAAATTCAAAGAGAAAATGTAAAGAGAAGCAAGGGAAGGTTTAAACAAAAAAAAAAGAGTCTGCTACCTTTTTTCTCTGGAGTAATTGCTCTGATGACTGGTTCTTCTTCCTGTATTAGGTAATGATATCATTGATGACATTCAAATTTTAAAAACAATTATTTCAGTAAGACAGCTGAACCAAATGAAAGATACCTCTATTACAACAGGTTCGGCAGAATTCTTTTCCTGTGTCAATTTTATTATCCCCTCATGAACTGCTCTTTTCTTTCTCATCACCTCAAGCCATACATTAGAACCCTAGACAGTAAAAAATATATGTTGAGGACAAATAGAAAAAGGAAAATACATAGAGAAGACTCGAGTTAGAAAATCATTACATGTGAATTTTTCAATTTAGAGGATTCTCCTTCAGCCTCCAAAATGGTTTGCTTCGGCCTGGAAATTGCACAAAACCCCAATTGATATGATAATTCATAAACCTCCAAAAAAAGTCGCAATAGTACAAAATATGAATAATCAAAACAAAGTCACACTTTCCCACATTGGTTACATTTAATGCATTCCAATAAAAAGGATATAACACTAGTTTATGTGCTCATACAGGTTCTACAATAACAATTAACACTTTATATATGGTTTTTTTATATAAGGGGTTCCCGAAACCCCCAGCATCTTTTACTAAATGTCTCTTAATGGGATTCCCACCTTTGTGCTCACGGAAGCTTGAACCCATGACCTCTAAAGTCATCCTAGTTAGCTACCACTAAACTACTAGACCATTTGTGCAAAACTATATATATGTTAACGTAAGGTACTAGATTGGTCTTAATATTAGCAAAATGTTCTAAAAGCAGTGCCAAAATCTAACAGGTACTGGTATAAATGAGATTCTAATATTTTCCTGATATTAGCAAAAAGAACTGTACATACTTGAATGACTTCAAACGCTCAGAAAAAGCAAGAGCAGAGAGCTCATCAGACCCAATCAAATCCCTGAAAATCGGGTGCAAGCCTTCACGTGGCAGATCCTTCGATCGTCTGATTGACTCGCTTGAAGGAATTGGTTTTGTCTTCTTATATAATCTAAAAGCATTTGAGCAAGTCTTCTGCAAAGCCTCAAGCTCAGCAGAACCACTTATTATCTCCTTAACCCGGTCCATCACCAAATCCAGCATTTGCTGGGGAAACCTTCCAAACATTGTTTCTCCATTCGAAACTGCTGCATCAATCTTTAAATTGGCAATGTGGGCATCTTTTAAGACCTCTTCTTCAGTCGGTGCAGGCTTGAGAGGCCTTGACAAGAATAAATGCAGGTCCAGGAGGTAGGCCATGTCTTGTGGTGTGACAAAAGAATAGGCCGTACCAGTGCGACCAGCACGAGCAACCCGTCCAACACGGTGAACAAATATTTTAGGTCTTGGTGGGAAGTCCCAATTTACCACGTTGTCTAACAAAGGGATATCCAAACCCCTTGCTGCAACATCTGTTACTATCAGAAGCATTG
Source organism: Eleocharis quinqueflora (assembly GCA_964058865.1). Taxonomy (NCBI): domain Eukaryota; kingdom Viridiplantae; phylum Streptophyta; class Magnoliopsida; order Poales; family Cyperaceae; genus Eleocharis; species Eleocharis quinqueflora. The sequence continues at coordinate 294,964 of CAXKVX010005248.1, read as the reverse complement.
TTTTCCGCGAACGGAATCTCGAGATGTGAATCTTTCTTGCATCCTGATCCATATCTCCATAAGAGATAGATGGCTCAATCCCCTCTTCCCTAAAAAGAATATTTAAAAACTCGACGTGATATTTGGTGGAAACAAAAATTAGAGTTTGCTCACTTGATCCAATCCTCTCTCTAACAAGATACAACAAGGCAGCATGCCTCTCTTCTTGTCTTAATGTAAAGAACACTAATTTGAGGTCAGGGCTGATCCTGCTTTCCACATTAAGCCTGATAAGTTGTGGGTCCCGCAACCCAGCCTTTGCGAATTCTGCCAAGGCACTTGGCAAGGTTGCACTGAACAGAAGAGTCTGGCGATTTTCACATAATTGGGTTAAGATCTTGTGTAGTTGCTCAGCAAATCCCAAGCTGAAGAGATAATCAGCCTCGTCAAATACTACATACTCTACGGTTCGTAGAGACATGTCATCTACTTCTGATAGGTGGTGCATCAGCCGGCCAGGAGTTGCTATTATAATATCAGGGCTTTGTGTTAGTTCTTCAAATTGAGTCTCCATGCTGTCTCCGCCAACCAGTAAACTTGTTCTCAGATCTGTCAAAAGAAACCAAGTCATTAATCAGAACTGATAATTTTATTTTAGAATGTTTTTTAACATAATTTTAACTTTAGCTTTGCAATTATGAAGCATAACATGTACCTACGTATATGCTAAAATTCGGTATAGACTACCTGTTAGTCCAAATCAATCAATATTTATCAACCTCACTTGATGCTCAAACACCAACTAATAATACTGTAGCAAACCTAGCTCGTTCAGTATCGAGCAAGGCAGGTCGTGTTCATTTTGTGGAGATAACTGGAAGGTAAGAAGTTTTCTATACACAATGCAGCATAATTGTAGTGCTAGTTGTTGCACAGTCCTAAGAGAAAAACATACCAGATGATTTTTTGTCACAACACTGGAACTTATGCTAGCACCTGTTTTAATTAATTGACATCTAAAACATAACAACTCTAACGTGCTAACTTCAACTGAGCAACAACATCCATTATTCCTATGAAAACCACACCAATAAAAAAGAAACAAACGTTATTAGAACTAACCAGTGAATATCCCGAGCTCCTTGGTGAATTTCAAGGTCTGGATTGCAAGGTCTCTAGTAGGTGAGAGAATCAGAGCCCGCACACCAGCTTGTGGGACGTGCTTTCTCAGCTTCTGAAGCATAGGTATGAGAAATGCCGCGGTCTTTCCAGATCCAGTTCGTGCCATGGCCACCACATCAGCCCCAGACAGTATAAGTGGCATGGTCTTTCTCTGAATTGGAGTTGGCACCCGGTACCCCTTTCGCTTCACCCCGTTGAAAACATCCGGACAGAGCCCTAGAGACTCGAAACCACCTGATTTGGCCTTTTTCTTCTCCTTTTGGAGGCGCATTAGATGCGATGTAGAGGATACCCCCATTGCCACTTGCTTTTGCAACTCTGCTTCATCTTCTTCGAACTCACGAGAATCCATGGGTCCGGTTTCCATCTCAGAGCCTTCAGTTTGTTTTTTCCTCGAAGCAAAGGCACGGGGCCTTTTAGGGTTTTTGGAGGGTTTCGCCATGGAAAGAACAGGTAAAGCAAGGGTTACAGAGTCGGGGACAGGCGGCTCTTCGCGCAGTTTTGTTTTCTTCTTTTCGGGTTGGGAATTTGGAATCCATCAAACGGATAAGGGGTCGGTATTATGCTACGAAAAACGTATCCCGCATTTGACTGCTATGGAATTACGAAGATCCGGATCCGGATAACGGGGCGGCCGGCGGGGCACTAAATACTTGCAGCATCTTCGTTAAAACAATTCAATTCAATTGTTAAACTGTCACGTCATCATTTTTAGTAATTAAAAAAATTCATAATTTGCTAAAGGCTCTCAACAATTCGTTAACAATTATAATTAAAACCACATCAGCAAAATTTTTAAAAAAAGGTCCTATCTCTGAGCAACGTTTTTTTTATTTTGTTGTTCGTTTCTCCTATGTATTGTTCATAGTAGTCCATCAATCATGAACAATATGAATTTTGCAGTTCATTTATCTCTGAACAATATGATGTTTGTTGTTCGTTTTAATTTTGATGTTCGTTTTTTTCAAATATACCCCATCAAATGCTCTTGTCTACAAAGTTTTATCAAAGATACCCATCAACTTCTTAAACCATGAAATCCCACTTGATCAAATGGTCGAATTTTAAAACATCTACAAAGTATTATCAACATATACAAAGTTATGTAATAGTAGCCCAGGTCAAAATCATTTCAGTACAAAGTTCCTAATCATTAATATATTATTAGATACACTTTCTATCAAATGTTCAAATTTTTGTCAACATCTACAAAGTTTCGTAATAGAAGTTCAGGTTCAAATTATTTCAAAATACAAATATGATCACAACAATTGAAGATGCTCTAAACCATAATAAAGATGTTGAAACAATTAAAGTCATGAACACGTTTATCAAATTTGAATGGCTTTCAGTTTTGATTTCTGAAATTCGCACAACAAAGTCAGATTATACAATCATAGTCCAAAGCACAAATTATTAGTATGCAGCATCCACCCCTTCAAAACGGTTCCATATTTCCTCAACCAAGTCCGCTTGGAGTTGCTGATTGGTCGATATATTACGAACTTTTGTATGATTTCGTAAATATTCTTGATATTCAACAAGATGAACTCGAGAAACTTTTAGTCTTGATACACTAAACCTAGCTTGATCATACGTATGATTGAAGTTTCTATTTGTAGCATATTCATCTATTTCATCTTCCACGGTCATATTATGCATTATTACACAAGCTCTCATAATATCACCGAGTGTTTTCTTATCCCACATGTGTGTCGGTCCGCTAATGCTATTTCCACATCTTTTCAAGCAGCCTCTTGATGCTTTGCGAATAGCTGATGTTTGAGAGTTTGAGGTAATGTGATTGACTTCACAAAAGTAGCCCAAATAGGATATATACCATCTGGGAGGTAATAACCCAAGTTGTAATTATTTCCATTAACTGAAAAGTTTACCTTTGGAGCTCTTCCTTCCAATACATCTTCAAAAAGTGGAGAACGGTCTAACACATTGATGGCATTCAATGTGCCTGGAGGATAAAAAAATGCATGTCATATCCATAGGTCTTGTGACGCAACTGCCTCGAGCATAATGGTTGGATGTCGATGATCTCCTCTGGCATATTGGCCATGCCATGCAGCTGGACAATTCTTTCATTCCCAATGCATACAATCAACACTACCTAACATACCTGGAAAACCTCGATTCTCACCTATGGTAAGTAATCGCTGAAGATCTTCTGCATTTTGCCTTCGCAAGTACTCTTCACCAGAGACTTCAATAACAGCCCGTACAAATTGCTTCACGCATTCCAGTGTCGTGCTTTCGCCAATTCAGATATAGTCATCCACGAAGTCTGCAGTAACACCATATGCTAACATTTGTATTACTGTTGTACATTTTTGTATGGGTGATAGGATGTGCCGACCCGTCGCATCGTGCTTGTTCTGAAAAAAAGAATCATGACCCGCAACACCGTCAACAATGCGAAGAAATAAATTCATGTTCATCCTAAATCTATGACGAAATAATTCTTTATCATATGTTGGATTGTCTGAGAAATAATCTTCATACAACTTTTGGTCTGCTTCTTCACACCCTCTCTCAATGTACGCTCTTTTTGTTGGTTTGATTTTGGGAAGATAGATCTTCTTCTAGTTCCAACATCTCAACGTATTCTCGAATTAATTGTCATGTGTATCGTCCCATAGTAGTTGCCCGACATACCCAGCGCTCAATATAACTTGTTCAAGATCAATTGAAAAATCTTCATCATTTGAAGAGTTCACTATTGTATGCAAATAAAATATTACAAAAAAACTCATTCAGAGTTTAAATTCAGACTTGATTTTCTAAATATAATTTTTATTATTTTATTATTCCGCACTGTTTTACTCTTTTCCAAATATAATTAATTGGTCAGAGTTTAAATCCAGATTTGATTTTGTAAATATAATTTTTCTTTTTTTGCTCAGCACTGTTTTACTCTTTTCCAAATGTAATTCATTAGTCGGAGTTTAAATTTAGAATTCATTTTCTAAATATAATTTTTCTTATTTTATTATCCCGCATTGTTTTACTATTTTCCAAGTATAATTCATTGGTCAGAGTTTAAATTCAGAGTTCATTTTCTAAATATAATTTTTCTTATTTTATTATTCCGCACTGTTTTACTTTTTCCAAGTATAATGCATTCAACAATGTGGAATATTTTTCTAAGTATATATTTTCTACGTATAATTTCATCACTTCATTAGCATTTTCTAAGTATATATTTTTCTAAAAGCCACTCAGAGGGAAAAGTTATATTTAGGTTTTGTAAAAAATACATATTTTTTGTCGTATGGACACGTATCAAATGTTTCTAATTTTAGTCGGATAACGTACATTATAAGTACTTGCCTACAAACATGAGTTTTATCCATCCTCCATTTCAGTGTACTAACAATTTTATTAAGGAAATAAACTTGTTATTACCAATTTACTCACTGTTCAACAAAAATCTTAATGGATCCCAATAAACCTCCGTTCAACCCCTATTTCAATTCATACTCGATGAATAGCCAAGGGAGCTACCCAGAAATCCCAAACATACAATTTCCTTTCAATTCCATGTATCACAGTTCGCAGCACGATTCTAACATGATGCCTCCATCCAATAAAGATACCCCATCAACTGAACATATTGTTTCAAAGAGAAGCAAAAGTAACAGTAGCAACAACTATACCTCGACTGAAGATTCCGATACAGTTATCTTTGAACGCCCTCTAGGAAGAAATTTTCGATGTCCAAGAGAAAACAAAAGAAGGTGTCGGCAAGGGAAATAGAACAAAAGAAGAAAGCATTAGAAGCCCAACGTAATGTTGAATTACTGAAGATCGAAAAAATTGATAGCTTCACTAAGACGTTGGAAGGGTTGTGCAAGGAAATGAAAAGAGGACACAATCAGAATTTTGCACTTAGATTTATGCAACTAGATACATCAACTATGACAGAAGATCAAAGAAAGATGTACGCTTAAGAGTTTTCTTAGTGATGAGTGATGAACCAATGTAGTTGATGTTATTTTTTTTATCCTTTCTTGGAGTGGTTGTTGTACTTTATGTCATTACAAATATTAATTTGTTTTGCTTAATTATAATAGAAATAGAAAATAATAGTTTTGCTTACACTTAATGAACAATTTCAATGTGATTAGTAATGTATCAGATAAGCAGTCGGCTACAGCGAAAAGCTTCAAAAATAAAAATTTAATAAAATGAAGATCTTTATACAGAGTACTATACTAGAGAAGCAGTCCACATGAAGAATTTACCAGAATTCAAGAACATACCTTATATAGAGTACTAAAAATAACAAAAATTTCAATCTGAAGAGGAACACATTTATGGAATTTTCAATACGACGGGTTCATTGTTTTCGAATGTCAAATGAAATAAGGACGAATTACAACACTTCTACAAAGATAATTCAGTAAACATAAAAAAATCATTAACCTGGGTATCAAGAAGAATCATGCGTTCGTTAGAAACCTTAAGTTCAATGCCAGCAGAGCAGTGCTTAGCTAGTGCTCTCATTTCATTTGTTTGTGTTGCAAATCTAAGCAACTATAGCATCAGCATGGAGTTCATAATATGTGGCTGGCATAACTACGATTGACATGTCAAGAATGGGTGCTCCCTACAAAATAAGCCAAACAAAAAGAACTAATTAAATGGTGAGGATAACAACATTTCGAAACAAAATTCAGATATCCATCTTTGTAAATCAAATTACCTAAATGCTGTTACATATTTAGAATGCAACCAACTGAATGGAACCATTGTTCACAATTACAGTGTCCATGTTATGTCGTCATTTTACTCAAAGTACCTGATTTGAGGTAATCTCAGAGCTATCGGGTTTACACCATGGTCAGTAGTGCATATCGGCAACTAGGAGATCCCAACTCTGATGGGAAGTTGCCCACATGTGTGGGAGGAATCATAAAAAATTGTTTTGTGGAGGAGATATCATGTGGAGCCTACCATGTGGCAGTTCTGACATCCAAAATCGAGGTGTACACATGGGGCAAGGGGGCGAAATATGGTCGGCTGGGGCATGGGGACACAAAAGACATAAATACCCCAACCCTTGTGGAGGCATTGAAGGACAAACAAGTGAAAATGATAGTTTGCTGATTAGATTTCATTGTTGCTATCTGTCTACACAAGTGGATATCTAGTGCCGACCAATCGATCTGTTCAGGTTGTAGGTCACCCTTCAGTTTCAGAAAGAAGCGCCATAACTATTACAATTGTGGTTTGGTCTTTTGTAAAAATTGTAGCAGCCGAAAAGCAACACGGGCTTCCCTGGCACCAAATTTGTATAAGCCGTACCGAGTTTATGATGGTTGCTACAACAAGCTGAAGAAGGGCCTGGTCAGTTGTTATAGACCACAATCTCTCAAGGCCCAAAGTGGATCTTTGCTTCTTGAAGAAACCATGGATGGGAATTGATAATTCTAGGGTTTATGGTCATCTCTCCCGGCTTTCATCTGCGGAGTCACGACCCTCAATTAGCAAAATCACTAGCCCACCTTCTTTATCTATGACGGGACATGCCATCAGAGTACCAGTGACTTTGTTAATACCAATAGCACATACAAGTCTTCTAAGAGAACGTTTTCGTTAATTGAACCAAGTCCAATTAACTTCTCCTTAGGATCCAAACCTACAACATATATACAAAAGATATACAATCATTTTAGTGAGCTACAAAAAAGAAAATGATCAAGTCTTTATTAAATGAAGAGATTTTTAATATTCCACATGCCAACATAGATTATAGGTACACCGATTAAATAAATTGTCATTAAAATCACAACGGGACCTAATCTATTTAATTAGCTATCACGATTATATAAAAGTTAATGAAATTATATATTAGTCAATTTACATAGTTGGTTGCTAAGTAACATATGGCGCATACATTGCACATGGATAGTATCTGATCAATAGAAATTTAACAAATTATCAAGTCAAAAAAATTGCAACTTACATTCCAAGCTGAATTGAGAATAATGAAGGCTGTATGTCGAAGGATCAGCCGACGACAATTGTGGTCATCTCCCTTCCTTGACATATTGTCGCAACACCGTGCCGACAAGATCTGCCACGCTCCACTTGGCAAATGCCATGATCTGAAGCGGCCACATGCTCCTTTGCACGGTTACATGCAGCAAAACTTTAACAGGCGTCTTTCTCACCGGTTCATCTGCACCGCCTCTCACGCCTCTACCAGGTGCAAGGGCGCTCCTATCTATAATCGGTTTCTCGGGAGACGATAACCTATTTGTCCTTCCGGTGAGCAAGTCGGGGTGTGTACTCGATCGACGCAGCTGTCGCTGGTTTGGAGACACCACCTTACCATGGAACGAAGCAGCCCTCTGTGGGCTGTTCGTCTTGTTTGTCATGCCGGTATGGCTTGACGACTGTGCCGAAGCCATGTTAGTCGCTTTCTGGTACGATATTAATATATACACCTGATAATAATCAACATATGCTTTAGGGGAAAGAAAGCCCGAACCGGAATCTATAGCAGCACACGAGGCGTGGAGAGAAGAAGGATGCACAAGGCGGTCCGAGGGAGCAGCCGACGGTGTTTCGACCGTGTAGAATAAACAACCTAAAGCTCGTAGCAGAAATAGTCATAATCAAGAAAAGCAAGAAATTGCTAGGGAATCAGAGAACCAGAAAGAATAGCCTAGTTCTATGTCAATTGTTGTTTGGTGTTTGAGAAATGGGGTGGTTTAATACCTCTCGAACATGATGCTCTTGACACTCGCTACTCAGCTTCTAGGGTTGGGCAATGTCGATATGTGTTCTGGCGATTGGGATAAATGGCGATTGGGAAAAAAAAGCGACCTAAAGCGTCCTCTACAACGTTGAGCAAGAATATTGTCAATGGCGATCATATTTGAAAAACACCTTCAATTGAGATGTCGAAATGAAGAGAAAAGAATGGCCAATCCGTCGGGGAAATCAGGAAAAAAATGGTCGTGCTTTTAGGAGAGAGATCGACGGAGAAAATGGAACGAGAGGGTTTTTTAGGAGAGAGAGGGGCGGAGTTTCAGAATTTGGTCGAATCAAATGGCCAGCATGTCAATAAGCACGAATTTCTTTAAAAGCAAATTTTTCTTATTTACAATTTGTCTACAACCCAGCAATTAAATTAACATATGCCATGTCAGACTAAGTAATTGGAAAACAACTCCCGTTTTCTCTAAGGCATTTACCTCAAAAAAAAAATTACTTCCAGCGGTGTGCGCCTGTACGGCACCTGATTCGAATTTGAGTTGCAATGTACCTCGAATTTGAAAAAAAAAAAACTAATTTAAGTAGGGAACTTTTTTTACTTTAGATACCTCTTTTTAGATATAGATAAAGTACTTTGTTTCTGAGCTTTAAATATTTTAAAATATGATCGAGTAAACTTACGATGCTCACATGAGCATAAGATCACTGCTGCTTTTAATTCAAAAATATCTTTAATTACCTTTAAGTTTTGATTATCATGCTTAATAAAAAATTTATATCAAAATTTTGTAGAAGACAAAATTTTATATTCTTAGAATTTTTAAATATCTATTTTGAATTTTGAAAGTGATCTAATTTTATGTTTAGATGATTATTTTATTATTATTTTAAATTCACTTTCAAAAATCTAAAATACTTAAAGCTCTAAAATTAGAAAAATTTGTCTCCTATAAGATTTTCTATAAAAAAAACTGTTGAGCATGATAAATCAAAATTTAAAGTGTTTGAGATTTTGAGTTAAACGCACGCGAGGTTTTGATGCTTGTAAAAGCATCATAACTTTACTCAATATGATATGATATTTTATTACAAATGTAATTAATTGTTCACAATCTTGACGAAGCATGAATATTTGAATGAGGCTACAATTCTTGTCGGATATATATATATATATATATATATATATATATATATTACCCCATATCAAGTCCAAACGATCGATTGAATCGTTGAATACGAACACTACATTAACGTTTCTTGAAGATCAAATTATATATTTTTTTTACTTTATTACTAGTGGTGCAAAATCATACATATTATGTGATTTTGAAATCATTATCAATGAACTTTTTGTCTCTAAAAAAATATAATATTTGATCTCCTTTAATATGAAGATCACATTCAACGATTTGAATCGAGTGTTTGAACTTTATAATTAAGATACAAATATAAAATACGAATGAGATATATTTACAGAACACTGTAACCTCACTCACTTAGGACATGTTCGATACTATCTCATCTCTTGCTAATGATAATCAGTCAATAAATTACTTCATCAAGCAATACATTTTCATTTCACAAATTTCAATTTATTCTGTCAATTTAGGCCTTTCGTTAATAACTTTATTCATTCAATTTAGGTTTTCAGTTAATAAATCTATTATTTTAAGTTAGGCTTTTCGAAAACATAGTGTTTATTAAAGCAAGACCAATACCAGTTATGCGCAATGTTGCAAGATGTTTTAATTCTCTAGTTACATAAAAGGAATATGTAACTACAAAAGCAGATACAATTATGATCCTTATAAAAAATATAATGTACAAAGTCGGAATCAAAACCGTGCCTTGATTGCAACAAACATGGAACAGTTGGTACTAGACAAGTTCTTTTTTATAGATAAATTAATCATTATAATTCAAACCATGATTTACCGTTGTACGTAAAATCATGTCAGTTCTGATTTACAAAAAATATGGCCTACTACGCTTCTTAGGCTTATGGCTTTTGTTGCACCAGTTAGTCATGGTTCACTTCTTCATTTGAGCTTGTATAGACATGTATTGCATTGTATGTTTCTAGGTGGTCCCAATGTAGTGTATAGACATCAATTATGCTTCTAGAAGTTGCAACTAATTTATAGGCAGCATCTTCATTCTTGGCTATCTGACTTAAACCTCCAAAGCTGCACATGATGTCACTAAACATCAATACGTGTGCTTTAATTCTATTGGCCCTTGCGGCATCCTCGGATGTCATCAACAAGTTTGACAAAGGTATAGAAGCTTCTAAAATCGTTTGAGATGAATAGTAACAACTCATTCACTGCTTCATGCCTCATTCGAAACAGGGAGCTTAGAGGCAACCTCCAATTGATCGAGTTTGATTGGAGCTCTCCAGTTCGTCGAGTAGAGGAAGCAAAAGAAAGGAAGAAGCCTCCAATTGATCGAGTTCATCTTCTTTCTTTTAATCTAGGTTTGGTCAAAGTGTTTAAAACTCGAGCATGGAGCTTAGAGGTTTAATGTGTCGCTGACAAGATCAAGGTTTTAAGTCTCGGGTAGCGTCTGACTAATATAGAACCCATCTGTCAGGTTTAATGAAAGAGATACCAGCGCCCCCCTTTTTGTCTTGATTTTAAACCATGTTCCCATGAGTCAAGAGGTTGACAAATTCTATCAGCCCAATAGCGCTAGTGTAGACCAAGCACATTCAAAGCCGAGAACTTGTATATTGATTCAAAATTCAATTTTAATTTATGTTGATTTTTTTTTTTGCATCGTTTGGAGTCCAATTGGTCGAATTTTCAACTCAAATATAGCTAAAAAATCACAAATTTTATGTAAATTTTGGTATATAATTTGGTCATGTTTTTTATCCTCAAATAAATTCAAAATTTATGTGTGATTATTTAATAATGTAATAATCATGTTAATTACATATATTATCTCTAAATATTTTTTCGAACCACACAAACATTTTGTAAAATCTCTGAAAAAAATTTATGAGCCCTCATTTGCATTTTTTTACTTAATCAAAGTTTTAATAATTTAGCACTCAAGTCCTCTATTTTCTTGAAAATTAAAGTAGTTTTGTATTTGATCGATGCTCTTAATTGTTTATTTTGTATGCAGGTGTCTTATTTCATTTCTCTATTTATTTTTGTCTAATGTTTGACACTCTTCCAAGTGCCAAAGCTCCATACTGCTGCTAGTCTCATTAATATTCACCATAGTTGCACTTTTGATATTTTAATAAGTTGAACTTTTGTCCTTTCAAAAAAAGGTTGAACTTTCGTATCTCTGAGAAAATTATCTGATTCTAATCGCCTGAATCTCTTCTAGCTTTCTCTGGGCCGTGTTTTCTTTTTCCAGAAAGATCGTACATGAAGATGGGTTATATTTTACTTCAGTAACGAATCCACTATCTTGAAGTTGTTAAGCTTACACTGCATTCAGTTGCAACAAAAAGATAAATTTTCCATACAAAGAACCTATGAAGTCTACACTTAAAGCCATCTATACAATTGATTCTTCAATTATAGCTTACATCAAAGGATTGACTGCTAAAAGAGATGCATTCGTGAAATCACAACGGTCCGTGCTACACCAATTTTGCATCATTAATTGTTCTAGATAGATGAAGATGTTACATTTCTATTTACAGGCACCAATTTTGCATCATTAATTGTTTAAGTCGATTTGATAAACTATATATTTCTTTATGAAAAAGATGATTATATAAGCTTCTACAAAGCACATCAAGGGTAAACCAGTAAAAAGTACACCGGACCTTGCTAGACGCTATACATAGGCACTGATCGAACTCAGATTTCTTATTCTTTGCCAAAGAAATGTTTCTTCCGCCATAGCCTTTGCATCTTCTGTTACAACCCTGATGACAAAGAAAAGAACTTACCAATTTAAAAAAAGCATCAAAAGTCAAATATGCTTGAGAAAATATTTCATACCATTAATGATTAATAACTGTATTCATTCAAAAGTTCGATGTAGAAGCGTAAGTATTTCTTACATTAGGAGAATCATCTTGGTCATGGCTTGACCCAGGGGCCATGTCGGCAGGGTCACTTGTCGGATGGCCGCTGGGATGAATCAACAGTTAAATCAGGCGGTGTAATTCAATAATTAATTACAAATATATGGTCCAAAACAAAAGACTGTCTATTTAGTGCAGCATTTTGTTCCTCCAAACTAGCTGGCGTATGATTATAATTTTGCTAATTATATGAGAGGTGTGAATGAATATATACCTTATGTATGCAATCGCTGCCTATGGTGCAGATGCAAAAGACGCACTCATCTCATCCAGATTCCCCAGTACCTCAGTTGTGCTGGTTGCTGGCACTCTAACTTCGGAATGCCCTGATCTACCTTCACGAACACAGTGGTGTTGGCCTCCTGCACAGTAGCCTCAGACGCCGGCTCCATAGCGACATGAATCTTACAATACTCGATCACCTTGGAGAGATCAGATGCTTCAAGTGTAAAAATTAGCATAATCTTAGCAATAACCATGTTATGAAAATAATTCAACCAGTTTCTAAAGGTCCCACATTCTAATCAAGAACTGGTTAGTTATATTGAATATCAGTTACGGATCAAGTAGTCATCCTAGCATGCACTAGCATATATGTCTCTAAAGGAATAATAAAATTTTCTTAATGGGGAAAACTAATTAGACAATGTGGATTTCCAATGGAGAATACGTTTTGGTGGGTATGTCAACAGTTACTACAAGTTCTCAAAAGGAAAAAAAACAAAGATCAAGGAAACAGAACTATTTTCATCAATTTACCGCAATCTAACTTTGCGGTAGCACCGTAAAGGCCACAATATTGTGATTCCTTCAACTTGTAATGAAATAAAGTTGTTCACCACTCACCTTAGTCTCAAATTTTGGTATTGTACCGGCCAGATCAAGTTTACATATCCACTCTAATCGGATCTGAATCATGTTGCTGCAATGGTCATGGACTGGGCAGCAAACGAGCCGAGCTCGATCGAGCGGGGATCAATACGAACTCGACTCAGGAAATGTAAGAGCCGAGATGGCACAATTAGCAGGGTAGTTACGGGAAGAAAAACTAGCTCGTAATCACCGAGGTAAAGAGGCAGCCGACTGAGAGAGGCCCGGGTAGCGGTGCAGAAAGAGGTGTGGAGTCGATATGAGAGAGAGAGAGAGAGATAGAGAGGTGTGGGGGCGATATTGATGCCAGGGGAGAGGAGAGAGAGGTAAAACGGTGGATGGAGGCAGGGGGGGAAGAGTTTAAAAGTTTGTGGATGGAGGCGTTGGGAGAGAGAGAGAGACTAAATTAGGTTATTTGATTGATTTATTTATGGATTTGGGCCTTCCGGAGCTATGTGGGCTTATTGGGTTAGAATTGTATACAGCCTAACAATTTTATACAACTCTTAACTAAAACATAAATATTCAGCGTAGTGCAGCATTTTTTATCAAGACCATCGATAAAATTTAAATATTTTCTGATTTAATAATAAAGAAAATTTCCTACATTATATGATTGTGCGTTGAGAATTAATCTGATGATTTGATAAAACAAAATGCCGCAGGATGCAACATTTTTACTGTCGCAGAAGATGATATTCTTCCCTGTAAATCATATGGCTTCTCCGTCAGCATACTCAATTAACAGCTAAATGATTCTCTTTTACACAGATTAGTAAGTCGTTTAATAATTATCTATTGATTTGTTCAACAATTTGTTTAGATTACTTGATAATTATTTGAGCAATCTAATTGAATAAAGGATAATTGTACTCGCGCAAATGAAAAAGAAAACGATAGTTAATACTTTGAATTCCATTAAGTACAGAAAATAAAATATATTAAGAACCCTTACAAATATTGAACGGATGGGGGACTAAACTACTGAAGGACTTAAACATCAGCATCTGATATAAACATTCTTACAAATATGAGTGAAAATAAAATATATTAAGAAGTCATAGGAGAAATCATATACGTGTGATAAGACGAAACTATGGGAAAAAATATATCTTTTTTACATTGTTGAATTCTCCTTGACACTAATAAATTCTCCGTGACGAAAGTAACTCCACTTTTGATACAATCATATGGATGCTAACAACACTCCATGTTTCACTCAAACAGGAGCCTTTCTATCTTAACGAAAACCAGTACAAACCAAAACTCTCACCTCTTTTTTCCTACTTGCTTTTCAATCCATCGCCTGCGGTATTCTCTTCTCTTCAGCCCCTGATCTCACAAGTTTGCTGTGCTGTTACAAGTTTAATTGCACACTATCCTAGTCGTCTCCTTTTAGTGGATTAGAGTAATTGAGGCTAAAAACTAACTTGATGGTTAAATTTGAGTTTTGAAAGCACAGACTCCTGATTGCTGTGCTGTTTAGGCTTCCTGGTTTATTTTGCTTTTAATCTTGCACATCATATGTCTGAAGAATATTTTAAAGTGCTTCAAGCCTTGTTATCTATTCGTTTCCAATTGGATTTTGAATAATGACAAGTCAATATAGTGGAATGAAAAGCTTAAGCAACTTATGGAACAAATGCGAGCCATATTTGGGATCAGTTCAGCAATATTTCTTGATCAATTCATTTATACTAAAACAAGTGCTAATCAGCCACTGATATCGAGCCTCGAGGCGGGATCAATTACAGCAGGTCGTCGCAATTCTTCATGCCTTCTATTTCTCCAAAGAATTCTGCTATCATATGATGCAGATGTTCTGAGGTTTATGTCATGTCTGAAACATAGGCGTCACAAATGTTATAGATGCAGCCACAGGACCAGTTGCATAACACATACTGCACAGTGATTTCAACACGGATCAGCATATGCAGTACATGAAATCATTCAGCCATTCAACATGTTTTAAACACTGCTAGAAGAATAATTATTCTATGTACATATATATTTACCAGAGTTAGAGTGTTCCATGAGTTCGAGCTACTTGATTCAACGACAGTTCATGTTTAGGGCCAAGATTGTGAGAATATTTTCCAAGTTTTACTTTTAGACGTGTAAAATGGACCCATATTTTGGTATATTCCTGCAGAAACATGCAATTGATAAATTATAATACCCCATAAAACACCCTTTACTGTGAAACTATGGACAGAACTAATATCGCAAATGAAAAGAAACAGAAAATAATTTCCTCCATGAAAAAAAGAGAGGTGCAGATCCAGACAATCTCTCCAAGTACACGTAAATAAAAGGTTCCATATTTCTTATTTATGCAAATATTAGACTGCTCATCCTATCCTTACCACATTGACCATTCAAATTTCACTTTCTCCATACCATCAATGGCCATAGTGCCGGTACCAACAGCACCGAAACCCCTCAACCAGACCTTCACAATCATCACCTCTACTATAAATCCACCAAAGTAAGTTTGAAAGAGAATTCCCATCATCATGTCCTTTTAAACCCCTAATCTTCTCCAATCCTGTGGTTTTATCATAAATCCCTTCCAAGGCATACACAAACCCTTTCCATCCTTCGCCAACACCATCCCTCTCCAGAGCAGGCAGTGTCCACTTTACCAAGTCCTTAGTAAACCCTGTTTCCTCAAACACAACCTCAGTTATGGGTAAGAGAGGCAGCAATTGGATCCCCAACCTGCACTCTCTCCACTCAGGAGGCGCAAACCACAACCCACTATCTCTTTTGTTATTCCAGAGAACACCAACAACTTTATTCTCTTTTGCAAACTCTTCTTCATACAAACCCTCACCTTCACGCACGTGCCACCAAGTCTGCGCTGCACGTATCTCAAAGGCCATGAGGGTAGACCCAATAGCAGCCAAATGTGTATCCCCATAACTCAAACCTAGAAGAGCAGCAGAGTAATATGCATTGATTGCCTCGCTGGTGCTCTCCTGGTTGCGGCCATCAGCAAACTCCGTTAGCCCACCAGCCCATGAATGGAGCTTCCACATGTCAAAGCACCGAAAACGGGCATAGACTGCACCTGATTTCTTTGTTGAAGTCAAGAAATCGGCGGTCATGGCATAAGCTTGTGGCATGTATTTTCTTCCCCATGACGGGTCTATTTTTGCCAAAACCGCAATTGCATAGATGAAATAACCCAAATGGTAATGGTGGTCATTATATACCCCAAACCCGAAATCAGCACCTGAATCCAATGCACCCATTTTTGTGACAAGACCACCCCATTTTTTATCATACAAGAATCCATTTCCATTGAAGGTGCCATCTAACCATGGTGTAATTGAACTCTTTAAGAATTGTTGGATTGTCAACATTACATCAGTACACCCTATCTCTTCACCAATTAAGGCAAACCGGGCAGCTCTGGCAATAGCCTTACCATAGAAATAAGAAGAAGCAGTTGTAATTGGGTTTGATGCAAGTGATTCTACATCTTTATGAAGAGCTGAGGCTATTTCATTGTAGCCATCTTCATTGACACCTTTCATTGAATGCCATGTGGGCGATATTGGGTCAGATTTTAAAACCCAAGAGTCGCCCACCACACCCACCAAATCACCATCTATACTTCTGTACTTGAAGTCATCAAGTACAGTCACGCATGAATCGTCAGAAAGCAATTTAAGATGCAATGGATGTGCAAGTAATAGTAACTCACCCCAACCTTTTTTGACCCAGTTGTACTCTATACAAAATGGCCGGTTCAGTGAAGCATCACCTGAGACTGGATAACATGAGCTAAACCTGTCAAGAACCGATTCATAACTCGGATCAGGTAGAACCGCAATACGCACAAACCCAGAGAAACCTTTTGCAGTGAGCAAAGAAAGATTGGATTTTTCAAGGGTTATTGGTGAAGAAGAGTACAGAAGAAATGTCTGACCACTGTTCATGGTGAGAATATACTTTGTACATGAGTCATTGGGTGTGACAGAGAGAATCGCATGTACGGTAGAGATGGACAGATCAGTGGGCCCTGCAATCGTGGAAAATGTGACGTATGGGCTACCTCTGACAAGGTAGAACCTCAGAGAAGGCGGTAGATCAAGGGTGATGCTGAGGTCATGGTATGAAGATATCTGATGAGTTTGGGATGGATCTGAGGTGGAAGAGATTGTGAGATCAGCTGTGAAAGTCTGATAGATGTAAGCTGGGGTGTGATAGCGAGATGGGGAGCAGAGCGACAAGGAGGAAAGGTTGGATTTGATGAGGTAGGGGTGGATATACTCCGCTTGTGTGCCATCTTTGAGGCAGTAGTTTTGAAAGAAGGAATTGGTGGGGAGAGGGAAAGAGAGAAGGTCGGAGGAGAAGAAACGGGAGGGGTCGGGTAAAACTGTGGATTGAGCTCGTGGGAAGGAAAATGGAGAGGTGCGGTGGTGATTTGGGGCCATTGTTGAACTTGTTGGTGGTGAGAGGGAAGAAGGGATCTCAGAGAGAGGAGGTAAAGAAGGAATTTGAAGCGGTGTCTCAATTTTTTGCTTCTGTGTCCTCCTTTTAAAGGTCTTCGAGAGGATTTTGGAGAGACCTTTACCTAATTTTGTCTTTAAATTTTTTCTGAATGATCTATTTAACTCCATGTGGATTGTGGATTAGGTGGTCGACTTGACGACTTGGATGCCTTGATGACCCCGGTTTTTAAATAAATACGAATTATTAGAAGTTCACGACTTTTGGATGATTACAAAATTGAATCAATTGATGCATCAACAAACCAGTTGAGAACTCAAGAGTCAAGGAAGCAATGCATTAAATGCGGTTCCTTCTACTGGGATATTTACTTAGCTGCTAAGATCTGTTGTAGAGTTGCTTCTTTGAAGATGTCCAGAATTCATGCTCCTCTCCGCGTTGCTTAGTGGAAAAGAAGTAGCCAGCAGCGTGTGAAGTTACATAAAGAAATGCTGATAACCTGATTAGAGGTTCAAGGTGAATGATACGGAACACATGATAATACGAAATGTGTTCTACAATGAGAGGTTTTAGAAAGAAAGGCAAGGATGAGACTATGAGAGTGATTTATGAAAAAGATCAGTGTTTTGCCTGGTTTGCAAGTAAAGACAAGTATGTTATACTTGTTTTCTTTTCTGGTTAACAAGCCCGCAGGCAAGTTTCTTGTGCTTTGCTTTGCATGGACATGGAGAATAATACCTGCTTTTCTTTCAAGATATTCTTTTCAAATAATGCTGGGGGTACAAATTCAGCAACTTACATTGCTTAACAAACATTAAATGATCAAAATAAAGACTTGTAGTAAAATTTAAAAAGACTTACAAACACAGTAACTTATTTGGTGTAAGCTAACACACTGAACTTCACGATCGTAATTTTAAACTCAAAAAGAAAATTAAGCAGGTCTCCATGGAGCTATTCTGAACATAATTGATAAGACATTACATCGCATATAAATTTTTTTTTTAAATAAGTGGGAAATCCCACCTCTCAATTTCCATTTAAAATGCAAACGAAGAATTTACAAATGACAGACATCGCATATAATGAACATAATGGTTATTTACTTTTGCCCGATAAAAAAATTATTATTCAGATGAGAATTTTTTTCCTTGGTATCAACAAAGACTAACACAATACCAACTAGCTATACAAACATTCACCTCGTAAAACCCAATATTAACCAAATGAATTCTACCAGTTTAGAAAACAGTGACAACAGTCAACAGGGCTATAGTAGAATAATCAAGCTAATAATTGAATAATACATACCCACCCACGAAAAAAAGAAAAAAGAAAAACACTCTGATTACTAACAACTGAATCTTATACGTTGTATTTTAAACCTCTGACCACAATATACAACAAAAGAAATTATAGGGTGCCTCCAAAGGCAAAACTAGGAAGCATAAGCCAATATTCCCAAATGAAGGCTTTTCTTCACATGAGCTTCCGCAAATTGACATGACACTAAATTAGATTAACATGACACAAGTCACAAGTATCAATAGTCACAAGAAAAGAAAAAAGATATTCTAATTGTACCAAGATACTATCTGATGCTACAAAACAATTAATGAAAAGTAAAACCTAACAGGGGTTCAGCCATTCAGGATGCTAATTATTTGTTGGAGAGGCCAGTCTCAACTTCCTTTTCTTTTTTTTGAAACTCTTGACAAAAACTGCCAAGCTTTGCATCTATTAACCAACAAAGTTTTACAACATCATTACATCATGAATCTTGCACCCCCCTTGTGCCTCCTTCTAACCCCATGCTCTGATAAGCTCCCTACAAAGCAAGACCTCAATACAGACCTACCTAATGTACATAAAATGTTTCAGCACATAACACAACATCAATTATCTACTTCCCAACATGCTCAGCCCCAATTCAATAGTAACGTTGCCAGTCTCGTACGTCCTGCATGATCCTCTGCATCAACTGTCTTGGTTGAATCCCGTTTTGAGGGTTGTCGAACACCTTAGTATTCCTAAGCCTCCAGAGTGCATACGTCGTCGCTAGGAAACAAGTCTCCCAATGTCTGACGTGTTGGGGGTTATCTGCCATCTGATGTCTGACTTTTTGAATCATGCCTAGTGTACCAGCTTCCAGTAGAACGAAACGCCAGCCCATTCCTCGTTGTAGGTGAAACCAGACTTCTATCGCGAACGGGCACATGAAAAATAGGTGAAGTATGGATTCTGTGGGACATTTGCGACACATGACACAGTGCATCGCGCACTGCATCTTTCTACGTTTCATGACATCATGCGTGAGTAGTCTTCCCTGCAATAGCATGTATCCAGAAAGTCGAACAGAAGGTGGGGCCTTTGCTTGCCATAGCCACAACCAGCTTGGTTTAGGTCTTGGGAATGAAGTGAGGATTCTGTATAGGGACTTGGAGGAAAAAAATCTTGAACTTTTTCAATCGTTATCACGGTTTGTTAATCGTTATAACGGTTTGGAATGACTATATTTTTTGCCTTAGCTTTTCCAGCTATATAAAAAGGGCTGCTTTCAACTATTTTTTCACAACTTCGATCATATCTTTCAAAATCAAAATAGAGCAGCCACCATTACCTCTTTAGAGCAAAAACTTAGCAAAATCAATTACTCAAAATTTCAAGCTCATTTGTTCCAAGTTAAGCCAAATCATTTAGAGATTTGAGATATTATCTTATCATTTTCCATTTCAACCATTGTATTTTTGTTTCCGTTGGCTTGGTAATCTACCGGTGTGTGTAAATGAGATCAACTTCGACATTATTTATTTGGCTCGGTGCTCTACCGGAGTGTGTAAATGAAACAAAGTCAAGTTTTTACCCTTCACTTGTGTTAGTGAATTGGTTCGATCTTGTTACCGTGTCGGAGGGTCGGAGTCTCGGAGAGTAAGATCTTCAATATCTGAACTCCATAAAAATCTCGGTGTCTTTGTGTCTTCGCTTTGTTTGCATTTTCTAAAATCTCTCTCTTTATTATATTTGCTATTAGTTTAGAAATTCATTGTGCTTGAATTTCTTAAAATTGCCAAATTTACAAATAACCCTCAATAGTATTAGATTTGCCCAAATCGGCCCTCGTGGCATCGTGCATGGTTTACGTGTTACGTTGTCTGACATAGTCCGTAGGGTACTCTCGTCGAGATGCCTTCATATGTATTTGGTTGCGTCCATTCACTGAGTGTATCACTTGATGGCTCATAGTGCTAGTAGAGTTTTACTTTTCAATCTCCTTATTACTATTATTATCAGTATATTTTCCAATTGATTGATTAAGGTTCGGTATCTCAGTTTAGAAGTGTGTGTGCCATATGTGAGGTATCATAGCTATTATGTTCTATTATTATATTGTCTATATAGCCGATATTACGAGATCTCTAATATTTGAAGGGTTTCTTCTTTGGCCCCTGATTGGTAAAGAGAAAGTCTGGGGTTTTCCTTTGGCCTTTAGTTGATACAGAGAGTTCCTAATTTTATTATATCATTTCAAACAAGTAGTCGGTTCCTTATTTTCGTATGGCAGCTGAGGCTGTAAATTTTTATTTATCTTTTTCTTCTTTAGTGAGGGTAGGCATCTTGATTCGCTTTTGACCGAGTGTGTGCTTTTTGAAGTCACTCATGAATTACCAAGGCATTTCTGCTTTGGAAACTCAAGAATTTATTAAGTTGGCGGCTCAAATATGAGACCCTCTTAACTCCATTTTTAGGTTGGCGGCTTGAATATGAAACTCACCTAAGGGAGCGAATTCTAATGACCTACAAATTTGGGATTATTCTCACTCTTCCTTCGCTTTGGGTGTTTTGATAAAAAATTTCGTATTATTACTATATCCAAATAGCTATTATATCTCCTTCTTTTCATTTTGGATTTTATCACGAACGGTTGGTTAGCTTATTTAACAAATGATAGAACTTCTAAATGGTTAAGTTCAACTTACACCTTAAATTATTGGTTAGTATAATTTAACTAATATCTCAAAGTGTAATTTTGGTCTAAGCTTGAATGGGATATGAACTTAAAGACTGGACCTTAATTCATATTGAGTAATTTTATAAATTACTCACATTCTATGGTGGTTGTGGGGTCCAAGTGAGAAGCACTTTTGATGTCCATATGAGAGCTCGTTAGAATGGAGTTACCGGTGTCTGCCCGCATTGGACTCTTAGCTTTATCTTTCTTTATTCTTTTACTCAGTTGTTGATTAGGATAGTGTTGGATGGTCCCCTACTTATCAATAAGATCATCCTCTTTTGTTTATTTTCTTTTGCTTCCGTTGTATAGACAATTTGTACTTTGTATATAGACGCTAGATGTACATTGACTTGAATGTTCGTGTATTGTGTATTTGTGTGTGATGTTCATTATTTGTGTGCTGTCATTTTATATTATTTATTTACTTTATTTATTTTTTAGTCTTTCTCGTACTTGTAAGTAAGTACACGTGGCGGAATTGGGCACATCCAGTCTAATTATAATATCTGGACAATTGATTGGCCTCAAGTCTCACACCTTTGTCAGAATCTCATCTGTCACTCGGACTCAGGGGTGGAGTCGTGGAGAAGAGAAGTAGTAGAGATAAGATGAGACAGAAGTGAGGAAAGAGGAAGGTGGAGGCGTGGGAGGCTAGAGACAACCTCACTAAAAAATGGAAAGAAATCGCGAAAGGATCAGAAATTTAAAAAAGGAAATGATTCCATTAATCTGTCAAAAGGATTCACTTCAAAAATTGGTGAACAAGAGTGGAAGACGGGAGCAGGAGGAATAAATATTTTCTTTATTTATAATATAATATTAAAACTTGACTTTTGACGTCATAATTTTTTTTATATTTTCACAATGATGTTCCAAAAATTGAAACATCATTTTAGACTTTTCAATATTACACTTCTCAAAACTCAAGAGGAACAATTTAGTATGCACAACCTAACTTATGGACAAAACCAAAAAGTGTACTTTGTACAATAAGAAAATGTTTAAATTCTAATTTTTTTATTAGTGAATAAATAATAATATATTTATAAAAAAGGAAAGATTGCAGTCCAATTTACATAATATAAGAGTCTGAAGTATCATCTCAAATTAAAGTTCGAATTCCACAAATTCATCTTTTGAAAAAAATAAAGAACTGAAATCTCAAAAATCGATGCTTTATATTAGTTCTAGTGTAATGTATAATGAAAAATTACATTACCGATGTTCTTAATTCGATATTCTCCTTTCCTAAGAACCGATATTCTAAAATCCGATCTGTTTGTAAAAGATACACAATAATTTTTCTTTTTTTTCGTAATATTTTAAGCTTTCGTTCGGATGTTTCTTATGCGTGAGAAATGAGATGAAAATTTGAATCGAAAAATATCGTTTGAGTGGGAAAAATAATTTTCAGACCAAATTTACAATTTTCCACGCGTGTGGGAAATAGCAGAACAGACCCTAAATCTTTTTGCTAAAACTCGGTCTCGAGCATAAACCACGGAATCATGGTTCCTCACCTACCCAACTGGCCAACTAGCACCAGCAACCCGTTCACGATTAACACCTCCCCAATCGTCTCAATCACGTCGTACCGATCAAAGCGAATCGCCACATGTTGCATTTCAATACGCTCCTGGAACAGGTTGATCTAACTAATCTAGCAGAGTTCAAGTGAGAACAGTGTTTTACTTGGATCATACTAGCCACTAGGAGATGGACCCTTAGGAGACGCAGACAGACACAGAGAGAGAAAGAGAGAGAGAGAGAGACGTAACAACCGATCAGACATGGCACCAAGTGTGGCGTACCATGCTCTGGATAAGATCTCGGCGGAGGAGATATCGGCCGTTGGCGTCTCACCTGACGAGGCGGAGAGGCTCCACATGGCTCTAGGCGATATAATCGAGAAGCACGGAGCCTCTGGTCCTGCCACGTGGCAGGAGATCTCCAGCCTAATGTTGACGCCAGAACTCCCATTCGCGCTTCACCAGATGATGTATTATGGATGCTATAGAACTTACGCTTCGTCTACTCCTCCTGTTTGGACCCCAAGCTTGTAATTTCCCTCTCTTCCTTTCTGTGGTTTGTTTTAATAGCTAATTGGAGCTTTGTTGGGTAATTAATTAACTAGCAAACAATCGGATTCTAAATTACTGTAATAACAGAAATGACGCCGTTTTAACGAACATTGGTCGATTGCTTGAGAAGCGCGGGGAAGAGATTCTCGGGTCTGGATACAAGGATCCAATTTCCAGCTTTCCTGAGTTCCACAAATTCTCAATATCCAACCCTGAGGTACATATCACTCAAGTACTTAATTCCCCTTGTGTACTGCGGGTGTGTGTGTGAGAGAGATGTACATATTTTAGATGAAAGGAGGGTTCTTCTGCCTCCAATCTATTGTGCCACCATCATGCCTCTAAATATAGGTTGGAATATCAACCGCGTGGATGAAATGCAATTTTAATAATGAGTGTGGATACAGCAATATTGGTTATATATACCTACTTTATGTTATGGTTTGACTCTAGATTTGTAGTCAACAATTCAACATACCTTTTTTTTTACAAAGGAGATAAGATATGATGGAGGCAGGACCAGAGGAGCTCTTCATATTAATTTTATTAAGTTTCCATCCTTGTAATTTCAAAATTTATATATTTTGCAATTGTAAGAATGAAGACTGCTCATACCACGCGTAAAGTACAGCTGATGTGACGCCTTTACACCACTTGTAAATTTGGGAATATTGCAAACAACCTATATTTTTCTTGTTATGTTTTAATAACTTTTGAGTCAAAGAACTCAGCAAGTAGCACAGAGGTGCTAGGATGACTTGTAAAAGGTCATGGCCTATGGGACATGTGAGCCTTCCCATCAACCGTAACGAATTCATATCTGCTGTTATTCTGGGGAATAACAGCAGATATGTTTTCCTCAGATCTGACCGTCTATTTTTTATTTAACGATTAAAATATATAATACATCGGGTCTCGTGCAGTCCATCTGTGCCGTACGTTCATTTGCGTGGAAATCTGGCAGTCGGATCAGAGGATAACAGGGTCCTGTTATCCCCAAGAATAACAGCAGATACGGACTCCAACCGTAACTGGTAGAGTGGGAGTCAAATACTTCCTTCCTATTGGAACTTGATTAATTTATGTTTTCCATTTCTACCTTTTCTTCTGCTTTTTTGCATAGGCTTACTGGAGTATGATTTTTGAGGAGATGGAGATAAAATTTAGTACAAAGGCGTCTTGTATTTTGTGTGAAAATGCTTCTTATCCTGGCGGCCAGTGGTTATGTGGGGCTTTATTCAATTCAGCTTCCAATTGCTTAAATGTGAAAAGTGGTGGATCCTTTGACGATGTGGCAGTTGTGTGGAGAGATGAAGGGTGTGATGACATGCCTCTCAATATTATGACCCTGAAGGAACTGAAATCACGAGTCTGGTACCTCGTGTTTCTCTCCTTGTATATTTTAGGTTAAATTATTTTTCTAATTTGTAGTTCTGAAAATTATTGTAAGAACATGGCTGTTTCTATGCTCCAAACAACATATTTAAAACAAAAAGAGAGAAAAAAACATATTATTCTAAGTTTATGGTAACACCATATTGCCTACGGGCTTCAAGTTGTCAAAAAAAAAAAAAAATGGTAACACCATATTCAAAATAAAAGAGAAAAACCAATACATATTATTCTAAGATTATGTTACTAATATTTCTGTGACATACTGGCAGTACTATTAGTATCACTTTGTCCTTTGGATTTTGTAGGAAATTTTCCTTATTAAAAAATAGGAATATTATGAAGATTAGCATAAAATAGTATTTTAAGCCCGGAGTATTTATGAAACATATAGGACCACAATAAATTAATTAATAATAAAAAACAATCTCCCACATGTTATTTATAAACATCTTAGGAACAGCTATATATTATTATGCAGTCATGTTGCAAATGCTCTCGACACCCTGGGTTTGGAAAAGGGATCAGCTATTGCAATTGACATGCCGATGAATCAGATAGCTGTTATCATATACCTTGCTATTGTGTTGGCTGGATACGTGGTTGTCTCCATTGCAGATAGTTTTGCCCCTGCTGAGATATCTACAAGACTTAACATTTCAAAAACAAAAGCAATATTTACTCAGGTAAATTTCCTACCTTTTATCTCTCGTACTATTGATATATCAGCAGTAGGACAAGGGATCAGGTACAATTCTGCTTTGTACTTGCCACCTATACTGTTTATTACCATGTTCCCTCACTGTTGCTGAATTCAGGATAAAATGAAGTTTAATCGAGTATTAAAACATAAAAGGTTCAGGATTTTTTATTCTTCATTCTAATGATGCAACTGGCCAACATGGGCAAATGGCTTAGCTGCTCAATTAGTGAGGTCCAAGGCCAAAAGGTCTTGGGTGCTAGCTGGATGTTGTAGTTGTACTCATGAGCCTTTGCCGCTTTTTGTTCAAAGAAAAAAAAAGAAAAAGAAAAATGAAAATAAAAGAAAGAACTAAAGGGGAAAAAAATGGCCATTCCAGTTCCAAAATATACCTGCACAAAAATAGTCTTGGTATTTTATGCGGTTCTTTATTTATTTGTCAGAAGCTCGCATTCACTACAACGTTGTCCTAACTCCTAGCTGCTGCAAATCTGCATATTTTTCCAAACTCCTAACTGCTACAAATCTATATATTTTTTGCCACAATCCTGGTGAATTTTTTGTTCTATACAGGATTACATCCTCCGTGGAGAAAAGGAATTGCCCCTTTATAGGTGATGCTGAATTACTTAATTTTTTAATGTATAATTCCTATAAAACATATGACATTTCTTGTATATGAACTGATAAAAGACTGGATGTAGATTGCTATTTTTTGACAAGGTGTTGTCTTATACTGTATGTACTGGGGGATATTCTCATGCTTCTATTACATTATAATTGTACAGTCGAGTGGTTGATGCCAATTCTCCCTTAGCAATCGTGGTCCCTGCAAGAGCCACCAAGCCATTCAAAGGACTGCGTGATGGTGATTTGTTGTGGGATGACTTT
Source organism: Eleocharis quinqueflora (assembly GCA_964058865.1). Lineage (NCBI taxonomy): Eukaryota > Viridiplantae > Streptophyta > Magnoliopsida > Poales > Cyperaceae > Eleocharis > Eleocharis quinqueflora. The sequence goes on along the minus strand of CAXKVX010005248.1, from coordinate 268,604 downwards.
CTTGCACAAGTCAACATTGCCAAGTAAGAATGTAAATTTAATCTAAGCATTCAATTGTTATTACTATTTTCTCTGCTGTTTGGATAGCCGGTTGCGGTTCTATGATGAATTTGGTGTAGCCACCATATGGATTCATGCTATAAATTATACCATCTTATGATGTTCAGGAAGGACGAGTACACGGCAGTAGAGCAGCCTGCTGAAGCCTTTACAAATATTTTGTTCTCATCTGGGACCACTGGTAATGACCCTCCCCCCCCCCCCCCCCCCCCCCCCTCTCTCCAACAACCCAAACCACCAAGCGCACACACACACAATCCAAAAAAAAACCTTACACACAATAAAGAGAGAAAGTCGTGCAGATGTATAATTTGGTAAATTTTGCCGATTGGTATAAATAAATCCTTCCCCTAGTCAAGTGAAATATGATGAATCAAGGCTAACTGAAGTTGAATCATACAATGGAGTGTCATTTGAGACCAATTTTTGTTCAGTTAAGACTTTATTTCACTAAAGTGATGCCTTGCTTGCGACCTGGTATTACCGTATTGATTCTTACACGTATCAGAGGTCATTAGGATATATATTAAGAGCTGGTGAAAATTGACTCAACCTGAAAGACCTGACTGATGGTAAATCAAAACCAGCTCGTTTTATTTTGTTTTTCTTTCAAAGAAGTAGCTACCCCACCCCAAGCAAGCCAAATCTGACCGCGCATCATCCTAGTAAGATGTATGAACTTAGAACAACCTACAACTGTACCCAATGTGAACTGAACTGTGTTGAGGAGTCCAGAACTGAAACCGGACCTGAAAATTCAACCAGCGACTTAACTCTCATGCAATTGGTTCTGACCTAAAACCAACCAAACATGAACCCAACATCATCCTGAACATCTTGACAGGAAACCTGAACCCCCTGATCCCAACACATTTACTGTACTTGTCCTGACAAGAAATGTTATTACGACTTCAAATCAGCCTTTTAGTGATCATAATGAATGGCTACAATCTGAAGTCTGAACCCAATCAGATTCAAGCTCACAGATTGTGGACCTGAAAATGATTCCATCTAAATGGTGTTAGACCAACATGACATAACCTAAATCATCTGAGCCATAATTAACCAAAAACTGAAATACCTAATTCTTATTTGACTTGACCTAAGCTCAACCTGACCTGAATCAGCCTGTACCTTGCTACCTTAGTTCTTGTTCAAATCAGTGCTAAGTAAACCCTGATAAGAAGAAATCGCTTCAGGGGAACCAAAGGCGATCCCATGGTCGCATGCAACTCCACTAAAGGCTGCAGCTGATGCCTGGTCCCACATGGATATCCAGAAAGGCGATGTTGTATGCTGGCCCACAAATCTTGGCTGGATGATGGGCCCTTGGCTTGTCTATGCCTCTTTGTTAAATGGTGCCTCCATTGCACTCTTCAACGGTTCCCCTCTTGGCCATGGTTTTGCAAAATTCGTACAGGTACACATTAATTTCAGACTTGTCCCAGTGCACATGCCTCTTTAGAATGCATGTAATTCCAGCTTGTAAAATATGGGTTCAATCCTTGATTTCATCTATGATTCGTTTTTTTTTTTGCCCCTTCAGGATGCAAAGGTAACAATGCTTGGTCTTGTTCCAAGCATCGTGCGAGCTTGGAAAAACACAAATTGCACTGCTAGCCTTGACTGGTCAAACATCAGGCAAGTTTTTAGTATTGTGACATTTTGTTAACTTTTTAGTTTTTAATGTGGGATGATCATCGGTAGTATTGAAATCTTTTAGTTTATTAAGTCCGTAACTGGATTAACAATTTGGTACTGTTGGCATGGTGGCAAGATCCTTCTTTTCCGTCATTATTTATATTTTATTTATTTTTTATCATTAATTAATTGTACAATCAAATCTGTAGATGCTTTAGTTCAAGTGGGGAGGCATCAAGTATAGATGATTACTTGTGGCTAATGGGAAGAGCCAAGTACAAGCCGGTAATAGAATACTGTGGAGGTACGGAGATAGGTGGTGGCTTTGTTACAGGATCTATGCTACAACCTCAAGCATTAGCTGCTTTCAGTACACCTGCCATGGGTTGCCATCTCTACATTCTTGGCAGTGACGGTAAACCTCTCGTAAGTATGATCATTTATTTTCTTTAGTATATCATTTAGATGGATTATAAAGAGTATGTAACAAATTTGAGATTTCTGCACCCTATTGTGCGAATCAGTAAATGTATTTTTCTTCCCTTTTCTGTTTTGTCATAGGCCGAAGATGCAGCTGGGATTGGTGAGTTGGCTCTGGACCCGACCATGTTTGGAACCTCAACTACATTGTTAAATGCTAACCACTATGATGTATATTTCAAGGATATGCCAATTTGGAATGGCAAGGTTGTATGCAGTATCAACATTGTTATTGAATATTGTATGCATTTTGTCAGCAAAGATTTTAAATCTCTTGGTTGGCATAAATGTAGCAACTGAGAAGGCATGGAGATGAATTTGAGCGGACCAAAGAAGGATACTACAGAGCTCACGGCCGTGCTGATGACACAATGAACCTTGGAGGAATCAAGGTTAGTGATCCAGAAAGATGTTAATACATTAATTATTTTACTGTAGAAATCTTATTGAGTTAGGTATTGTCCTTTATCAGGTCAGCTCTGTGGAACTTGAAAGGATATTTAATGGAGTAAACAGTGACTTGGTGGAGACAGCTGCAATTGGTGTCCCACCATCAGGAGGTGGACCTGAGCAGTTAGTTGTGGCTGTTGTATTGAAAGATCAGAGCCAAGAGAAGGAAATTGTGGAGAAACTAAAATCTGAGTTCAACTCAGCTTTGCAGAAAAAGTTGAATCCTCTATTTAAGGTGAATTATTTGTGTTCTACCATCACTCATTTCGTTGCACTTATTTTACACTGGAATTTGTTTAGGTGCCAATTTTTTTTCGCAACTTGAGATGCAATCTTTCTTTATGCTACGAAACAATGCTACAGAATAGGTGGCATACACCACCACAATACCTAGACTCTGCTGATAATAAGTACACTGGAATTTGTTTTCATTTTATGAACTTTCTAAATAAATCCAATTTGTCTTCTAGGTTTCTTCTGTAATTGGAGTTCCAGCACTGCCAAGAACGGCCTCAAATAAGGTCATGAGAAGGGTTCTCAGAAAAGAGTTCTCTCAGCCAAACAAGCGTGCCAAGTACTAGGCACGTCTCAAATTTTCTCGGGCATTGCAACAAGATATATACTTCAAGTGTCGTCAGTTGTGCCATAAGTACGTAGCATCAGTGAATAAACCTCCACAATACACTAGAAAAAACAAGCCTAAAAAAGGTCACAAAAGGGTGGTAGAAAAGAGTTGCCCTCTGTGAGTGAATAAGCTACAGCCATGTGTCAGATTGTGTGCTGCATTATCATGTAATCACCAGTTGCTCTTTTTTTTTTTTTTTTTTTTTGCGCAAGAATATGTTTGCAGTGCCAGTATTGTTAAACATTTGCGAGTTCACAGGACTGGAAATCAAAATTGTAAGTAATAAAAGTTGAAATTGAAATTGAAATTGTTAAACATTTGTACCACCTTGAGAAATTGAAATTATCTATATATCGTAATACCCGTCAATTCCTTAACTACAATTATTCTGACACTCAATCGACAACATCGGGCTGGGTGCCATGCAAGCATAAAAATTGAATATATGATAATCTGCATATGGTCTGTTAAATAAAAAAATATATATATGATAATCTCTAACGTTAAAAGTTAGGATCCAGTTTAATTAAAAAAGGATCTAAGAAATAAGTTGCAAATTATGTTTCATGGCAAACCTGTCTTATGAAACTAGTGACAAATTGTTCGTGCAAAGCTAGAATTTTTTTTAGTAATAGACAAAATTTTGCCTTCAATATTTCAAAGGTGATCTAAAGTCTTTCAGTGATATTTATGCTTTCACTGAGTTTTGAACCCTCGACCTCAGTGCAAAGCTAGAATTAAAGAAGCCAGAAATGTTAAATGCTGCTGGAAAGATTTTCCTTTTCATAAATCTACTGCAGCAGACGAGTACGGCTCTGAATTAGATATCAAGGGCTCTCACCTTATTATTTTTCTTCTTCTGAGAATTCTTCTTTAGAATGGCCAACTGCTACTTCTATGCTTTTCTGTACCGAAGTTTGGTACCGGTTGTGTATTCTCACTTGTATTTTTTTTTATTCATTGTACATAGTCTTACAACACCCCACAAAGAAAAGTGAGGTTCAATTAAATCTTAGAAAAACATCTAAGCAAACAACAGAAAAACATAACCATAACCCCATAATTAAAACTAACCAAAAGAGTGGGTCTGATCAGATAACTAGAATAACCTACATATAGAAACCATCTTGTGAGTACCCTCACACGTCTTTCCTAAAAAGAGCAGGTTATTTCGTTCCTCCCAGTTCCAGCGGTGAGCTGCTATCAAAGTAACTGTGTTTGATATAGCGCTGTAAAATCAGATTTGAATATGTGCGCTTATATGTGATTTCATATATGTAGTCGAGTTTTTAATTTTATAAAGAAAATAAAATAAAACATAACTTATGCAGAGAAGAGCAAAAAAGAAGGAAAATAAATAAATCATGACATTATGATCACGTAGTTGAAAGATCAAATATTTCATTTTCTGCTTAAACATCTGCTTATATTAATTACTATGCATCCGCATATCCGCCACATATCCACCACATTTATTACTTCGCATCCACATATCCACCTAAGCAGACCGCATATGCATCCGCATAATTATGTTTGCATAATAAGTAATAACCACCGCATATTAACTTCATCGCATGTAACACTTCACATCCGCACATGAATTGCATTTTACAGCAATGATTTAACCACATCATAGGGTAGTATATCAAAATAAAATCTTAAATCACAACCAAAACTGAAGGGGTATGCATTCCTTTCTTTTGTAAGAGGGTAAAAACTTAAAATCCAGAAGTACATTGAGAGTGCATAACCTACGAGATTTATACAGAGGTAAAAAATAAATAACAAATACAACAATGAATGCAAAAATAACAAGATACAACAATGGATACCCTACAAAATTTTCACCGATGTACCTGTTGTTAATAGTTATGATTTCTCTTATACGTTCACTAACAAGAAATTCCATGTTATCCACCAGTGCCATAAGAGAATAAATTTGAAATTATTCATATGGTTAGTACATAGTAGTGTGCCTTGTTCTCAGTGTCTGTTCGAAACAACAAAATTGTAGTAATCCTCTTCCCCATATAGTTTCCTGGAAAAGGAAAAGATAAGGTAGCCATCACATAAGGATAAATACAGCCCGTGAACTCACGCCGTATAAATAAGGTGAGATTATCATATGCAGATCACATATATTCAATTGAAAAGATAAGGTAGCCATCACATAGGAGTGTCCTGCTGCCAAATAAGGTTTGCAAAAAGGAATAAGCTTTACACGGAGATGCATAAATTTAAGTTAAGAGACTCACGCCAAATCGAAGAGACTCTCAGCTTTAATTACCGCCTTCCCCTCTGCTAGCTCAAGGCAGGAATAGTGCATTATCATTTCTTTAAGAGTTTGTTTTGTGCTCTTAAGATCATTGTCCCACAAAATACTCTGACCAAGAAAAGTCAAAACCATCAGTAAATATGCAGAATGAAAAAAAGAAATAACACAATATATTCTCCATAAAACTGTGAGTTTGAGAAACGATACCTTTCTGACATATGCTCTTTTCACATCTTCATAAGGTAACTTCCCCTTTGCAGAGAAAATAGAAGCATTCCATAAAGCACCTCTAGCAACCATTGCAGATGCAGCACCTGTTTTATATGATCAATTTTAGGTACCTCTTCCATGTTATTTTCATTTATTTCTAGAATTGAAAAAAGTCCATGCAATAAACCTGTGGCATCTCGAATTCGTCTGAAATCATCATATTCAAAAATGTCTCCATTAGCTATAACAGGAATTGATAGTGCTGACACAACATCAGCAATCTCATTCCATTTAGCAGGGTCTCTTGGTCTATCTTTTATCTTCCTGCACTTCATGCCAAAATAAGGTAGGAGAAACAGCAACTTATCCAATTGACTAAAAAAATGCCCCAGAGGGAGACACATTCTCCAGAAAGGTTCTAACAACAATACATTTACCCTATACAACAACTCAAAGGGCAACAAAAGAATTGCGGCAAAAGAACTCCCGTACTCACATCTATACACCTTTTAAGGAAGCACTTAAACCCTCCAGACCTGTGATTTCAGTATCGTACGATTCACGATACGAATCGTACGATACGAGTCGAGTCTCGTACCTGGCGAGGCGAATCGTGGCTTTGTCTCGGGCGACGGGGGAATCGCTGGAACCGCCGCGATTCGGTGGAGCGAGTCACGATTCGATTCGAATCGGACAGAGTCGGCGATTCACAGGCGACCAATGAGGCGATTTCCCACGCGATTCTATGACGCTTCAATTCCTTCGCTCCATAACTCCTTCGCTTCAATTCCCTCGCGATTTCCCTCAGAAACTGAACGTCGCCATTAATAAACAATAAACTCCATAACTATAGCGTATCCCTCTCCCTCTTCCTATATCTCTGGCTCTGCAACTGCATCCCTCCCTCCATATTTGAACTCTCTGCAAAATCCATTGCCTTCCTCATTTTTATTCTCTTTGGCTCGGTTTAAGTCTGCAATTCTGCATCGCCTTCCTCCACTCTTGAGAAGTCCAGGTTAGTTCACTGAATCACTTATTAATAATGTTTTGTTGTACCTTTTTGCTTGAACATCAGCCCCCAGTGGTAATTGTCTTTTATAATTCTGCATCAGTTCACTGAATCACTGATTAAGTCTAAGCCATGTGAATTAGTTCACTGAATCACTGATTAGTTCACTGAATCACTTATTAATAATGTTTTGTTTTAATTATTCTACTTATATTATATTCGATAAACTGAATTTATCGCATCAGTCCATCAGATCTCTTGATTTTGTTGTTTGCAAAACTTTTGATACAAATTACAAATAATTACTTTACCTTTTATCTAGATATAACCTGTGTATACTGGTATTTTTGTTAGTGTTTAATGATTAAATAGTATGCGAGTTATGTGAGCTTATACAATATGTTATAATTTGATTTGGAATCTTTTTTTAATGAAATTTTTGCGTAGCTAGTTTTATTGCTTCATTTTGAACATAATTTAACGAATCTTAAACGATTCGATACGATTCATGATTCGATACGAAATGCTACGATTCACGATTCATTTTACGATTCGAAATCATTGCTCCAGACCCAAAAAAAGCTGCTCAACACCAATGACGGGATACAGTAGGAATTCCAAATGTTTTTTAATTTTACAATGAAGAGTGCCAGGTAAATGTGAGATACTATCTGCACCAAAATACAAATCAGTTGATGTACAAAAGGAAAAGAAAAATATTAGTACCTCCCATGAACTCCCAATGCAGAGACACCAGTCTTTTCAATTTTTCTTGCCAATTCCACAGTGTCCACTGATGAGCCAAGGAGACGGATTTTACAGGTAACTGTGGTAGTCAAGTTTCTCTTCAGTGTAGTCAAAATCTACATGAAGATTTACATAAATCAACAAGGAAAAATAGTTTAAAGGTGTATATTAAGAGAATTTTTTTTTTTAAATTTCAGAAGTACATCATGAATAAGTTCTGGTTTAGAAAGTAAAGCAGCACCCATTCCTCCGCTGAGAGAAAAGGACTTGGGGCAACCCATGTTGATGTCTATAGCTGCCACATCCTTGGACCTGAAAATTTATGCAAAAGCTAAAATCATGTTATTATAACAAGTACACCAAGTACCAATAAATGATGGAGATGCAAAAAAAACTTTCATTCATACACTATCTCAGCAGCCCTAAGAGCTCTGACAGCATCTGATGTACCCATCTGAAACACAACCCTCTCTCTCTCAAGAGGGCAAGTTCTGAAAACAACACTATCAGTTCCTCTCTCCACAAAATCAGTGCTCCCCAAAATCTCTGACCAATTTATAAAAGGTATCAATGATTGAAGAGATGAGAAAAAAAAAGAAATTTTGGTGTTGAAAGCTCAAATGCTAGAAATTTCATATAACAAAAAGAAATAGAGAGCATTGAGAAATAGCATCCTCTATGTCAACAGTCAAGTGTTTCAATCAAGAAGCTTACCCAACAACAGATAAATCTCCAATCTGTTTACTACCAAGGGCAGTAAAACGCATGAGGTGTTACGTAATTTATCAACATTACATAGAACCAGAAAGAAACTGTTTCGTTTGAGTTTGACATCAAGTGGACAAACCTTACCATTTTCAAGGCGTTCACACTTTAAAAATTTATGATCTATTATCTCTTCTCCATAAGTTATGTCAGCACCATACTCAGCGGCAAGCATTCTAAATGGCAATGTACCCTGCATACAGTTGTCAAAATGTAATAATTAAATATTCACCATACTATTACTAATAAGACAAGGAATGTCTATGGAAATAGCAGCCAGAGTTGTTCTTTATTACTTGATTTGTTGTCACAGAAATTAATGCTTGCAGATGCTTAGCAACTAGTACTTGCGAATACCAATATTGTCTAAATGGGACCGTTGCCATTCAGCACTCAGATTTTCAAAATGTAATGAGATTTGCAAAAACTTTGTAAATGCATTTCAACGTAGTAATTAACGATAGAGTGACTGACCACCCGGACCATGGGGGCAAGAACAAGCTTGTTACTATAGTCCATGATATTCTGTTATTGTTTCTTCCCAGTCCAGAAAGTGAATCGATTCGCCACCAGTTAAAACCAGATTTCTGCAATTTGGACAGTCTGTTAGTTACAGTACCACATTTAGTAACGCATGACTTTTCAGGTATGGTCATTGCTATTAATAGAAAAGGAGGAGAGTTGTGATAGGCTTGGCGAGCCAACATAAAATTTCAGCCATTCTCATGGAAATGAAACCCAATTTATTCATCTCTAGCCTACCAAAACTTGTTTGGGACTAAAGGCTTAGTTGTTGTTGTTGGTCATTGCTATTTATAGAAAACCTCAAATCTAACACAAAAATTCTCTTTCAGCATTAGGAGAACAAAATAAATAATTCAGCAGAACTGACCCTATGTATGATTTAAGCATAGTTGAAGGGATGGAAGCAGAGGTAAAGGAACTATAATAAACTATATACTGCAGTGCAGTTCAAATAGAAGATAACTTAGAAACAACCAATAGAGGGATTAGAAAAGGTAATGACTCATTTCCAAGAGTTCCATTTCACTTTTCTCATGTCTACTTAATAAGCTTCCCCTTTTCCATCCATTTTCTGATAATCAAAACATGGAACAGGGATAACCAATAGTTACAGAATTCGCGACCACAGCCCCTCCTACCCTGAACCGCCCCTTAAACCCCTTCTTGTTTTGATCTAATGGAGAAAAACATAGATCAGGTTACCAGAACCGGTTCACAGCGATCCGAAGATTATCAAGATCTCACTCGAAAGGAAATGAAAACAAGTAGGAGATGTACTGAAGATAAAGCTTTAATTACTTACCGAGAGATTCGACTCTGGAATCGCCTCCGACTGGCAGTGTCAGCAAAGGTGGCTTCCGACCACCGTTACTAGGGTTTTTTATTTCATCCTGTTTGGGAACTTGGGATATGAGAGGGAAACGGGTGAAGAAAGGGAGAGGAAGAAAATGGGCCTAATACTGGGCCTATTTTGTGTTGCACATTTTCTTATATGTTCTGTGCATGATTTCGGGCCTAATATTTTTCATGTATACCGGAGCCCAAACGAAATCTTCTGCGAAATTTTTTATTTCACAGAGAGGAGAATTTTAAATTTGAATTATTGAATTAAAGATCAACGATCGAGATTTATAATATAAAAAAATTCTTCTGAGTTGTATAATTGACGGTCGAAAGTTGATCTTTAATTTGACGACTCAAATCACGTTTGCAGAGAATGCGATTCCACACGAGCCGGTTTACTAGTGGACTTTTCTTTCTTTATTTTCTTCTTTTTCAACACATCTATTATGGGTTTTATTATACATTTACTGCATCAAGATCAGCACAATAAAAAAAGAGTGAAGATGCTAAAGAACATTACATCACCTCACTGTTTCACATTGCCGTATTTTGGAAACCTCGGATGCTCCTTTTTTTTATTATGATGTTCATAGGCAATTGTGGATAACAATTACGAAATGCACTTCATCATTATTTATTTTGTTTCATCAACGATCAAGATTTTTGTCTCGTTAAGTAGAGAAAAATTTAACATTAATTTCATTTCGTTTAATGTGCAGCGACTTAAAAATTGTGCTGGACTGCGAGCCCCATTGAAATGGAGCTTCTACACCGGTTTCGGTGTATGTATTTAATACACACTCCTCTCCACTCTTTTTGTTTGCCATCTAAACAATTCTATTATCGTAGAATTCTAAACGCTACGATATAAACAAAAACGAAACATGTTGTGATCGTTTGCGTTTCGTTTATATAACGAAAATTATTGCTCTGAGTCTTGCATTTTGTTTAGAAAACGAAACAAAATTTCGTTCTGTTAATTGTTTTGTCCCACAAAAAGAAACGACATAACGGATAAACAATTTTCGTTGACACCCGTAATTACACCAAACTCCTTCAAATTCATGGTCTCAGAGAAGGGGCAGATCCAGACCCCTAACCAAGTAGCGGCACACTTTCATAGTCCAATTTGAAAAAAAATTCATTCATATAGAATTAAGAGAAATGTCTTATTTGGACTAATCAAGCAGTGAGACCCCTATTAAAGCCCGATATAAAAGGCTCGATTTTATATCGAAGCTTCGCACAACTCCGTTGTAATAAGTCTAAGATTTAATAGCGAATGGTTCAAACCTTTAGCAGCCCTCCTGTAACAGCAACTCTACATCTACTATTAATTCTCTTATTTGACCGTTACTAAAACTGAAAGTTGTAGTAATGGTTTCAGAAAAGAAAAATAGTTACCTTACTAAATAAATAAACAAACACTAATAACCTATCGATATGACACAACTAGACATTAGCACGTTTCTCCAAGAATTGTTGTGTTGTGTTGTGTTGTGCTCTCATGTGAGAGAGATGAGATTTTTGTGTTTGTTATTTATGCTATGAGAGAAGATGATTTTTTAATGTATTCCACCAGTTTTTATATAGAATTTAGAGTGGTGGTTATTGAGATGACTCTTTTTTAATGATTATTCTTAGTGGAAGATTAAGCCAGTCATGCTAAATAAATGTCTTGCATGATTGTAGTGTCTCTTTAAATATAACTATCTATGATTCTAAGAACTAATTCGAGATGTCTTTATGAGATCATCTCCAGAAAGTAGTTCTTCGGGAGAGGCTTCCCGAGTTTAAGTCGTGAGCTACGATGTGTTGTCTAGTTCATACATACTTTCTTTATGTCTCTCAGGCAGACTTTTTAGTTATCAATTTATTTGATTATTGGAGTAGATATAATTAATTACCTATCATCCATGTTATACAGTGGCGGAGCCACGTAGCTCCAGGGGTGCAGCTGAACTCCTAGAAATTTTTTTTCAAAAATGACCATGTATTTAATTTTTTTTGCATAAATGATCATGTAAAATATTTTTTTCTAGAAATAACCATCATTTCAAACCTTGAAAAAACCGTAAATTTTGAACTCCTGGCGAGAATCCTAGATCCGTCCCTGATGTTATATGAATATTGATCGATATAGCATTGTATTTCAGGGTTTGACATGACACAGATGGGTCCGAATCTGCTGCTCGTAAATCCCTGCTTGTCTTCGATCCGACCGCTCGATCGCCACGGACGGCTGTGATTTGATTCAGGGGGCAGATGTTTTGGCCGTTAGATGAGTTTTGAACGGTCCAGATCGAAACAAGCAGGGAAGCAAGGAGATCCGGTTCCGACACGGATATGGCAAAGATGGCCAAGGTAATTCAAGATTTTTTTTTTGCAAATGTCAAGTCTTTTATGGTTGTTTTATCATTTGTATGCAACAAGAAAATGAATATTATTTGAAAAGTCAACAAAATTTGTTTCTCTCAGTTAAACGGATAGGAATACACAAGTTAAAAATAGTGACATAAACGTATATGAAGTTTATTTGGTAAAAGAAAATTTACATACAAATTTAAGTCAGTTTTTTTTATTAAAAATATATTATATACATGCATATAAATAAACTAGTAAGATGCCAACGCGATGCGGTGGAATAAATAATATTATAATATCTTTCGTGTCTTTCATAATAAAATATATGCAAGATTTAATATCTAATGAACCAATTATGTTGATGTACATTTTTTTTATATTTCCGATTCATAAACTTTAAAGTAGAATTTAAAAAAATTAAAATGTGGTCAAGTTTCTTTCTCAAATGTCTATTTTTGAAAATATATGTTGGTTTATTGCTATATTCCTGCATGGGTACAAATATTTGACTCCTGCTTTCAAAAATTACACAAAATACCTTAAATAGTAAGATATATGTCAATAATAAATGCTATAGAATATATTGTCTCCATTAGAAGATATTACATGCTCTTATTATGGTAAGAAAATTGAAAGTCTAAAATTGAGCAGTTGTGATCGAAAGAAATGAAAATCCCACGCTCTGTATTGATCTGAGAGGTGAATAGAGGTTTGGAGTCAAAAACTCTAATTTCTTTTTAGTAGTAGTAAGAATTTTGACAGGGACGAAGCTAGTAAGAGCCAGGGACAGCCGCCCCTCCTAGATTTTTTTTGCAAAATAAATCTTGTACATTTGTATAATTCGCCAATTTTTTTTAAAAAAAATGATTATAATTTGATTTTTTTAATGTGCGCATTTTGTCTCTTTAAGAAAATTATAGGTCTTGCTTTTTCTGACGGAAATTCAAAATCCGCTCCTTGAACTCTCGATCTACTTCTTTTAATTGATCTCTAGCTTATTGTGTTATTTAGTTTCCGATTCGATTTAACCTCTCTCTTTTGCAAAGTTGGAAACTAAATTCATGCCTTCTCTTTCAATACTCAAAAGGTCGGAACTATAGCAATTAAAGACAATTCTTTCGTGTGGAAACTGGAAAGCGAAGGTTCAAAATTCTAAAAGAAGATTTATGTGAATATTTAAATTTTAAATAGCTTATCATCTCAAGACATGGCTTAGTTTGTGATTGTGATTGTGATTTGTTTGTGTCAATATCGGATACACTTCCAATTCAAAATATATATCCAGAGTGATATTTAACAGAAGTAAACTCGTGGAGACTGAGGTAATGATGTATAATTTATGTTATGTTAATTCAGGACGACGTAGCACCATCGACGAGAGCTGCAGAAAGAAACAAAATTGTTGTATATTGTTTGGCTAAAATAATACTATTAAATTAATCATACGCATATAATTACTTAGTGTAGTGGTTGGATACTGGTACGATGCTGAGTACATAGATGCTTTCTGGTAAGACTAACCTAATTCTTTAATACCAAAGGTTCTTATGATAGCTGGAATCATGCACCAGCATTAATATATGTCCTTTTATTATCATAAAGGAGCTTTATCTTTTGGTAAATGACTCCGTTCTTACAAAAAAAAAATCATTAATGTTCGTTCAGTTTGTGATTTGTTATGTTTTTCCTAATTTAAAATAGTGAATTTTGCAGTGACCAAATAAAAGAAATGACAAATTTTGTAGTGAAGAGAAAAAAAACTTTTGGAGCGGAGCTTCCCCAGCGAAGAGAAATAAAAGAAGGAAAAAGGCGATTCTAAAATTTGGTCGCGTTGCTGGACACTAGAACAATCCGTCGACCTCCTACCGTCTCCCACTTCTACTCGCCTCTCCTCCTCTCCCTTTTCCTTCACCTTCTCTACATCTTTTTTCTACTACCACTAAATTCAAGAGCGAATAGTTGTCGGAGAAGAAAGAGATGAGGAAACCGCTCAGCGAGTTCTTCTAATGCCCGCTTCTCGCTCCGATTCGGCCTCGTCTTCATTCAAAGCCCTCTATTGTAAAGGAACAAAGAGGGAAACAAAATCATCGGTTCCTCCTAGTAGCCGTCTCTTCTTTCTGACTCGGCCTCACACTCCACCCCTCTTTTCCTCCCCTTTCATCTTCCTCTTAGCATCACCTGATGGATTTCTCCTCAACGGAGGCGATTTCGAGCTCCAAATCTAGAAGGCGGCTGTGAGGAGATAATCAAAACTCTAACCCTAATTGAAGGATATTCGCGACCTACAACACCCAATAAAGTTGTAGCTGGACGGACATCAACTCCTTACAGATCCAATGGGGCCATTAGGAGGTGCGATCTCCTACAAGTACAACCGAACGGGATGGTTCGGCGACAAGCGCCGGAGATCCTGCGGTGCCGGTATTCACCCATAAGAAAATGTAAGTGGGATGTACCCAAGACACCTGATGATGATAGGCTGCAACGGGCGGTGGTAGGCCGCGACGAGCGGTTTAGACAGCAATAGACAGTGAAGGTCTTGGGAGTCCGACAATGGTTGAGAAGATCTCCTTATCTTCTCAAAATCTAAATTTTATTCGTGTTGTGCTTTGTAATTTATTCTTAGTTCTTTTGTTTCGTGTTTTTTTTCGTTCGAGTGTTTTCTTATTTCATGTATTCTCTCTCAATTTTTTCTGTAATCCAAATAATTACATTATGTGATCGCATATATGAAATTTGAGAGACGTGAACTCTCAGCTTTTACAAAAAAAAAGTTATGCAGTGAAACTGAATATAGACGAAAACGTCATATATAACAATAGTTAGCACACCTCTATATAATATTATAATTTGTACAGTGAGTTTCAGAACCGCAATCTTATTATTTATTAATGTGCTATCAATTTAACAGAGATAGTTGTGAAATAAATACACAATTCAGCTGTCCTTTAAATACTCGTTGAAAGTTCAATTTTGTTGAGACCAGCATTTCACATGGAGTTCCAAGCCTCCATTAATTATATTTTTAGTTGACGTACACATATGTACTTTATTTTTTTCTTAGATTAATTAAAAGCATTAAGCGCTAAGGACAGTGACGTGTTATGTTAAGTTCTCACTAAAGACAAAACCGGTGATGTATATTTCTTTTCTTTTTTGTTTCTTTTTTTGAAATGTATGTATCTCATTTGAACATAATCAACTTGGATCCGATTAAATATCGAAATCAAATGGAAGGGGTTGTCATACCTAACTGGTGTGGTGAAAGGTTGGTGCTGCTTGGAGCCATTTAATTAGTTTAAATTATCTGAAGTTTTCTAAGTAGAGAATTAATTAAGATGTGTTATAATAAGTTTTATAGTAGTAATTATTAGAAGTAATTTACGTACACAAATCTAATTTGCTTAATGTTGCTATACAATTGATACCTCAAGTAATCTAAAAAATAACAATTAAGTTTTTATAGTAGTAATTAGAAGAATTAGTATTTAGATAACTCGTTGAATCGTACAATTTAATTTAAGCAAATTGCTTAGCAAGCAATATAGTGATAGTTAATTAGAATGATTTTAATAAGATCATAGATTCAAGTTTTTATAAGCACAAAAATGAAAATTCCGTTAAGATGCATTCGGCAATAGATGCTGGATTTCGGAAACCCTTATATATATATATATATATATATATATATATATATAGAGTTGTGCTAAAATACTTTATAAAGCACCAACATTCATATACTTTAGGCGCGTATCTCGAGATACAAATTGCAAGCGATCGATCAAGACCGTTGAAAATATTCTCCATACTAACATCTATTTGGAGAACAAATTTTACATTTTTTTGAAACTTTTTACTATTTTATCGGATAAGTGAAAAATTCATTAATCCAACGATTTACAGACTTCCAATTTAACCAACTTTGTAGCCATCCAATAAAATAGTAAAAAAGTTGCAAAAAATGTAAAATTTTGTCTCCAAATTGATGTTAGTATGAAGAATATTTTCAACGGTCTTGATCGGCCATTTGCACTTTGTATCTCAAGATAGGAGCCTAAAGTATATGATAACTGGTGCTTTATAAAGTATTTTAGCCTGACTCTCTCTCTCTCTATATATATATATATATAAAATTCAACCAATTTGAGAAAACCTGTTTCATAAAAAAAAATGTTGAGAAAACCCGAAGCATAATTTAACATTGGTCAGTTTCCTCCGTTAATTATTCTAATTCGACACCAAACTGAATTATAATATTTCTGTTGATCTATCTGTTAGAATATTATTTATTATAATATTACTTATCTGATCTATCTAATTGTTATGACCCAAGTTCATTTAAGAATTTATTAAAGAATGCATCAGAATCTTGATGAAAAATTATGATTACCAAATTCGCTGTATTTAATCTCAAAAGTTGCCTCAAATTTATATAAGTACTTGATAATTAAGCCAAAATTATATATCCAAAATCCTATGATTAATTGTGCAAAATAAGTCAAAATTAGATATTATTTTAATTGAATATCTGTTATGTGACGAATTTGGTTTGATGAAATCGATCAAGGTCGTGATCAATTTATAATTGATATTTTTTTCCCCTTGGTTATTCGAATTAGATGAATCAAAAATTTTGTTGCAAGTTTTAATGGTACGTGTGCAATTTAGTTTTGATCTGTGTACTATTATGACTTAGTACCACATAAAGTGTATATATATGTTCTGTGCTTATTCAAAATTAAGGTCTATTTTTTTTGCTATGTTTATGGAATAATCTTATTAATTTCCTATCAAGCAATTAAAATAATTTTGAAATATGAAATTGTTTGTTCAGTGGTATCATCATAGTTCCTGGATGTGCACCAAAAGAACTAAAGGCATTAAATATTTATTATTAGTCTTAATTAAGATATTAAAATGTTTCCAACAGAAAGCATATATATGGTCAATATGTTTATATCTGAACCAACTTAATCAAGACAGGTGGTAATTAAGTATATTTTACTGTCATATTCTTAACGGATAAATATTAAATCATTATTAAGATTTCATATTATAATATATTTTAGAAAATAATTAATGTATTTTATGTGTATAAATTAGTTAATTTCTAAATTATGCATAAAAATATACATATGATATATAATTTGGTTATTGAACTGGCCCGACGGAAAGACAATACTCATGTATTGTATGTATATAACAGTTGCAATGAATTGATAAATAGTTATTAAATTTTTAATATGATTAGTTGACAAATTATATATAATTTTGTAGCCTGATAGGACTCTTGTGAAAAGAAATCCTAAATTAATATCTGTTATTAAATAGTAGTAATTTTGTAGCAAAAATTAATTTTAATTATATATAATTTATTTATATATATATTCTAAATTACAATTAATTTACAACTATTAATTTCTGAAAAAATAGCACAATAAACCTGTCAATTCAATGTTTGTACCATTTTCTAGATTTATTACGGCCGCAATACAGGCCTTTGCGACCGCAATATATCCTGTCAATTCAATTTGTCTTCTAATTTCCAGAAAACAACACAATTTTCATTGTTTTGCGGCCGCAAGACACCTGTCAGTTCAGATTTTTCTCAATTTCCAGAAACAGAGGAATTTCCTAAAGTATGTTTCGGCCGCAATGGCTTTCTTTGCGACCGCAATTGACCTGTTTTTCAATTCATTTGCTCTGTTCTGAAAATAAATCATTCTGGAAATTTCTGTTTCGAATTTATGACTCAAATTTGCTGCATTTCATTCTTAAAATCAACTTTATTTGTCCAAATTTTTCAGCAAGGATAGAAGATGAAGAAGACAGTTTAGATAGATGGTTTAAGATATATAGTAAATATAAGTACTTGGATACTTTTAAAAGCTCAAATTTTTCTTTTAGAAAAAATGAGTTTTTTGTTTTTGTTTCGGTTGGCCTTTATCAAATTTGAATGAAATTAGTGAGGTTCCCCACTTTCATACAGTTAAATACATATAATGTCCAATTCTAATTGTTCCGACTTTGATCTCCTTTGCTTTGGAATTTAGTTATGAACTTATGATGATATTCAACATATATATATTATATGACATAGAAATCCTACCAATTAATTAAATTTTGTCGTCTCTAAATCCAACAATCCTGTCTACAAAATGAAAAATTGTCTTGTATAGATATTTGACAATTAGTTATATTCACAACTCATTAGATTTTTATATATGCACCATTAAATATGCGCACTTCTCCAGAGAAGATTTCAATTCACAAATGATTGTAATCTTTTGTATAAGGAGATTCTATTTTTTTTCTTTCTATTACGTGAAAGTTTGAAAAATAAAAAAAGTATCTGGCAATTTTTTGTTTTTGACGTGCATATCATATGTTTAAATTTCATATTAGTATTTTTTTTATCGTTTATTTAACTTCCTTGAGCAATTGAAAAAAAAAATCTTAACCTTAAAAATTCTTACCATCCATTGTACTACATTGTGTTTAACGAAGAATTTTTGTTTATTATCAGAAAAAGTTATACAGTTTTTTTGTCATTATAATAAAAATCAGAATTTTTAATTTATCAAAAATTATAAAAATAAGAAGAGTGGCATTTTGCTAGCGAATGTGTTTTTGAGTGATAATTAAGAGAGAAGAGATTTATGAATGACAATTTACAATTTCTATTTTTTTGAGTGACACAACAGAATTTCCCTTACTTTTTTTTATTTCTCAAGCTTTAAAGTAAGGCAAAAACTTAGATACACCATTCTAAGTGCTCTCTAGGTACTCCAATCAATAGATACAATTTAAATGCATCAAAATCCGCACCATACATTCCAATCAAATGGTACGAATTGATTGAAGTATCTAGAGAGCACCTAGAATGATGTACTAAGTTTTGTCTTCAAGTAATAGAAAGAAAAACAAAAAATAGAATTTCCTTATATAAATACTACAATCTTGTGTGAATAAAATCTTCTCCGGAAAAGTGTGCATATTTAATGGTGCATATATAGAAATATAATGAGCTGTGAATGAAATTAATTGTCAAATATCTATACAAGACAATTATGCCACATGGAGAAATTTGATTGGACGACTCTACCATGTCGTCATGCTTACATGGTAGTGGAGTCGGTATGGTAGAGTTTTTCAAAATGAAAAATTCGTTTGTAACTAAAAACCACTGACCTGCTACACTAAAGACAATATAGTTCATCGTCGCAAAAGTTCTGATGAGAGCAATAAAAAAGTGATGAGGTACCTATCGCATATAATAACTGTGTGGCGATTAGCTCACCCCAAAAGTATGTGATATTTGACGCGAAGCCATCTAGAAAGGTACATATATTTATGCGTTGAATTTCCTCCATATCCTACTCGGAAAATTAATATGCAATTTTGATTTCACACGGTCGGCATCTAGTAATAGTGATACAGTCTCCTTTCAGGTTGAATTTCATTTTGGTGCATTAATTAGTTCCTGAAAAAACCATTCCATTCTGAGTTTCTGACAACAAAAATCTCAATTATTTGACTAGTTATTTAGTTAACACATTCAGATTTTAATCTCAAATCTAAAAAGAAGAAAAATCACATTCATTCTTGAACTTTTGTGCACTAATTTATATATTTTAAAATTTAAATCCACTAAAATTGTCCATCTGTGCATTATCTCATTCATTTTGGGACCACTGTAGCATGACTTTCTCTGTTTGGAATAAATTATGAGGCGAAGATTTAATAGAATCAATCAAGAAAATTCAATAAGCTTTTTTGTGTTTTTCTAAAATGTTCTTTCTTGTTTTAAAAAAAATATAGAAAAACATTAATATTGAATGTTTGTTAACATTTTGCGTCGTATCAATCAATGGTTAACTCATATATCCTTCTCTTGATCCACACTGAGTTGCACAAGGGAAAATTTCATATCTTATGATCTACTATTTTTTCTCACAACACCAACACCAACACCAACACCAAAAACAAAATCTTTATTCTCAAATAAATTAGAATAAATTAGAAATGAAATTCAATCTGAAAAGAAAAGTCAATATAAATAATAATATAATAAATAGTTAAATAGTAGTAAAAATAGAAGTATTGTAATGATAATAATAATGCCAATAATAATAATAATAATAATATATTATTTTACTAATCATAAGTTTAGACTAGCGCTCTATGTCGTTAATCATGGACTGAAGTCGTACAACTATAACACTACTTCTAAAATTTAGTTTGTTACGGTTCTAGTACGTGGATTGCTGACTTTCATGTGCTCCTATCTGACGCCAACTCTTTGGAGACATTCTATGCATTTAAGTCCATTTTTATAGTTTCATCTCATGTTAATTTCGGTCGACCCCTATCTTTTTGGATGCGATTTGAAGCTCCACTATGTACCGGTGCATCAGAAGACCTTCGCTAGATACATCTCAAACAATGTTGAACAAGTTTCTCTTCAATCGGTGCAACCCCGACATTTTCATGTATATCGTAATTTATGCGATCTCTTCGTGTATGTTCACATATCCACCGTAACATATGCATCTACGCCACACTAGTCACAACATTATCATACATATTCTTGATAAGGTTGACGTATTTTATTGGAATTTTCTTCTTTTCAAGTGTCCACCACATAACCTTCCTCGATACTTTGTCACACGCTTTTTTCAAGTCAATAAATATCATATGTATATCATTCTTCTATTCTCTATATCTCTCGATCATTTGTGTTGTCAAGAAAATCGCCTCCATAGTCGATCGCCCATGCATAAAATAAAATTGATTTTTCGTAACGCTTGTCATCTTTCTTAAACGATGCTCAATCACTCTCTCTCAAAGCTTCATTGTATGGCTCATAAGCTTGATTCCTCTGTAATTAGTACAACTTTGTACATCTCTTTTATTCTTGAAGATATGTACTAATATACTTCTCCTTCACTCGTTCGACATTTTGTTTGATCGGAAGCTGTGATCGGGATGTTATCAGACCCTAAAATCTTACATACTTTCATTCTTTTTAAAGCCTCTTTCACATCAATCTCTTGAATTCTTCAAACGAATCGTCTGTTGGCGTCGTCAAAATAGTCATCTAGCTCAACCATAGTGCATTCATTCTCTCCATTGAACAACTTGTCGAAGTATTCTCTCCATATGTTCTTGATCTGGTCATCTTCCACCAAAAGTCTATTATCTCGTCCTTGATGCATTTGACTTGTCTGAAATCTCTCGTTTTACTCTCGCATATTTTGACAATATTATAAACGTCATTTTCGCCTTCCTTCATACCTAGCTTATGATATAGATCCTCATAAGCTCGACCCCTTGCTTCACTCACAACTTTCTTCATATTTTTTTTTTGTTGTTTTATACTTATGTATGTTGTCTTCATTGTTGTCATGATGCAAACACTTAGAGCAGTTCTTTTTCTCCTTGATAGTTTTTTTTTGCACGTTCTCGTTTCACCATCAAGTGTCTTTAGGTTCGCGTCTAATTCTCTTAGTCACTCCGAATACCTCTGTAGCTATCTTTCGAATGTGAGTTGCTATCTTCTTTCACATATTATTAACGTTGTAATAGTTTTGCTAAAGGTTCATTCTTTGATCATCTTGTTCTTAAAGACCTGTTGGGCATCTTCTTTGAGTTTTCACCATCTCATCCTTGATATTTTGACACATTTGTCATGTCGAGCGTGTACTTGAAAGCAAAAATCCGAGACCACAAGATTGGGTTGTTGGACGACATACTCTCGGGGTATAATCTTACAATTTACGTAAGCTCGATTGTCCTCTCTCCTAGTAAAAACAAGATCGATCTTCCTCGAGTGTTGGCCATTGAGGAAGGTAACTAAACGAGATTGTCTATTTCTAAAGAAGGTGTTAGCTATCATGAGGTCATATGCTACAGCAAAGTCTAAGATTTTTCTCCTTCTTGATTTCATATCACCATATCCAAATATCTCGTGCACTCCTTCAAAACTCCAACTAGTTGTACCAACATGACTGTTGAAGTCTCCTCCTATAAAAAATTCTCATCGCTAGACACACCTCTAAGCATCTCTTCTAGATCTTCTCATAATTGCTTCTTGACGTTTTCGCACAAACCTACTTGTGAGGCATACACACTAATGACGTTTAAAACTAATTTGCCAACAACCAACTTGACTAGGATAAGTTGATCTCCTTGTCTCCTAACATCGACAACTTCATTCTTGATGCTCTGGTCAATTAAGACGCCTATCACATTCATGCTTCATTTTATTCCTGTATACCATAGTTTAAAACCAATTTTTTCCATCTCCTTTGCCTTCTGATCGTCCATTTAGTCTCTTGAAGGCATAAGATGTTTACACTCTCCTAATCGCAGTATCAACTAACTCTCTTAGCTTACCCATTAAGGATCATACATTCCAACTATATATACGAATTATATTATCCTCGGCTAGCTTACTTATCCCATCGCACTCATAGAGTAAAGTGCGAAGACTCTTGCTCATTTGTCGCTACACCCCGGCGCCGATGTAGAGCGCGCGTCGCTAAGGGAGTGACGACCCGGCCCTTGCACATTTAACACCACACTTAGGTTCCGATATGACGCGTCGCTAAGAGGGTTACGTCCCAACAAAAATCTATTGAGTTTCATTTCTATGAAAGTGACTAATTTTTTTTTATATTGACTCGTCAAACTTATTACAATCATCCTTCTTTTTCAAACTTATGACCCACTATGTTGAAAATAATACAGGTTTTTTTTCCACTTTGTATACAGCCATAAGATGTTAGATAAATAGTTATAATTTCTTGCAAGTTGTAACTGATCCTTTCTGGAAAAAAAAAATGGGAGTGGTGCTTTATGCGAACTGTACACGCAAACCTGGTACAAATATTCTTTAGAAATTAACTATTGAACACAAATATCTCTAACTAATTTATTTTTTCACTAGAAAATGATGAAGGAAATCGCTGGTGGTTGACAAGCGTTTTCAAGATTCATAAATGCTTAAAATCATTATTTTTAAGATAATGTAATGCTCCAAATCATTATAAAAAAAAAATTGTTAACAAATTCTAGTACATGACACAGGCTATGCTACAGATAGTCATAATTAAGCTGCTATTCCATTTCAATTTCTCAGAAGTCTATTTCCAACAGAAACCTTTTGAAAGTTCTC
Organism: Eleocharis quinqueflora; assembly: GCA_964058865.1. Classification (NCBI taxonomy): domain Eukaryota; kingdom Viridiplantae; phylum Streptophyta; class Magnoliopsida; order Poales; family Cyperaceae; genus Eleocharis; species Eleocharis quinqueflora. Next base: position 245,431 of record CAXKVX010005248.1, on the reverse strand, counting down.
TCTTGTTTTTTCTTTGAGAAATTCATTTAAAAGTAAAACCATTGAAAAACTTGACATATAGAAATTTTACATCCACATGTGCTCCATGTGGTCTCGAATGTGCTCCATTAAAAAACCATTGCAGGAATGCTACAATTTATCATACATATATGATATATGTGTAATCGAGCTGTGCATTGAATTATTATTCAGGAAAGAGAATTTGAGGATTAGGAATTAATTACTCGCATAAGAAATTTTGCCCTGAAACAAAGACAAGGTAGATTTTTTTTTTCGAAATTAATTGTTTACGAAATAAAGTATCCCACACCAACTGTAGCGTAATAAATTACAAAAAAAAAAGATCTGTTAGAAATATGCTAAAAGTCGATGCTTGGAGTAATAAAATGAGGAAATGTTTGGTCTGCACCAAAAAAGCATAGGACAGATATCCCTGCGTAACATTCACAACAGCCACGAAACACACTTGTTTCGTTTGCGTTGCGTTAGTAAGACGGTTTTTTTTCTCGTTGATCGTTTCGCTGAGTTAACGTAATAAAAATTTATTGTGTTTGTCGTTATGTGTTCAGTTAATAATCCCAACAGTTTGAACGGTTAAAATTTTAATTGTTTGTAAGACTTCCAAAAACTTAGAAAAAAAAAAGACAACGATTAAAATTTTGATCGTTTAACAATCAAAACGGTTATGTTTCACAGCATACTTCCAAAACTTTGGAAAACAGGTCAAAAAATTGAAATTCAGATATTACAACTTACAAGCTTTCAAATTAGAACCATATTGTTATATCTTACAAAAATCCACATAATTAACAATACAAAACAATAATTTCATATAAATTCATAATTGATGTTTCAAACTTCCAACAAATTATTGTTACCATGTTACAACTCACGAGTCACAACATATAACAATGAAAACAACACCAAACAAAAGATTCTTAAGCTTAGAAATTTCTGACAATCAATTATTACCAGATTACAAACTCTTAAACATATTACACAACATGAAAATGCTTAAAGCAAACTCTAATGCTTAGATGACAACCTTCTCAAGCTCAACCCAGATCTCAAGCTATCTCCTGAGTACCAATCTCAGCCAATGGTTAAAATTAAAAGTATTGAAAACATAATAAACTAATGTATCATCATTGAAGAATCCTTGCTTTAGATCCAAGAAGCCCCAAAAAAATAATAGTACAAGTACCAACACTCCATGCTTCACCATAGACAAATGACAACTAACACATTTAACCTACAAATACTCCTACTCATAAGTCATCAAGTCAACAAGTCTTACCGATAACAAAAAGCATAGCTGCATAATATCAAAATATACCAAAATGACTTCTACCAGTAGTTCAATACCATGCCTTCAACTTCAAGTTGACATTAGCACTACAACACACTCTCAAGTTGCACTATCACTATCATAGATTCTATCATCTGGTGTTGCAGCATCATCAGTAGACCATATGACATTACTAAATTGTGCACCGCAATGAGCCAGTTCTTCGTTGGAAGTCTTGTTTATACAAATGCCCATAGTAGTTACAAAAAACATCATAACTACCATCAGATTGGCTAGGACCCTTTTGAAGTGATTACATACATCAGAGGTTAACTTTCTTTTGTTTTCCTCTTTCTAGTAGATTCTGGACTTGCAATATTTGGTGCAGCATCACCAGCATCTACAGGGTCATTTGAGGCATCAATTTGAATAGTTTGAATTTCCTCTTGAGTTTCTAGGTTCAACTTAGTACCCATGCTAACACAAAGAAAGCATTCAAGTAATCAGTTCAATCTATTTCATATCAAGTAAGTGACAATCATGATTAATATCAAACAAGTGACAATCAAGACAATAAGCCAGCAAGTCAGAATCTAATTCAAACAAGTGACAATTAAGGCCAGTATCAAACTAGCCACATAGGCAATTTCAATATCAAACAAGTGACAATCAAGACAGTAAGTCATATAAGCAAGGTTGTCTGTTTTAATTAATTTCTAAGCAATCAAGCATGCCAACAAGTCAGAATATAATTCAAACAAATGACAATCAAGACCAGTATCAAACAAGTGACAATCAAGACAATAAGCAATATAAGCAAGGCTGTCAGTTTTAATCAATTTCATATCAAGTAATCAAGCATGCCAACAAGTCAGAACCTAATTCAAACAAGTTACAATCAAGACTAGTATAAAAAAGTGACAATCAAGATAGTAAGTCATATAAGCAAGGTTGTGAGTTTTAATCAATTTCATATCAAGTAATCAAGCATGCCAACAAGTCAGAATCTAATTCAAACAAGTGACAATCGAGACCAATATCAAACAAGTGACAATCAAACTAGTAAGCCATATAAGCAAGGCAGTCAGTTTTAATCAATTTCATATCAAGTAATCAAGCATGCCAACAAGTTAGAATCTAATTCAAACAAGTATCAATCAAGACAAATATAAAACAAGTGACAATCAAGGCAGTAAGCCATATAAGCAAGGATGCCACTAAGTTTTAATCAATTTCATATCAAGTAATCAAGCATGACAACAAGTCATAATCTAATTCAAACAAGTGACAATCAAGATCAATATCAAACAAGTAACAATCAAGATAGTAAGCCATATAAGCAAGGCTGTCAGTTTTAATCAATTTCATATCAAATAATCAAGCATGCCAACAAGTCAGAATCTAATTCAAACAAGTATCAATCAAGACCAATATCAGACAAGTGACAAACAAGATAGTAAGCCATATAAGCAAGATTGACACTCAGTTTTAATCAATTTCATATCAAGTAATCAAGCATGTCAACGAGTTAGAATCTAATTTTAACAAATGACAATCAAGATCAGTATCAAACAAGTGAAAATCAAGGCAATATGCCACTTAACTCAATCTTAACTATTCCAAATTAGATTCTAATTTCAAGCAATTGACAATCATTTCAATCTTAACTCAAACCAGATTGTAATTTCAAGCAAACTCACTAAGGTAAAATCGACAAAGAAATGGTATATGAAAATTTACTCATCAAAGAAAATGTCAGGCTCAGATACAACTGCATCTATGTCTGAGTCAACCAAGACAATCATTCTGACTAGGCATGTCAACGAAAGCGAACTAAAGACACAACAAAACAGCAACTAGACTTGCTAGTGTTCGATCAAAACAAAAAAATTAAAATAAAGTCAGAATGATAACAAAAAAAGGAAAATAAAATGTAGCCATATTGCAAAAAAATTCAATGATTGAAGCAATGCTAACTTCACTTTTCCTTCTTTCTTTCTTTCTTTCTTTTTCTCCGTGTCTCTCTCTTTGTTCTCTTGTTTATCTTTCTTTCGATCTATTATTCTTTCCCTTTATAAGATCTGTTGCTGAAGATATTCTGATTTCTAGGTTATGTTCACCAGTCTCACAACCTCTATGTCAGCCTACAAGCCTACAATATGTATGATCGAGGGGCAGGCGGCGTGTCGCGTGCGAGAGAAAGAGGAGGTTATTGAGCGGCGCATTTTTCGGATTAGGGCTTAACCCTCCTGATTCCTCTATTTCTCCGCTATGGCACACAAACACGAAAATATACGAAATGAAAAGGGTTTTTTGTTTTCATTTCGTTCAGCGAACGGAAAATTTAAAAATTACGTCGAGCGTTTATTGAGCCTAACGAAACCCGTTTTTCTTTCGTTTGCGTTTTCGTTCGGACGAAACGAAACACAAACAGACCAAACGATCTTCCGTCGACATGCCTAAGGATAGATGAGTCACTTGTGGCTTATAGCCCCCTAACTTTATTATTATTTAAATTTTTGAGGAAATATTGGTAAGAACGCGCGCGCATGCGAGGGTTACAAACTGTACCCCGCCCTTTCTCCTTTTATATGCCAAGCCGTTTTCTACTGAATCCAATTTCTCTTCCACTTGTAGATACAGACAGGTACACCTGTGTAGACATTCACCAAAGAAGCACTTATTAGTATTTATTGTTAGGTTAGAAACGCTAGCCCCTCTTGCTAAAAATCCAGCATTGGTTTTGTCCCAGTTATTGAACAGCCTCACTTTTCTCCTCTTCCTCTAGCCTCTAGGTACTCTTATACTGTTCATAACTTAGATCTCTCTCTCTCTCTCTCTAACAATTTCTTGCTATTGCAGCAACCAACCATGGTTATGATGGGGCGACAATTTGAGAGACTAGTAGATGGTCTGAAGTCTAAACTAAGATCAATTAAAGGAAAGAAACACAGCAACAGCCAAAACTATGACAGGATGGATAAAACAGACAGCATGCGCGTCGAAATCAGAAGCCGGAAAGCTCGGAAGCTTATTGCCAAGAATCTCATGTTAGCTGATACAGTATCTCAGAAGCGCTTCGCCTTCTAACTATATAGTTAATTAACATTGATCGATCGGTTGATTGAGTGCTTAATTTGTATTGTAAGTTTTATGTACAATTAATCAGCACTCTGATATTAATTTGTATCAGAAATGGAAATATATGAGATGAGTGTTTTCTGAAGACCTCCCAATATAGTTATAGATAAAATCATAAAAGAACAATGATGATGTTGAATCTATAATCCATGATTCTCCAGTAGAGTGAATTAAATAATTACAAGTACCCGATTAATTTCACTTAATTCAATTTTTTCTTCCTGTTTTTTCTGCCGTGCTGAGAAATTTTCTTATACAATATAATTATCTGATCAATAATTGATTGTTTCATATGTAGAACTTTTCTCTATAGTGTTATTCTGTAGGTATAGCATTTACTTCTTAAAAATGTTTTTTTTATTGAGTTAGACTATTTTACTTTGTTACTTCTTAAAAATGTTTTTTATTTTATTTTTAATGCAAGAACTGTTGTTCTGATATTTATTACTTTAGAAATATTTTTTATGGAGACTAATTAAATATGTATATCTCTTCGAAGAAAGACTAGAGTTTATCACCATATTTTGCTAGGCATCATGTTGTTTTTTTTAATTAATTAATATATGTAATTTTGGTGTAAATAAATAGGTATTGTACGCATAAAATTATTGATACGGTTAAATTAAAGAAAAGAGTTATGTATAACAAAATAAGTAAAGCTACTGTGTGCATAAGCTACCAAAAGCTGTTTGTGAGCTCAACTCCAAAATATATCACGTTAACTTCAAATTATTAAATATTTGAAACCAATATTTCATAATTGATTCATTTCATATATACATGCTAATTTTGTAATATTTTTATTTCGTTTAATATATTCAATCGAGTCAAAGAGTGATGAAACACAAATGCAGTAACATATTTTTTGTGGGAGAAACAGTAACATAACTTCTAACCTTTTTTTACATAATACTAAATTTAATTCAAAATTTAAACAATCTTGCATGCAAATACACCATTCATAAAATGACCCAATTTTAACTATATGAATTACTGGTATTACATCGTTTCATTAAAACCATAGGTGTTCTATTATAAGCGATATTAAATTCATAATTATTTTTTTAGGAAATAAATAGTCCATTTTCAAGATTTACAACGCACAAGCTTTCGTGCCCAAATTAATTTTCTCGGCTTATGCAACTAAAAATATGAGATCAGCAATTTCTAAAGACTTAGTTATGAATTAAAAAAAATTATAATATAAAATTTCGGATATTATCTTGTTGTCCGCACATGATTTTGATGATTCGACTTCGACAGCAATCATTTGGGTAGTACGACAAATGAAGTTATTTTATTTTAGCAAACTTCTGTACGGAAGTGTTAGCTAGAATGCATTTTAATTTGTTTAGTTATTGTATTTGTATGATACAAATTAATTAGGAATGAGATATTCTACCGCGCGGCACAAATACTGTGCGTGCTGCGCGGTAAATCTCAGTCTTTGATTTGCATCGAGATTCGTGCAAGCTAAATTTTATAATATCAAACCTCTCTGAATCAAATCTGATCCGTCCGTAGTCTACAGCGCACATAATCTTGAACGTCAGTTGCTGCTACGCGACAGAGAATCCGCTTCCAATTAATTAAGATGCATGCATCGCTAACAAACTCTAAGTTGGAAGTTGGAACCTTTAATTGATCAGTTGTGACAATTAGTTAGTTTGCGTGGTGCTATCGTGGAGCACACATAATTGAAACAGATTCCTTGCGAGGTGAAAATAAACGAATGAATAGTTCCAAGTCTATCTTTGAATGAATAATAAAGGACAGGTTAGACATCCATCTAAAAACTGTCCACACATGCAATTTATTTCTAAATATCTTTATTTTTTTAAATTTAGAAAATTGAAAACTATGGGCACTCAAGTATAACACAAAAAGTATAAATATATTGACAGATCCAATAGCCTTGCTCAATAATAATAATAATAATAATAATAATAATAATAGTAATAATAATAATAATAATAATAATAATAATAATAATAATAATAACAACAATAATAATAAAACACATGTTTTGCAAAGTATAATTGCATTTGCTCAATAATAATAATAATAATAAAGCTATGGTACTTCACAAAGCATCATGCACCGGTATTTCGCCTCAGTATCTTCAATTTCAAAGTGCAAATGACCGATTCAAACCGTTATTTGACCTCCATTAAAATTGCTTTAGAGACCGAAATTTACATTTTTTTTTAAAAAAAAATACTATTAGAGAGTTGGAAAATCATTCTTTTAAGGAGGGTCCGAAAATCATAAGATTTGCCAACTTTTCTCCACTATATAAAATAGTTAAAGATTCTAAAAACATAAAATTCGGTCGTCAACTATAATTTAATATTGAAGTTAAGTTCAACGGTTTAGATTGTTCATTTGCACTTTAAAAATTGAAGATACGAAAATGAAATATCGCATACATGATGCTTTATGAAGTATCATAGCTCCAAAGCACTACTCCGCATCTCCAACTTGAAAGTCCAAAAAAACGATTTTGAACATGAAATCTGCATGTTAATTCTTAGAGATCGACTTTTTTTTCTTTAATCTTTTAACAGCTTTTGATGTTTTGTCAAGTAACATGATTTGGTGAATCGTGAATAGTGGTCACAAAATTTCTTTCGGTCAAAAGAGTTGGGTTAAATTTTGTATATAGCCAAAGCCCAAAATTAATCAAACCCAAAGTCAATCAAATTGAGTTTACTGTGTGATATGAAGCCGAATTTTGTCTTCGGATGTTGTTAATTGCATGGAAGTAGGGCAATCAACATAACGCATTCTTAATGTTTTATGCTTCGTTCGTGAATAACGCATTCTTAAATGTAAGATATCATATGAAAAATATTTTCAGGAAATCTGTATTTTGTTACGAGCATAGGTCTTTCAGAAGGGTATTTAGTATTTACTAGGAATTATTCAGTGAGAAGAGAAAGTTGAATCGCCTGGTTTGAGGCCCAACAACCGACTTGGAATAAAGGCTGAACTAAAACTAAAAGAAGAGCATATTACTTTATGATTTCCGAAATTAAATAAGGACCATATAAGAATCAAAACAATAGAGCATATTTGAATTGCCTTTCGAACTAAACTAGACTGTCGCCAACTGCCTTTTCTCTTCGTGTAGAAGCAGATTATCTCATTCAATTGCACCGTATGGTGAGAATAGATTCACTTTACTTGAATTTATGTGAAACTTATGCGACCTTGTTGTTTTGTTTAGTTTAATCATTTTTTTCCAGTTGACATCATTGCTAGCATCAATTCAATTTCAACGTTGAATGGTTCCGATTTTAAGAAATGAAAATTGGAAAGAGAACTTTAAGCATATCACTTGTCCCACTGATACGGATAAGAGTACTTCTGATGACAAGAAAAAGAGAAAAAATGGAACAAATTAAAATAGCATGTGTCAAATGATCACAAAGAAGGCCATACCAGAAGCATTCAGAGCACAACTTTGGATAATTCAGGGGCACAAATTGTTCTAAAATTTGCAGAACTTAAAGCATTGTAATATTAGAAAAGATCAATAGTCTTTTTAACATTCTAAGGTGTAAATGAGTAAAATTCTAAAAAGTGAATGTGAAGGATGATATAAAGTATGTTCAATTGATCACGACAATGATACATGTATTCTGGAAAAGAAAATGTACCTCAAGCAGACATCATAAGAGAAGATATGTATGATCAAAGATTTCAGCTTTAATTACAGCAAAATTCTTTACTTACAAAATCTTTATAGGGTTTTAATGAAAAATACTTCGTCACATAAGCTGACATCCCCCAAACAGTGTGTAGCAGACACATAATGAACCCTTTTCAAATTTTAACAGAACTACTCAAGAAGGAGCCAAAATTTAACCAGATTAACATGCAAGCACTGGCAGAGCTTTGCTCTGGCCAGAGTGATCCATGGCCCCTCTCAAATATGAAAACCTGTACTTGCATATATTTTTCTGAATTAACTTATGTTTGAACCATAGAAATGATTCTCTCTCAGTCTCTCTTCCTCTTTTCAGTTCATTGGTTCTCTTAAGACATAATCACTGTAATAAAAATGACCCCCTCTCAGAGACTATATGCAAAATTTTACAAGCTTTGTATAAGTTTCATTTTTTGAGCTCCAACCGGCCCTCTCTTTAAATACACTCAAGTTCTGCCACTGGTGCAAGTCTTATGTTTAATATTCTTGGAACAAATTGATGAAGTCACCCAGAAACGTTTATTGGTAAATAAGATTTTTGCTACTGATGAGCTTGATTCGATAGTTAGCCTCTTTTCTGGGTCAATTTTCTAACAATCTGACATAACTTCTTTTTCCCACTTTTGCCCTAACATAAATGAACGTATTTATTAGATAGTAAAAGTATCAAACTTATCCATTTTTGGAAACAAAACTAACAACAAGAAGTCCTTATTTTTCTGGTTCTTGGACCCCACAGAAAGCATTGAGAGCGTTATCAGCTCTGAGCCCTTCGGGAGTGTACTTGAACTGTAAGTATTTGTAAACATCGAATGGATGGAATTGCAATGGGTGATTTTCATCTACAATCTCTTCTGGGGGTTGGATTAGGCAACCTTCTTTAGGAAATGAACTGAGCATAACTGAGTACCTTTTCTGATTTACTGATACACGGTGAAGCGCAGGATGAAATCTTCCATTTGTCAAAACCTGGCAACGGCAATCAGCAAGTTATTACCAGTAATTACTTTTGACATCAACTGCTCCTTTTTTTCTTCTGGTCATTGTTAGTTAAAGAGCCATAGGTATGATAAGTGAAAATGCCAAACTTCTAAGGTATATCATCAGAGTCATAGTCTGAGAAATATTCATGTAATGCATAATATCTGTATCCCAAAACCATTCTAACATAATGCAAAAGTTGCAGTAAAATAGTCCTTAAATTTGATCTTTACCTATCAATTGTTTATTGTTTCTAAACAACATAAGAACATGAGTATATGTTCTCACCATTATCGATTCACCAATCATAACTGTGAAAGTGTCTGGGGAAGGAACTACTCCAAACCATTCTCCATCTTTCGTGCAAACTTCTAAACCTTCGACCCCGTTTTGACAAACTATGGTGATCAAGTTCTGGTCAATGTGAGCAGGCAAAGAAACCTTCGCCTCCTCTGCCGGGAGACCACCATAGTTTGAGAGGCGCACTCCATAAATCAGTGATTCAAGGTGAGAGTTGCAATACTTTTCAATGCCCAGACTCTGAAATATCATTCGTTCAACAATTTGTTCCAGATTGCAGACTTGTTGTGCATACTTTGCAACTGTGTTGCTGGAATAAGTTGCTTCAAGTTATTAGTATTCTGAGCAACTGAATGTCTCAATTAGATTAAATTTATCCCTGATCCAGTATCATCTGTGCAGTTTTCTTTAAAGCTTTGATAATTGATACCCAAGAATATCAAATTAAGTTAAAAATCTAAGAATCCATACTTTCTGTATCCAACTGAAATCAGACCCTCTTGGAAATTCTAGAAAAAAACAAACAAACTTTCAGATTTCTAATAAAAAAAACTAGAACTAATGAGTTTCAAATTACGCCAATGAAACCAGATTTACTAACTCAGATTTACACGATAAATCACTGAATATAATCCTTACCAGAATTTTTGGTTCCCTTCCGGCCAGAGCATTCGAGCGAACCTCTTTACACTCTCCGAGTTCGGTGCATCCTGTACACGAAGGCTCTCATAAGCCACATCGGTGATCTGCCCGATGTAACCCAAATGCACGTTTGATTTATTCATCTGCTTCACTTCGAGTGGCATGGCAAATACATCCGGCACGATCAACTCGAACAATTCCTTTGTTACCTCAGGCGGGACTTCTTCATACACGGCGTTGAAGCAGCCACAACGCTCCAACGCAGCCGTGACTTCGGTTCGGACTCTTTCCCAATCGGATCCAAATGGTTGATTCAGATCCACCCCTTTGAAATTGATTGTGGGAAGTTGGGGTTGCTGAGAGTGAGAGTGAGACGCCATTAAATTGCTCCTTCCCTTCCTGATCAACTGAGGTTTGATGTGGGTTTCTTTGAGTCAGTGCCGCAGAGTGCTCTTTGTTTGCTGAGATGCTTCTCTGCAGCACTGTATGCAGAATTGGCCAATTGGAGAGGGTGGAAAGTGAATTTCAACTTTCCATGTGACTATGCGAGTGACTTTAGGGAAACGGTTCTGCTGTCATATTTTTTTATGACAAATCCTCCTTAATTAAAATTAAATTATAGCTGTTCAATTTATTCATAGTGGTTCAAATTAATCCAATGATCAAAATTACTTCGAAATATGGCTGCAGATGCGGATCCCTGACTTTAAAGCACGAAGTTGCTATTTTGATTATTTTGTTGCATCGAGACAATTAAATAACTGCATAGGAAAACAAATATGAACTTCTCGATATGTTTCATTGCGCGTCTTGTCGGTCCTATTTCTCAATTTCACAAAAAAAACAATATAATGTCTGTTAGAAGATAAAAATTTTGTCTTCAATTTGGTCAGCTCTGTTTGTTTTATTTATTTTTCTGCATGTCTTTATATTTAAATTAACAACAAAATTGCTGTAAAATTTTTAATATAAAGACTTACAGCATAATTACTGTAAAAATCACAAATCTTTATATTAGAACAATGAAATCTATATATTATTGCATGCAAATTTTTATATTTAAATTTGCTAGAAATCTGTTGTAAAATTTCTAATGTAAAGACTAAAAACGTGCAACAAAAAATAAAACTTACAGTAATATAAAAACTTGAATGTGACATGACGGACAAAATTTTTTGTTGTAAATATAAACATAAATTTTTTAGATCTAAATATAAAAAACATTAAAAAACGAACGGAACAAATAGTGAAAACTGAAAAAGTGAAAAGCAAGCAGAATAATTGTTTAATTGTGTTTGTGTTTTGTCGAATAAGGAAGAGTGAGCTGGCAGCATCACAAAAGAAAATATATTTTATGATTAAGATAGTGGAAGGTTGACAGTGGCTGACTGGCTGCCAACTACTCTCTCGCTTTTCTATTTAGAGTGCGTTTGGATCATTCTAGGTTAATACAAATTTGAGAATAATTACTATTCGGAACTTCAAAACGGTCCAAACATGTTTTAGCTATTTTGAGTTAGTGTCAAATAGTTGCTAATCTGCTAACCCGTTAATTGGTTGGATTAGCAAGGTTAGTGGTTGTAAGGATAGCAAAATTCATTTATTATTATTATTATTATTATTATTATTATTATAATAATATTATATATTATCATTACCATAGTTAAATTATTTATTTATTTATTTCTAATTAATACCAATATAATTATAATAATATAATTATTATTAATATTATTATAATTATTATCATCATTATTATAATTTTAATATTATCATTTATTATTATTATTATTTATCATTATCATTAATATTATATTATTTATTAATATTATTGTTATTGTTATTATTATTATTTATTGTCATTATTGTCATTATTTATAATTATATTATATTATTTATTATTAAATTTATTATTATTTATTATTATTTATCATTATAATTATTATATTATTATAATTTTATTTTTTTATTATAATTATTATTTCATTATTATTAGTATTATTTTATTATTATTATTATTTTTTTATTATTATTATTATTTTCATTATTTTATTATTTTATTATTTTTAGTATTATTATTTTATATTATTATTATTTTCATTATTTTATTATTACTTTTTATTATCATTATTAGAACAAACACAACGAATAATGCAAAGCAAACAAAATAAAACTTTAATTGTTTTTGTTCAAAAGAAGAGCTGAGCTGGTAGCATCGCAAAAGAAGATATATTTTATGATTAAGATAATGGAAGGTTGACAGTGGCTGCCAACTACTCCCCAACTCTTCCTCGCTTTTCTATTTACCCATTTTCAGTTTCAAAGCTTCGAAAAGCCAGTTGGATCCATGATCCATCAACAACTTAGTTCGATCTAGGGTTTCTTCGTCATTTCTTCAACTAGATCTAGCGTTTGCTGTCTCTGTCCTCCATTGAAAATGAAAAATCCCGCCTCAGGTGCCAAGACCGAAATTTTCAATAATAAACAAAATAAAAAAGAAAAAGACTAAAACAAGAAAATTTTGATCGAAATCACCGAAATAAAATACCGAATCTAAAAGTTTGGTTCCTAACCGGAATCTAAGAATTCGGTCCGTAACTGAAATCTAAGAATCTGGTTTCATTATATTTTTGATATATTAATTTCTACTTAGTTCGTTAGTTTAAATAGCAAAATTAATATGATAGATGAGTTAGTGTGTAACATTTGTTAGTTGTTTTAGATTAAAACAAATTAAAACAAGATTTCTACTAAAATAGTAGCAAAAAATATTGATATTTAATAATTTTTCGAACAGAAATATGTGTTTTCAATATCAATAATTTTTTGCTACTATCAATATTTTTTTGCTATTATCTTAGTAGAAATATGTGTTTTAATTTGTATAATGTAGAGTCAGTTATTTTCTTAATTTCAAAATTGTGCAAGGTTGAATCTTTTTCGAGCAAAAAATTTAATATGTAATTGATGAAATCTAAGAATCAAATTTTTTTCCCTTAATTTTTTAGATAATCACGATATAAATAAGTTGATTAATACATATGAACGAAAAAATAACACATATATTTTATTTTAATTTGAAGAAAAAGATGGTCACCGAGCAAGTAACGATAATATAAGCTACTGAAAGTTCAAATTATTCAACAGATGATTGACATTTTCTTACTATATATATCAAACTTAAAATATATTGTGAAGAAATCAAAATTTTACCTTTTTGTGTTCTATGTGGTTTATATCGTTTGTTTGTTTGGGGAGATTTTTTAGCCATTTAGATAGCTAGTTAGATGCATCTTGGTTGTCAAGTTAGAGGCCTGTCGAGATGTCATTTCGGCTTGGTTTTCAGCCCGCCAGCGTCCTGTAAGTCATGCCTCATGCATCATGTGGCGGTATGCGGCAAAGCGACATCATGCGGCTTGGAGAGACGGAGTGCAGCAGAGCGACGTCATGCGGCTTGGAGCGACGGAGTGCGGCAGAGCGACATCATGCGGCTTGGAGAGACGGAGTGCAGCAGAGCGACGTCATGCGGCTTGGAGCGACGGAGTGCGGCAGAGCGACATCATGCGGCTTGGAGAGACGGAGTGCAGCAGAGCGACGTCATGCGGCTTGGAGCGACGTAGTGCGGCAGAGCGATGTCATGTGGCTTGTAGCGGCGTCATGCAGCATGTGATGATCGACTGCTGCTTCCTTCCATCTCGTGCTGACTTTGAACGTAGTTATTTACGTGTACCCTTAGCGGATTTGCCCGAAATCGATCTCGTTGGATGAAGGAGGTGAAACTCTCTCTAACGAGTCCTTACGTTAATTGTGTGTCATAATGGTTTAGTCTATGAATATGCACCAATAGAGCTATCTGATATGCAACCCTACTTAGCCAATTTTCAGAGGCTAAGCAGAAATTTTGTCTGCTTGCCAAATTTGACTTGATTATTTCGGTATGCTTTAGCGAATTCATTCAAATCTGGTATCGTTGAGTAGAGGAGGTGAAGCCTTCTCTAACAAACCCTTACTCCAATTGTGCATCATAAATTCATAATGATTTAGTCCCGAGGTGTGCATGAAATTATGCCCTACTGGTTATTCTTAGTAAGTTTTTAACGAGGCAACAAAAATTGATACTTGCTCGAGGGATTGTTCGGAAGCTCGTCTGGAGATTCACTTGAATGCTTTCTTGTGGGCTCACTCGAAGATATTTAACTTATGCATTTATACTAGCTGCAGAATCTTGATGATTGATGATACGACTTAATTCTACATTAGATCTTAGCATTCATTGGTCCATGACCGAACTATATGTTGACAAGTCTTAAACTATATATATGTAGCAAAGATCTCCAAAAAAGAGGATTCAACTTGTATTCAAACTAATCACTTAATACCATTATCTATGATTTTAACATTGAATTTTCTTTTTTATTAATTCTTTATGTAAGAACATGAGATTCGATCACAGATCAAATATAAGACATTCAATAGGGAGAAAGTCTTAGCGATGTGAGATTAGTGACTGCTATTTATCTGTTATGGTTCAAAGTTTCTACTGATCAAACCAATTTGCTGCTTGTTCGAATTCCTTTGTTTGATGTTGCAGCCCACACAGACCATGCGATATTTTATTTTTTTTTACATAAAACAGGCTTTATCAGCCCAGACGATTATCCAAAAGGTATGGTCGAAAAGTGTCACTTCACGCGAACCAGTATCCTCTGCGGAAATTTTTTTCCGCACTCTCTGCGGACGCATAGATAGTTTTAGACTGTCAGATTGAAGATCAACGGTAGATTGTCAATCCTATGATTAACAGAATTTCTGGTAATGTTAATCGCGACTGTTTATCGTTAATCCAACGGTCCAGATCAAAATTTTCTAGTCTGCAGAGAAAAATGTTCCGCAGAGGATTTCGTTTGCACTCGACGCTCCCAACTCGTACCATTTTTTTTGTTTCCACCAATTTTTCGACAAGAAATATAGATTCAAAACGAAAGATCGAACTTTAGCTCAAATCACCTCCCAGCTCTCCCTCGCTTTTCTATTTCTCCATTTCAATTTTAATTCTCGAAAGGCCAATCGGATCCATCAGCAGCTTAGTTCGATCTAGGGTTTCGTCGCCATTTCTTCAACTAGATCTAGCATTTCTTGCCTATGTCGTCCATTGAGAACCCGGCCTCAGGTGCCAAGGTAAAGACTTCTGAAAGAATTGTCCTCAATCTCTCTCTATTGTCTCATTGATCAAGGTCTACTTAGATACCTTTTGTTTTCTTCTTGTTTTTGACAAAGCTATTGAGCCGAAGCTAACCATTTGTTCTTAAATGTGGGGTTATTGTACAATTTTTAGGTATTTCCCGATTAGAATTGTAAAAATTCCCTGTACTATTGAGTTAATTTGAATTTGAATTATAGAAACAACTCCACTCCAAACTTTAGTTCTAACACAGTATAAATATGAAGTTCAATGTTGTAAGACAATGGATCAAAAGTACTTGTTTTGTCTTCTGTCCTCTTTGTAATATTTATCTTAGGTATGAAATGATTTTTATCCTTGCCTTTCTTTTTTGAAGTTAAGTTTTAAGCCAGATTTCTATTGCTCTAAAGGATATTCTTTCTTTTACTTATGACTTATGGCAGGGCGATGAGTTGGAAGCGCCACAAAACACAGCTGATATGACTACATTTGTAATTTTTTATGCACTTCATATTTTTCTATGTTGTAGCCTGAACTATTTGTCGTGAAATTGGTAGAGTAAAAAAATAAAAGAAAGGGGAAGAATTGGAGGATTACGTTACCGTTACAGTACTACACACATCCCAGCTGTTTTTACATTTCAATTCCTACATAAGAGGCGAAAAAGAAAACCTAACTATAGTTTTCCTCCTCAAAAAAAAAAAAAAAACTCGCTGCCTGGGTAACAATTCATGGTGCAAATATATAAACAATTAAACATCATAAGAAATCTGTTTCAATATTTCTATTGGAAGGGATGTATTGATAACTGCAGCCATCAAAGTTAATTGCCAGAATAGAGATTTGAAATTATGACGTGTTCTTTACAATTTATGGTCTTTATTGTCAAATTTGGTGTGATTTGAGAATTATTTGGTTGCTGGTCAAATGTTAATGAAACTGTATTGTTAATTTCGTATATTGCATGGTGGTGACCTATAAATTTTGAATTTGTACCAGATTTTATATACAACCAATCTTAATCATAATGCACATACATGAAATTTCATGTTTTGCCTTAATGTATGTTTTGTCCATTATTGCTGCTGTCAATAACACTTTAATGTTTTGGCACATTTGACATTGAGATTGTTGGAAGTTTAAAATTTCTCAAGAACACTATAATACTTCATTGTAATAACAACAAAATCTTGATAATTGCATGTGTACTATTACATCATAATAGTTTGGTGAATATCAAGTACATCTGGTATTAACATCTTTTCTTTGCTTTCTATTTTTCTAGGTACAAAATCTCCTTGTGCAAATGGTGAGCTGTTTTAAAACTAAAGGAAAAAATCTTTTTTGTTTTGTTTTGTTTCAGGATTGATTAATTTCTTCTAAAATATTGTGACAACGTTTTAAACTTTTAATTAAATTGTTTATGCAGCAAACAAGGTTCCAAGCCATGTCTGAGAGCATTGTCCAAAAGAATATCCTTTTTTTTACTATATGGACTATTTTGAACATGCAAACTATTTTGATTTTCTTGATGATATTCTATTCACACCAATCTGGAAGCAAACAGTTCATATATCCAATATCATATAGGTTACTTGTTATTGGTTGAAGTTAGGATTTGTGGCCAATTCTAGGAGGCACATAACCAACCAATTTCTGTGATTACATTCTAGGAAGCAAACAGTTTGATTTTCTTGATGATATTCTATTCACACCAATCTGGAAGCAAACAGTTCATATATCCAATATCATATAGGTTACTTGTTATTGGTTGAAGTTAGGATTTGTGGCCAATTCTAGGAGGCACATAACCAACCAATTTCTGTGATTACATTGTTACTAAAAATTATAGATACTTTTCTTAACCTAAGTTTACTAGATGAAATGGAGAGCAAGATAGATGATCTGGAAAAGAGTGTCAACGACCTCAAATCAGAGTTGGGTACGGAGCCCGGTGCCAAGTCAAAGCTAGAAGAAACAAAACCGTCTGAGTGAAACTGCCTGAAATTTTCTTGTTTGAAGCAAGTTTTATGCCATGCCATCCTTGAAGGTTGTTAAAACTTGTCTACCTGTTGATGATTTGTGCATGTTTTCCGTGATTTTGTCTGACATTCTGTTGCACTACTTTCTATTTTTCTGCGAACTGCTAACCTGAGGCTGATGTATTCTCTATTAGGCTTGTGTGATAGCTTAAGATTCTGTTTATTTCAAACACTGAAGCTTAAAATTTAGTATGTTATGAAGTCTGTCATTTGATTCCTAATTTGAAGCATAAATTTAGCATATAACTGCCTGTTTTATGCAACTGTGGAATATTACCGTTGCAAGTTGCAACTAAAATATAACAATAGCTCCAGTCTTCAATAAAAGTATATACTTCCATTTTTTTTCTAGTGCAAGTTATTAGTATCGCAAACAATAGATATTTTAATATTTTTTCAAAATAACTCCAAGTCGTATTTTTTCTATTCGCAGCTCCTTTCGCTTGTGTTGTCAATTAAATTTTATTGAAAGGTCTGAGACTCGAGACTTAGTGGGAGTTATTTTCAGAAAGAATTTCAAATTTATTTTTCGATTTATTTATAAATGTGCGTTATAAGACTACAACCAATGAATAAAAAGAAACTTAAATGATATGACTAATTACCGGTTTAGAACGCAGTTGATTATGTATGAATCGAGTTTATGATCTCGTAAACTTTTGTGAGTCATACCCGACCTTATTTGATCATTTATGTTATTTTTTTCTTATAAATTATTTTAAAGTGAATAAAATAATATTATAGTTATATGAATATCTACAAAAATATATAATAAATGTAATTTGGTATTGATAATATTTAAATTCCAATTAGTAACCTCATTCTACTAGCTAGAGCATGTTATATTTATTTTTGTATTTTTTAATTATTAATTTATTGTTAGAGTATTTATAATATGAGGAGGGATTGGATGACCACAATTCTAAATAACCACAAAATTATCACAATCATTTTTTCATTTTTGAAGTCCAAATTGTTGATTCAAATTGTTGAACATGATCTCCATAATAAAATACATTCCCAGATCAATTTTTACATTTTTTAATTTTTTTTTTACTATTTATTAAGATGGATATAAAATTCAATGGTTCACGTTATTGTAACTTTGTCATATTTTTGCATCAATCTTAATAAATAGTAAAAAAGTTCAAAAAATATAAAATTTGATATGAAAGTGTATTTTATTGTCGAGATAATGTTTAACGGTTTGGAACTTTGGATCAACCATTTGGACTTCAAAAATGAAAAAAAATGATTGTGCTAACTTTGTGGTTATTTAGAGTTGTGGTCATCCGATCCCTCCTCTTATAATATTTCCCATCTTCTTATCCCCTTATGCTCCCCTGCTAGAGGAAAAAAAAATTTCTTTCGCACGCTTTTCTTTTCTCACTCGCGTTCATTTCTACCTATTCAGAGATAATTTGTGAACGACGCCAACTTTGACTGCTCTACCATGGGGTTCTCCCTCCTCCTTCGCTCTTAGGGCTTCAAGCGCTACCGTTGCGACCACAATCTCTCCATGGGCATGAACCTCTCCAACATGTCCAAGATGTTGCGTTGCCGGCAACGACGACATCATTACCATCAAGACAGACGACGACACCGACTCCGTCACCTTCATGTTCGACTCAATCAAGTCTCCATTTTCGAACCTGCAAATCTTTATATTATACCAATCAAGTCTCTATATTATAACAAACAAGTCTCTATATTGAAACTTGCAAGTCTTTATATTAGAACTTGCAATTATATTAGATTAAGAATGTCTCTATATTATAACAAGCAAATCTTTATTTTGGATACTGCAAATCTTTATATTAAAACATGCAAGTCTTTATAATAGAACCTGCAAGTCTTTATATTATAATCTACAAGTCTCTAAATTGGAACCTGCAAGTCTCAAATATTTGAAATCCGTAAGTATCAATATTGGAACATGTAAGTCTCTATACGAGATCAAGCAAATATCTATATTGCAACCTGCAAGTTTCTGTATTAGAACATGCAATTATTTATATTAGAGAAAAAAATATAGCAATTTTACAGCAAAATTTGAATTTTACAACAAAATAGAAAAATATAGTAAAATTAAAAATTGCTACAAAAATCTAATATAAAGACTTGCATGACAACAGAAAGCTAACGGAGCATAGCAGATGAGTAAGGTAGCGCTATTTTTTTTTCCTGTAACGAGGAACAGTTAAGAAAGACAATTAGTAAGTTTCTTATTGTTATTTATATTTTTATAATAAAATTTGAATGAAAGAATTCGCCAAATTCATGAAATTTGAAATCTGAATTGCATAATTTTTGTTGTTAATTTATTAGTTGAAGTTTAATACTTCACGCGATCGACATATTCAGTCTTCAATATGTCTTCATACATTTCAATAGTTCACGTGACAATAATGTCTCGTAAAATTATTGATACTTTTTGTTATATCGCTGAAAAAATAAGTGAAAAATGAAGCATGATGAAAATTCGAACTCAAAACAAACCGCTTTTCATCAAAATACCTTATCATTGTGTTATGTTCTCTTTTTTGTATAACAATAATTTTTGTTATATATATATATATATATATATTATTTTTTAATTATAATATATTAAATTAAAATAAAATATATATAACAATAATACTTGTATCTAAAAGTTTTTGATATTACTATATCGCTGTACTTGTATCGTATCATATACGACACCCACTTACAACATAGTCATATTGTTAACGTAATGCACGTCTCTTCGATACCACTTGGGTCGAACGAGAATGTCAAAGTCGGTAAATGAAAAAGGTTACTATCCACATGCGGTGTCTTTGGGGTTGAAGGCCTTATTTATAAAATAATCAATGCCTCCTCGGAAGCATTAAAGCCGAAGGCCGTATTCATGAATTCTTTATTTTTGTTTGTATAATATTCTTTTTCTGTTGTGTGTCTAATTTAATTAATTAATACATTCATGTTTCAACATGCGCGCACTGTTCATTTCTTTCCCCATCTGTTCTAAGACAGTTTGGATCTTTGAATAGTTCGTTGCAAAATGCAAATTGCAATACAGTACTCTCTAAAAAAATAATTAAAAATAATAAAATATCGCATCCTATTCCTGCCTACCTACCAACTTTCGACTTACGAGTATCCAGTACCAACCAACCGGCTGCTACTTGCCACATCAAGAGTCTAAATCGTGGAACAACTTTGGTCAAAAAATCGGACTACAAGTCTACAAGGACAAGCAGTTGCGATTTGCAAACTTACGCACTGACATGTGGGGCCCATTTGATTCGAGTCTAACAGTGATTTATTTAGGGGGCACTTGGCACAAATCAAACGATTTGTACGAAAGAAAAAGTTGATCTCTCTCCTCTTCGCATTCTCCGCCGATCCCGACGGAGCACTCGAAATCAACCCCTCTCTCTCTCTCTCAGTGCAAAAGCAAAACCCTAGCTTTCTCTTTATAGAACATGTCGCTCTCTCACTCTAACTTCCTCCAAACCCCGTCTTCATACGCTCGATCAAAGCTTCTCTCACCGCGGACTGTTACCTCAGTCAAATGCTCACTGTCCTCGACGACTGCCAAGTCACCTGCTGAGAAGGCGTTGAAAGAGTACGCAGTCAAGTCGATCAAGGCGAGGCAGATCATAGACAGCCGAGGCAACCCGACGATCGAGGTTGATCTCGTCACTGACAGCCTGTACAGATCGGCGGTGCCTAGTGGCGCTTCTACTGGGATTTATGAGGCACTCGAGCTGAGAGATGGCGATAAGAGCTTTTATGGAGGGAAGGGAGTGCTAAATGCCGTGAGAAACATCAATGAGATCTTGGCGCCGATGCTTGTTGGGGTTGATGTCAGGTATATCCTTAAGTTCCATTTTTTTTCATCAGCTTTTTATCCGTAAAACAATACTTGAAGTGTAAAATTCCAGACTTCCAATTGGTGTAATTTAGTTAGGATGTGACGGAGGTCTCTTACTTTCAGGATGTAAGGTCTTATTCTTTCAGTGAGTTTATTATTGTTTGATTCCTCCCAAAGGAGTTCTTGTGCCACATATTGCCACAATCTGACGTTCTTTAACATTACAAGATCTAAATTCCAAGTATCACATGTCGATCTTGATTTTCCTTTGCTTCTCAAGTGATGCAGGGCACTTGCATGTTTAATAAAAGTGATCTATTTTTTATAAGATGAAGAGGCTGAAAAATGGGCACAACAATTTTTTGCCATTACAATTATTTTGATTCATTACTCTTTTAGCATCGTAGTTGCATGAAATGAACTTCGAATATATAGAACTTTTTACGATGAGGTACCGGATATACATTACAAGGAAAATCCATAAAAAACAAAAAACTGGAGCTTATTGCTAATAAATTAGGTAATGACATTTTCTGAAGTGGCATTCAGTAGGTTGTTTCTTCCCTTTGGATAAAAGTTTCTTTTCGACACTTCAATACTGGTCTCTCGGTTAATATTTTATTTTCCATCAATGGGTATGTAGAAGGTTACTTGTAGATAGTTCTTTGACACTGATTTCAGTATTCAAGTATCAGGTCATAGCATCCGATCATTTCTGGATTGATATAGCTAAGAAGCCAAAGGACTTTAACCAATTTGATAAATTGAAGCTAAAGTGCTTTCCGGCCTTCGGAGATTTAAAGTTTCTGCACCAAACATAACGTATTAACCAGGACAAGTCCCATGACTGTTTCTTGTGAGGTTTATTCTCATTTACATGTTTGAGAAGCCTTGTATAAAAAAATTAAGTGACGAGCTAACTTGATCTTTCTATTTTTCTATTTCTTTTTATCAAATTTCATTCTTTCTAAAACAGGAACCAAGAAGACATTGATTCAATTATGATTGAAATGGATGGAACCCCCAACAAATCAAAACTAGGTGCTAATGCCATACTCGGAGTTTCGTTAAGCCTCTGCCGGGCAGGTGCAGGGGCCAAGAAAGTGCCTTTGTATAGACACATACAGGAGCTAGCTGGTATAAAAGAGCTCGTAATGCCGGTTCCTGCTTTCAATGTGATAAATGGAGGTAGTCATGCTGGAAATAACCTGGCTATGCAGGAGTTCATGATACTGCCAGTTGGTGCAAGTTCATTTGCGGAGGCTCTGCGTATGGGCAGTGAAGGTATCTTATTATTAATATTTCTATTTCACCTTAAATTCCCTCTTGGATTGTAGGTGAATTGTATGTCAATGCCTACAAAATTTCCAAATTGGGGGTGGGCCGAGTGTATGTGATAGAATTAAATTTCACACATAGTAATGCACAGTTGTGTACAAAAGGCAATTGAAAAATTTAAACCCTTAGAACCATGGAACTTCTCCAAAAGACGCCAAAAGTATTTCTCTTCATTGTAACTGCATAAATAAAGGAGAAACGAGGTTTGTTAGGCGTTTATGAAACAAGCAAATTGGCAGGAATGAAGGTGACGAACTCATGTATCAAGTACTATATTAGAAAATTTCAATGACCTGATACCTTTTGAGATTTTCCTGGGGCACTGATCAAATTCCCTCCTTTTTTTATTGGCGTTGGTTGTTTCTGGAGGAACATCTGATTCATCTGCATCATGCTTTACTATGCAGTTTACCATGTTCTGAAAGGGATCATAAAAGCAAAATATGGCCAAGATGCTTGTAATGTTGGAGATGAAGGTGGCTTTGCACCAAATGTACAAGATAACAGGGAAGGGCTTGTCTTGCTTATGGATGCTATCAACAAAGCTGGATACACTGGAAAGGTAACTGCTTATAACAAACATTTGAGTATTTAACGATGATATGCAATTGTACCCTAGGAAGATAACACGGATGTCCAGTCATTCCTTCAGATATTTGTGCATTCCAGTTTCTCGTAAATGCATGTTCGAAGTGAACAGCTGAAGATCTACGCCTTCTGTTTATCTGCTCACACTTAGTTTCCATGGGGGGTTCTCTAGTACGGAACCCTGGAAGACCTCTTGTAAAGACAGTTTGTTTGTTGCTCACTTTTTTCCTTATTTCAAGTTTGAAGTTGTAAACTCTTGTATTTCAGATTAAGATAGGAATGGATGTAGCAGCTTCAGAGTTCTATACAAAGGATGGGAAGTATGACCTAGACTTCAAGAAGCAACCAAACAGTGGGGCCCACGTCCACACCTCAGAAAGTCTGTGTGAGCTGTACAAGGGGTTTGTGAGGGACTTCCCAATAGTATCAATTGAGGACCCCTTTGACCAAGATGACTGGTACTCCTGGGCCCTACTCCGCTCATCAGTTGATATACAGCTGGTTGGAGATGATTTATTAGTGACGAACCCAAAGAGAATAGCCGAGGCTGTGAGCAAGAATGCATGCAATGCTCTTCTACTGAAGGTGAGCTTCCATGTGAATAAGGTGGAAGTATAGTCTGTATTTGTTTCTTTTATATCAAAAGGAAGTGGTAGTGAGCATACTTGTTTCAAAAAAGAAAAAAATGTGAATAAGGCAGCACTACACTTGCTCAGTTTTCCTCATTTGAGTAATTTTAAAGCTTACACATGAAATTTTCTTTCTTATATCAGAATAATCAGTGTTGCAGAATTATCAAATTTTACAGATAATTAATGGGTTTATTTGATTACACATTGAAAGATGCAGTACTAACAACAGAGTTATTGTCTTTTTGTTGCAGGTTAACCAAATTGGGACAGTGACTGAGTCAATCAAAGCAGCTCTTGACTCGAAGGCCGCTGGGTGGGGTGTGATGGTGAGCCACAGAAGTGGCGAAACTGAAGATAATTTTATTGCTGATCTTTCTGTTGGTTTGGCGAGTGGACAGGCATGGGATTTATATTCTTTTATCCAGTGTTTTTTATTTTATATGCTTAATTATATGTTTCCATATGGATTTATCTTTTGGAGCTTGATGCTTTTAATTTGTAACTGTTAATTACTTTCTGTTCATCTCAGATCAAAACTGGGGCCCCCTGTCGCAGTGAGCGATTAGCCAAGTACAACCAAGTAAGTTCAATTATAGATTCTTTGTTTCTTTATTAAAATACAATTTACTTTGGTAAACATTGGTTAAGCTGATCTGATATCATGTGTAGCTCTTGCGTATAGAAGAGGAGCTTGGAAATGTGCGCTATGCTGGTGAAAAATTTAGATCTCCATAGATTGATGCACTGGTTTTTGAGGGTTTCACTTTGATTAGATGGATTTATTGTTTGTTCTCGTTGGCCTCTTATTTTGCTAGAGAAGTCTATGGAACAAGAATAAATGAAATCAATGTGTAGCCATTTTATAATATTTTAGGTGAACCAACAGTTTAATGCGGTTGTTGGTACTGAAACATTTTCTGAATAAATGTCAAGTTTACTCTTTCAGCTCCTGCTATTTTGGTTTCTTTTTCCTTTATTTTTTCTTGGATAGTGCATATCATTTCTTGTATGCCGAGATCAAGTGTTAGCTAGTGGCTAATGCAAAAGTGAGTCAATTTGGCGGCTTTCTAAAACTGTTTTTCTTCGAAGATTGGTAGGCAGCACTGCAAATAAATGATACTAAAGATGCAGAAATTCAACAGTAACTCAAATTGTTAGACAATGCTTTTTCAAGACTTCAATACATTTAATTTCAAATAAGTTTACATACTCTGAAGTCTGAACAATCTTAAAATCAGTTTGCAGAGCAAATAAATTAACATACACAATCACAAAATAAATTCTTAAGAGTTGCATAGATTTGCCATACACAATACATAACGCAAACTATAGACCATAGTAATATTTACAGAGATTTTATTCTTGAATTGGTTCAACATTGCTAGACTTTCTACTTGGTCCGGACCTTGTCTGTGTGAATAAAATCCAGTGCCAATGCCACGCTGCCATCTAGCCGCTTTAAAGAAATTCTCTCCACCAGAACAAAACAACCTACTTTCACCTCTTGTACCATTGCACTGGTGCCTTCATTCCATCCTTCTCTATTCTCTTCCCATTCTATCCTTTCCCACAAAGCCAAGCTCAAACCAGTTCTCTCTCCTTTTTGAATACTCAGTCGTTCTAAACCATACAAACCATCACTCGGATCCTTTTCCTCTGTCATTGTTTCCATCCCCCTCAACAAAACTCTCTTCTTTTTAATCCCACTATATGCCTCCTGCCAAAATTGGTCGACTATGACCTCATAAAACATACTTCTCTCCATTTGACCCTTCAATCCATGGCCTTCATTTACAAAGATGAATGGGCAATACCACTTACCAATAACAACGTTGATTGCGAAATCAACTTCAGAAAATTTGATCTTACTGCATTGTTAAGGCCAAAAGCCTCAAGTAATTGGTAATTTTCAGAGTTAGTTTCATATAAGGCCCAATAATTTTGTCTGAATATCCATGGAGAGTACCCGTCAGAGGCAACGGATTTTGCCGTGAAACTTCCTTTGTGAGGTATTATCTCTATTTGTTGGTAGGTATCTCTATGGTCGAACGGTTTTGGCTTCACGTCTTCTATGCATTGGCAGAAGCAACGTGTGATCATATCTTCCTTCTTAAAGCATGTGTGTATTAGCCTGAGAACAAAAGAAAAATGGATTTTGGGATATGATATCTGGGTTCTTGGTTAATTATCCGCTTGTGTATAAATTTACCACTAAAAATATTGCATATATACATGAAATAAAAAAGGAAACGATTAACTGTCCCCCTTACAAGTCCTCCTTACACGCCCCCATGAGCGGAGCGGAGTGGAGCATCTGCTCGAGAATTATCCATCACGTAAGTCTTTATACTCAAGACAAAAAGTCTTAATACTTTCTAATGTTGTCATCCAAATTTATTTCTAAGTCTCCATTTTAACTGGAATTTCTTCATTTCATTTGGAGTTTCATATTGCATCATGTAAGTCTTTATACTCAAATGTAGTAGTCTTTATACTATTGCACTGGATTCATTATAATAAATATTGAGTGTCAAGTTTTCATTTCTCAAGACATGTAGTATTTATTTGTAATTTTCTTGTTAATTATATACTGCAATGAATACTGTATCATGGAAGTCTTTATACTTTTGGCAGTCTTCATTTCTCAGGAAATGTACACATAATACTTTATTTAGCAGTCTCCATTTTAACATGGAAGTCTTTATATTAAATGTTACAAGTCTTTATACCTCTAATTTAAATGTTTATATACTTTTGAAGCAGCAATCTTTTCAACACATATCAATTGAGGTATTATACTAAAGCTACAAATTCTTTATACTGCAGTCACAAAAAACTTTATACTACTAAAGACTCCAAGTCTTTATACTATAATCAAGAAGTCTTTGTTATACTACATGATAAAACACAATCAATTATCGGAAAAAAATTTCTCTGAGTTGGGGGGCGCGTAAGGGGACGCAAATATGGAGACGTTATATTTACTCAATAAAAAAATGGGTGACATTTCACCCCATTCTTATACCTAAATCCGCCTATGATTATACAGATAGTACTTCAAAAGAATATCAGTTTAGTTCTTACAAGTATTATTCATTTATCAATAAAAAAAAGTATTATTCATTTATTTATTGTTTTGATATTTATGCTTTTGATCAAATTTGAAAATATCATTTTAGTTCTCAAAGTATTATTTATTGTTTAATTATTCTATGATCACAATTAACTTGATTATACAGATAGTACTTCAAAAGAATATCAGTTTAGTTCTTACAAGTATTATTCATTTATCAATAAAAAAAAGTATTATTCATTTATTTATTGTTTTGATATTTATGCTTTTGATCAAATTTGAAAATATCATTTTAGTTCTCAAAGTATTATTTATTGTTTAATTATTCTATGATCACAATTAACTTGATTGTACAATTATTGATGATAGCTAGATTGCAAAATTATTGATGACAATTAACTTGATTGTACTATAATTGTAATTGATTTGAGTTTAAATTTCTTGTCCATATCAGACTCACTCTTATTTATTTATTGTTTTGATTCTTGAAATTTTGGATCTTTGTTTTTTATATTTAAAATTATTCAAATTCTGTTGTGGATCAAAATTAACTTGAATTGCACTACTATTAAAATCAATAGTAGTGCAATTCAAGTTGGTAACTATCTTAGTACTATTCCCTTTGTCTAAATATTGTTTTACGAAATTCACAGGTCAAAGCTGTAAAAATGAGAACATAAATTAAGAAGTAATAATAAAAAAGAAAAAAAAGAAAGAGAGAAACACTGATGAAGAAATTATATGACGAGAATTGGACGTTCAACAAGAAATAGAAATAGAAATAGAAATAGAATTGAACACATAGGCAGAGACAAGTTGCATGTGTTTGGTGCCTTGTTAAAATAACATATTTATACTGACCAATTTTCGGTGGAACATGCCAGTAGAAGTATTGGCTAATACTAGCACATATTTGTTTGAATTTTCTGTTTATATATTGCTATTTAACTATCAAAATCTTGATTAATTTATAACTAAATATTCTTAGTTATTTCTAATAGCTAGCTTGAATACGTAGAAGGAAGCTAAAATAAAACCAAAAGATTTGGACCAAATACTGGTCCAGTACATAGCACACGTAGTAAGATGCATCTACAAAAGTCAATTATTTAGTCTAGAAAGATTTTTTTTTCCAAAGAGCTGTGTAATTCACCTAATTTTGCATTGTTGATAGAAACCAATCTAGATAATACTAATATTGTTTAGATTCATTCAACAATAACATTAGCTTTATAAAATGGTACTTTAAGCTCAGTCCCCAAAGCAGTACACAAAAACAGGTGCCATTAACAAACCAAATCCGCAAACTTTTGCCTACTTGATAGATTTTTAACAACACATAATGAAGCATAAAGAGGTAACTTTAAAAAGAAAAATACTACGAGTTAAAGAACATCCAAAACCACTTTCTAGTGTCACCACCAAAATACCTAAATTAGTTACTAACAAAGCACCAAACTGCATAATCAAGAGGTTCTAATTATCATATTACCTGCTAACAAATTATTTCAACCCCAGTTCGTCAATTCTCCTCCATAAAAAGGAGCCAAAGTATTAGCATGTGGGAGTTCAGGATGGTCAAACTCCTCCAATGGCAATCCCTCTCCTTCGCGAATAACCTCCAATCTTGAGGTTGAAAGATGAAAAGCATACAACTCATTATTTCTTCTGCCCCCGACAAGTAAAGCCCCCCTTGCTTTGTCATAAGCAAATGGAACAGAATTTAACAGGCCCTCGTTCTTCGCTTCTCCTTCCAAAACCCAGCAGTTCCTTCCTTCTAACTTCCAAACTCTACCTTCTGCTCTGCCTAACCTTATGCAATAGACATCCCCATTGTGACCCTCCAAGCCACAAATGTGCAGCCCGTCAGAGACAGGTGGCAGAGGGGTTGTCCAGTAGTTGTCAGTGGAAAGATCGTACCCCACCAGAAAACCAAAATCATCCATCCAGCATACAGAGCCCCCACCAATTTTGCACGGGCGGCAGAAACATTTACCCCTATTTCCTGAGCCAAGACGGATAATAGTAGGATTCCACATTGCAGTATACACTGATGACACAGTCCATGAACAAGTCTCAGAGGAGAAAATGTGGAACCGAATATAATGTTTATTACGGTCATTGGTGTCCATCTTAATCATGGACACAGCCAGCTTGAAGTGGTACGATACCGAGGGGTCGAAAATAAGAGCAGCACCACGGTAAGAGAAATCTGAAGGTGGAATATCATCATCCAACACAGCCCACCTATAAGTAGCAGTGTTACCAACCACATAGCTACTGTTGGCATCGTTCCCATTGCGGAGACAAAGGAGCCCGTGGTTAGTCGAGACAATCTTGTTTTGATTCTCCAGAAAACCCCTGATGCAATTGGGGAATTTCTCATTCTCAGAAAAGGGTTTGAAATCCATTGTCCCTGGGATATTTCGGTTAGAAGTGAAGAATGCGGTGATTGGAGTAGGACGAGTGCAGTGAGCACGGAGGAACGTTGGGTTTTGTATGAGATTAAACCAAGAGCGACACACCAGCTTGGCGCGCGTGAGGTCCTCAACGGAGAGAAGCGAGAGAATGATGAAGAGAATATCTAAATGCGTGGTAAGAAAGCTACCTGATTCCTCCATCGCAGCCTTCAAATTTCAGAAATTTTGTGAATTTGAGAAGTGGTAAACCTCTCTATTGACTATTATAGGTTAATGGTAGGAAGGGGAAAAGCAAGAGACGCACTGCACTGAGAAGTGGGAACGACAACACTTCGGATTTTGAAAACGGAAATTCTTACCACAAGTCAGAAAGGTTATTATATTCATGTTTTGAGGTACTGATTTGTGGGACCCGTATCTTCTTCAGTATTAATCATCATTGAATGTATTGAAACTGTGGCAGAGAATCCGGTTTGCTACGAAGTTTAAAAATATTGGGCCTAGATGGGTTATTGGTCCAAGCCCTAGGCCCATTTCATTACACTTGAAGCGACCTGGGCTGCATTTGTAATTTTCTATTGGACTTTTCTCGTGTGCTTTTTTTTTTCTCTTCTTTTTCTAGTTATGTTCCGTAATGTTATAGGGTATTCGCTGTAAGCATGAATGAAATAAAATTTACCTTTAAAATCAAATATACTTTAGAAATTAGATACTATGAACAGTCAAAAAATCAATTCATAATTACTTATAAAGCCCAAAACCTCTTCTAGTAGAATTCACAGATTTGTTATTGACAATTCTTTTTTTTTTAATATTTGTTAACAATTCATAATGCAAATCAGAACAATATTATTGGTATCATACAAATTCGCAAATCTGTGATTGCTTGACTGAGCAAAATAGACTTTCTACTTTACACGAATTTTGTCAGTGTGAATAAAATCAAATACCAGTACCACGCTTCCATCTAGCCTCTTGAAAGAAAACCTCTCCACCAAAACAAAACTGCCAAACTTGACCTCATCTACCATTGCACTGGCACCTTCATTCCATTCGTTCTTACTCTCTTCCCATTTGATTCTTTCCCACAAAGCAAAGCTTAAACCAATTCTCTCTCCATTTAAATCTCTAGTCTTTCTAAACCATACGAAACCATCATTCGACTCCCTTTCCTCTCTCATTGTTTCTTTCCCCTCCAGCAAAATTCTCTTATTTTGGGTGCCACTTTGCACCTCTTCCCAGAATTGTTCTAAAGTGACCTCATAAAACATAGATTTCTGCATTTGATATTTCAATGCACTTCCTTCCTTTACAAAAATGAACGGGCAATACCACTTACCAACAATAACACTTGTAGACATGTTCAGTTCCAAGTAATTCAATCTTGTTGTTTTGTTCATGTCCGGAGCTTCTCCTAATTGGTAATTCATTGGCTTGTATTCATGTAACGTCCAATATTGTTGGCTGAATATCCATGGAGGAAACCCATCAGAGGCAACAGCTTTGGCCGTGAACCGACCTTCATGAGGTATTATCTCTATTTGCTGGTAGATATCTCTATGGTCGAATGGTTTAGGCTTCACATCTTTTATGCATCGGCAAAAGCAACATGTAGTTATATCTTCCTCCTTAGAGCACGTAAGCACTTGCCTGAGTACAAAAAAATTACCTAAGTATGTATAATTTTGTTGTGCTTTACTTCCTATGATGTTATGTCAGCCAAATTGAAACAAGTTATACTATCAGTTTTTCAATAGTTAAAGCTTTTGTTCATCCCCACAAATTTGCTTCCAACCAACATCTTCCCCATTTAAGTTCTACTAACATAGAAGTCATACAAGTAGATAGCACTCATTTAATCATGCGACATAGATTGACGGGTTTTCCTGTAAAATATCTTAAATTTTAGTTTCCTTCATAACATATTCAATTACTATCTAACACAATTACTAACCCTTTTAGGCAGCAGCAACACAAAAACCTAAGTCAAATATAGTCCAGAATTGGTAATCCTTATAGTAGATACAACTTGAAGTCTTTAACACAAAAAAACCTTGAGAGTAGAAAAATTTCATGTAGAAAAATCCTTAATTTGTAGTCCTAGATCCCTAAAAGAATTATGCTAAAACATTAGGAACATTACCCTTTGCGTTTTCCTATAGCAACAACCACATAGTAGCGGTTAGCCGAGAGTGGCAAATTGATGACTGGTACGAATAACACAGTTTCACAGTAACCACTCCCATCCCCCTCCTCCTGCTGGGAGTAATTAACTATCAGAATTTTATTCTGGGGAAACGGCAAATCCGTCACACTGGGCCCACAACAGAAACCCCAACAGCACATATTGTCTTCTTCATCAGGATCTTCTTCTTTCACTACGAGAAAACCTGAGCTCGGGCCTTCAGGTGGCGGTTGCAATGCGGCTTGTGGGGTGACCTTGAACTCTGAAAGGTGCCTTGTAGCATACATCTCTTTGCTGGTTTGCTTGTATGTGTACAGTGTACTGCCTTTTGTAGTCATGCTCCTAGAAGTCAACTGCTTATTGAAAACTACAAGGAAGTATCTGAAATAAGCCAGTTCAGATCTCGGTATGATTTTAATGTTTGACTTTGACTTTGATTTTGACTTAATCTTAAGTAACATGGATACTTGGCGTGGAAGACTTGACAAGCTAGCCTTCTTGCTCTCGGTGCTCATCTAATAGTTGCCTTTGAATTCATTTATTCTCTGCCTGTTAATTATATGTTTGATTAAACTTATGAGTTCTTCAAAAATAAGTTAATTGAACTTTTATAAGATATTTCTGTTTGTGAAATATTGGAATACCAAAAGAAATAAACAAATATTTATTGAAGCACTTTATCTACTTTCCTATCTTATATAAATCGTTCAACCAATCAACCATGTATACATTTTTTTCGGAAAAAATAAAAAAATCACCTCTTATCCTAAAACTTTTGCAAAAAACCTCCAAGTTGTGGAATTTATCCTTCTCAGAAAACCCCAGATGCAACTGGGGAATTCTCCTTTACTGAGAAGGACTTAGAATCCTGCGTCTCTGGGAAAACTCAGTCATGAGTGAAGAATGGGCGATTGGAGTCAGTGAACATGGAGGAACGACACGCCAGCTTGGCGCGCGCGAGGTCCTGGGGAGAAGCAAGAGAATGATGAAGAGAATTATATCAGTGAAAACAAATTTCAGAAAAAAATTGTGAAATTTGTTAGAGGAAATTAAGCCTCAATAGTGAAAGGAAGGAAAACTTCGCACTATTGCAAAAACTCTATTATATTACCTTCCATGTTTTGAGCTTTACTTGTTGTTTCACGATTATTAAATGCAAGCGAGTAGGTTTGGTGGCCTTCCAAAATTATTTTTCTTTGAAGATTAATTGGCAGACCGCACTGCAATTAAATGATACTATAAAAGCAGCAATTCAGCAGCACCTCAAATTGTTAAACAATGCTCCAACACATTTAATTTCAAATAGGTTGGCATACTATGAACAATCATAAAACAACTTTCAGAGCAATTAAATTTGATATACACAATTAATGAGACAATCTTGCTCGTTGACCACCAAAAGCAAGCATCTCACACCATAGTTCATTTAAAGAACTTAAACTGAATTGATAATTTTTTAATTCATCAATTTTACACACATTACTAAATTACACTCACTGAATATTATAATAGTATTAATTATCATCGTTCAAAAATACAATTATAATATAACGACACGGATTGGAAGCATGAATGAAAAAAAAAACAATCCACCTCTAAAATCAAATACACACTAGAAACTAGATACTCTGAACAATAAGAAAGAAAACCATTTCATTCAAATCTAAAAAAAAAAAAGAAAACCATTTCATAATTCATATATAAATTAAGTCACAAAACCTCTCCCCGAAGAGTCCACACATTTGGTATTTAACAATTCATAATGCAAACCGTTACAATATTATTGATTTAATTGACTCTGCAAAATAGACTTTCTACTTGGCACGGATTTTGTCAGTGTGAATAAAATCAAATACCAGTATCACGCTTCCATCTAACCTCTTTAAAGAAAATCTCTCTACCAAAACAGAACTGCCAAACTTCATCTCATCTACCATTGCAGTGGCACCTTCATTCCATCCGTTTTTATTCTCTTCCCATTTTATTCTTTCCCACAAAGCCAAGCTTAAACCAATTCTCTCTGCATTCAAATCTTTAGTTTTTCTAAACCAAACGAAACCATCATTCAGCTCTCTTTCCTCTCTCATTGTTTCTTTTCCCTCGAACAAAATTCTTTTCTTTCCTGTGCCACTGTACACCTCTTCCCAGAATTGTTCTAAAGTGACCTCATAAAATATAGATCTCTGCATTTGATCTTTCAATTCACTTCCTTCCTTTACAAATATGAAAGGGCAATACCACTTACCGGCAATAACACTTGTAGACATGTTCAGTTTTAAGTAATTCAATCTTGTTGTTTTATTCACGCCTGGAGCTTCTCCTAATCGGTAATTCATTGGCTTGTTTTCATGTAACGTCCAATATTTTTGTCTGAATATCCATGGAGCGAACCCATCAGAGGCAACAGCTTTGGCCGTGAATCGGCCTTTGTGAGGTATTATCTCTATTTGCTGGTAAATATTTCTATGGTCGAATGGTTTAGGCTTCACATCTTTTATGCATCGACAAAAGCAACATGTGGTCATATCATCTTCCTTAGAGCATTCATACACTTGCCTGGTTACAAAAAAAAAAAAAAAACCTTGAGTTCTTATAATTTTGTGGTGTTGCATGTGAGATAGATTGAGAGTTTCCTTATATTTTAATTAAAACTAAGTTTCAACTTGCAATCAGACAATTTTCAATTAGAATTTGACAATTAGGTAGAACTTCAAAA
This sequence comes from Eleocharis quinqueflora, assembly GCA_964058865.1. NCBI lineage: Eukaryota > Viridiplantae > Streptophyta > Magnoliopsida > Poales > Cyperaceae > Eleocharis > Eleocharis quinqueflora. Next base: position 211,332 of record CAXKVX010005248.1, on the reverse strand, counting down.
CAGACCCAATGAACTGAATATTAATGATCTAGCCAGAATCAGTAAATACCTATAGAATATATATGTACAGTACAACTTTAATCAGAAAGAAAAGAGATGTTGAAAAATCGCATGTTCATGTTCAATACAAATTAATTAGAATTTGATAATTTGTAATCCCTGATCAATAAGAATAATGCTAGAATATTAGAAAAAAAAATTACCCCTTGCGTTTCCCTTTGGCAACAATCACGTAGTAGCGATTAGCCGAGAGTGGCAAATTGATGACTGGTACGAATAACACCGTTTCATGATAATAATTCCTGTTCTCCCCCGCCTGCGTGGAATATTTAACAGTCAGAATTTTGTTCTGAGGGAATGGCAAATCCCTCACCCTGGGTCCACCACAGCAGCCCCAACAGCAGGTATTTGCCTCTTCAGGATCTTCTTCTTTTACTACGAGAAAACCCGAGCTCGGGCCTTCCGGTGGTGGTTGCAATGCGGCTTCTGGTGTGGCCTTGAAATCTGAGAGGCGCCTTGTAGCATACATCTTTCTGTTTATTTGCTTGTTTCTGTACTGGTTTTTTTAGTTATGCGCCTAGATGTCTATTTAAGAACTAGAAGGAAGCATCAGGAATTAGTCAGTACAGTTTAATTTTCAAAGAGAAGATGGTTTAAATAACAATATAATAATAATTATCCAACCAAGCATCACACGTTGTCCAAAGATATCTAATGCTTGGTTGGCGTTGAAGAATTGACAAACCCTCTTGCTCCCAGTGCTTATCCAGAGAGGCATGTATTATAGCTGTTGGAAGTTTTAATGTTACTAGGTGCTATTTTGTAATAGTGTAAGGGCCTATTGGTAAACCTGCCAAAGCTGTATCGTAAAATAGACTCCGTGAAATGAGATTACTAAGTTTTTTGTATGGTTTTCCTTTACAATTTGGTATCAGAGCCGGCGATTCGCAGCCACTTTCTTCTGATCCTGTCTCAGGCCAGCATCGCCACCACCCGTCACCAAGTCGGCCACTACACGACTATGAACGATATCTTGAGTGCATATTTTTTGATTTGGACCGTCAAATTAATATCAACGATTCTAATTTAATAATATAAAAGACTTTTGAATCATATCAAGTATTGATTTTTAATTCGACGATTCATATTACGTTATGTAGAATACGGAGCGGATGAGATACTCAAAGAATACTGATCCAGCCCACCACGTCACGAGCTTTATATAAGTTTTTATTATTTAGGTTTGGTGTTTTTCTTGTTATGTGAAAGTCCAATTAAAACGAAAAGGATTGTTGGGGGTAAGTCTACCAATGGAAAAAAATAATGCGGAGTTAATGGTGTAATCAAATCCAGATTCCAGAAACAATCGATTTTGGGCTAAGCTATTATATATTATTACAGGCTTAATTGGAAGATAATTGTAGTAGCTTTGATATGTGCTTTCCTTTGTGTTAATTGTGGACCAAACTGCAAATAAATGCGGCAGCAACCCAAAATTGTTTGATAACGTCCTTCAACACATCAGAAATAAAATGTCGAGTAGAAACTATTTATTATGAAAAATCGGAAAATCAATTCTGAAATTAAATGAATTTGCCATTCACAATCATAAACCAATTCCTGTAGGGTCAGACATGTTTGTTATGTATACACAATTCGTTACCATACAAAGTTGCAAACCATAACAATAATGACATAAATTAAACATGAATAATATTTCATAGATATCAATATTGATATTGACTATCGATATCGATATTATTATGCACATTCAGTTTAGTTATTGTGTACATTATTTGAGTTATTATGTATGTTTTTCATTTTTTTGTATAGAAAAATTATTATGATATTAATTGAATGTGAATAATAACATCGGTGTCGATAGTTAATATCAATATTGGTATCTAAGTTCCCATTAAACATAACAATATTTGCCAATATTTCATTCTCCAATTAACGCTTATTGCCCGTGGAATGTCCTTAAACACTTCCGTTAAACTTGTTACAATTATACAAAAAACATAATTTGACTAAAAGAAAAAAAAAATCCTAATACAAGGTCGTCATGTGAAAGAAAGTTTTTTTTGCCTGTTATATAATTTTCTGGATTTTTTTTTCATTTTGTAATTCATAAAAGCTTTTTTTTTCAGATATAAAACTGACCCGCCATACATACACCCAGCATCAATTGAGTGCCACTTTAGAATAATATGAGTAAAAGAAAAATATAAAAACTGAGTATTAGTGAAGTTAATTGCATCTAGATGACATTAAAAGTTGGAGGACAATTTTCATGAAAAACTCGTCCATTTGAAAAGATATGAGGAGACGGATTGACAGCATATATGAAATAAAATTCACCTCCAAAATCAAACATATAGTACTAGAAACTAGATACTGTGAAGTGTGAACAATAACAAAACTTTCATAATGCAAACAATAAAAATATCATCCAAGAAAATGGATTCATAATGCAAACAATATCCATGATTAATTGACTCCACAAAATATACTTTCTACTTAGCACGAATTTTTTCAGTGTGAATAAAATCAAATACTAGTACCACGCTTCCATCTAACCTCTTGAAAGAAAACCTCTCTACCAGAACAGAACTGCCAAACTTGGCCTCATCTACCATTGCACTGGCACCTTCATTCCATCCCTTCTTACTCTCTTCCCATTTGATTCTTTCCCACAAAGCCAAGCTTAAACCAATTCTCTCTCCATTCAAATCTCTACTCTTTCTAAACCATACGACACCATCATTCGGCTCCATTTCGACTCCCATTATTTCTTTTCCCTCCAACAATATTCTCTTTTTCTCGTTACCAGTATACACTTCCCAGAATTGTTCTAAAGTTACCTCATAAAACAAAGATCTCTGCATTTGATCTTTCAATGCATTTCCTTCCTTTAGAAAAATGAAGGGGCAATACCACCTACCGGCAATAACACTTGCAGACATGTTAAGTTCCAAATAATTCAATCTTGTTGTTTTGTTCACACCGAGAGCTTCTCTTAATTGGTAATTCATTGGCTTGTTCTCATCATATAGCGTCCAATATTGGTTGAATATCCATGGAGGGATCCCATCAGAGGCAACAGCTTTTGCTGTGAACTTGCCTTTATGAGGTATTATCTCCATTTGCTGGTAGATATCTCTATTGTCGAATGGTTTAGGCTTCCCGTCGCCTATGCATTTGCAAAAGCAACATGTGATCATATTATCCTCCCTGGAGCATCCATGAACTTTTCTGTTAACACAAATAAAAGAAAAAAAACTTTTCTTATAATTTTGTGGTGTAGCATGTGAGATAAACTGGAGGTTTCCTTAATTACTGTCCTAAAATTAATTTTCAATGATACTAATTTTAGTATCTAACAAAATTAATAATCCTATTAGATAGAACTTAATTCAACACATGCCCAACTAACTGTAATATGAATTATGAACTAGCTAGCTAGTCCTGAATCCGTAATACTTGCAGAATATATATACAATGTTAACTAAAGAAATAAAAGCAAGAGGGTAGAATAATCGCATGTACATTTTCAATACAAAATTAATTAGAATTTGGTAATTTGTAATTAATACTAGATCTAGAATATTAAGAAAAATTACCCTTTGTTTTTCCCTTTGGCAACAACCACATAGTAGCGATTAGCTGAGAGTGGCAAATCGATGACTGGTACGAATAACACAGTCTCTTTATAATCCTTGAAGTGATCCCTGTGTTGCCAGGAATAATTAACGGTCAGAATTTTGTTATGAGGCAATGGCAAATCCCTCACCATGGACCAAGCAGGACCGAAGCCCCAACAGCAGGTATTTGCCTCTTCATCAGGATCTTCTTCTTTTACTACGAGAAAACCCGAGCTCGGGCCTTCCGGTGGTGGTTGCAATGCGGCTTCTGGTGTGGCCTTGAAGTCTGAGAGGCGCTTTGTAGCATACATCTTCCTGTTTATTTGCTTGTTTCTGTACTGGTTTTAGTAATAGTTATGCATGCATGCGCCTAGAAGCCGAATATTTATTGAGAACTAAAAGGGAAGCATCAGGAATTAGTCAGTCCAGTTTAATATTAAAATTAAAAGGAAGATGCTTAGAGAATAATTACTATGCAACTATGCAAGCAGCGAAGCATTACATGACATGTTGTTCGAAGATTTCTGTGTGATAACGTGATATTTCATTATATATGCTTGACTTTGACTTTGATTTTATCTTATGCATGCATATTTCTTTTTTGATTTATTGTCCGCAAATGAAAAACCCTTTCGGCCATTTTCGTTTTGTTTCGTTCGGACGAAACAATCAATGAAATAAAATTGATTTGTTCGGCCCACTGAACCATCGACGAATTTTTTTTCCGTTCGATAAACGATAGAGGCACTTCACGTTTTCTTTTATTTTCGTCTGTTGCGTTTACCAATTCTGGTGTGATGGAGGCACAAAGCAAATGGGGAAAACAGATTTCGAGGCTTTTGTTCCTTTATTTCATCTCTTGCAACCTGACCTAATTTTATTTCTCTCTCTCGCCTATGAGATTTGTTTCTTTATTTCATACAATTTCTGGATTTCGACAATTTCTTGCTAGATTTCCAAATTCTTTGTATCAATCTATGAGACTGGCAAAATAATTTAGCAGAAATATGCAGATATTGTAGCTGGCCTAGAGGGCTTTGAGTCGGATAACAAATCATCGTCCATGATACATGGATAATCCTTGCTTATATATTGGTCTATAATCACTAACTCTACTTTCTACTGGCTTTTTGGGTACCAATGTTTTGTTAGCCTTATTTATTCGCCATAAATCCAATTTATTCTCGTAAAACTCCTTGCAGAACGCAAGCAAGTCGGTCTTGATGGTATCTCAATACTTTTGATAAAAGTTCGAGGAAAAGTCATTTGGTCCGCTAGCCTTCCCTCTCGCAAGGAAAAATATGCATTTTTACCTCATCCTTTGTGAAAGAGGAGTCCAAAGATTCGAGCGTTATTAATGGTTGTCGACCTTGTGCTTATGAGACTCCTAAAGGAATCTGTGATAGAAGCAATAATCTCAGACTAGTGAGTGATGTGGCTTTCGCTCTCTTCGGCGTCCAATCTTGATATATACTTTGAACGTCTTCTGCTAGAGGCTAATGCATGAAAGTATGACGCGTTGTCGTCCTCGCTATTTAACCATTTAGCTGAAAACTGAAAAGCGTTGTTGCCATCGGGCTCAAGATATTCGGAGATCCTGTAGATGCGCTCTCGTAAGGTAATCCTGAGATGACACTCAATATCGTTTAGATGGCGTGTTTCTTCCAGTCGGTCTAGTAACTGGACCAGCCATTTAGAACGTGCAAGGGAGGAGGCTTGACCTTTAATTAAATTTAGTCTACGCCCATTATTTGGTTGCTCTTCCAAACGCAGTCATGCGTGCCATGAATACTCTTGACGGGTTGGATGGAGGGTGTCGTAACGCCCATGCATTGCGTACTAGATCTTTTGTTTCGCTCGAGTACAGCCAGTAATGCTCAAAATAAAAAAGGTCGATCTCGTGAGTGTGTATAGGCCTGAAATGAAAGTTTTAGCTGTGTATGATTTGACATCACATTTGACAAGTCCGCTGAACAAATGATGAAATTCATTTAGAGGTGATATAACCCAGTAACCCAAAAACATAGAGAAAGCAGTATTGGGTCTGCCATGATTAGAGGTGTAAACGGATCGGATTCGGACGGATAATCGTCTTACCGTATTCTTATCCGTTAAAAATTTTCGGATACAGATACGGATTCGGATAGTCTCGGATACGGATACGGATCGGATATTAATCGAATACCTGATACGGTTCGGATATTAATCAAATATCGGACGGATACAGATACGAAACAAATATTATTCGGATAATAAAAATAATCCTTATTTGATATGTTTTTATTCAAATGCATCAATAAATTATAAAAAAAATGTTATACATAAACACAAATTATATATAAAATTAATTAGATTTGTAATCTTCATACAAAATCCAATAAAATATATATATAATTTAATTTTTTTGGTTATGAATTCGGATACAATCGGATAATATCGGATACGGATATCTTCAATAACTTCGGATAATATTAGATTATAGCTAAACGGCCGGATACGGATAGATGATAGCCAAACCGTATCCGTATCCGTTAAATTTTTTCGGATACGGATACGGATACGGATATCTTCGAATACAGATACGAATCGAATAATTTTTGTTATTTTTCGGATACGGATCCGGATAAAATCGGATATTATCCGATCCGTTTACACCCCTAGCCATGATGGAGATCGCACGTCTAACGTTTGAAAATCGGCACATGCATCTGACGACCATTAAATTAGTAATCAATAATTCGTCCAGCAACCTCTATATTGTCATATTGATCGATCAAGTAATTTAATTAGCACGATTATTGCGGAAGTTAGGTAGTACAACTTAGATATTTAATATTTTTTCGAAGCAATTAAAAACATTACGAACTAATAATTACATTTATAGGTATGCAACTTGATTTGATTTGGATCTAATAATATGATAATATTAAAAAAGATCAACTGATATTTGAGATTCCTACTTTTTTAAAATTTGGTAGTTAATACTTTAAGCAAAATTTAACAAAAACTCAAGTTGGCTAGCTATATTTCTGGTTTTGTTAATGGGCATATTGAATCTGCACATTTTACAAATGATAGATCGATCTCATGATACTAAAATGTTAAGGCTTAAAACACTTATTGTTTGGATTTTGAAAATCTTTCTAAAATAAAAAAGTTAAAAAACAAAAAGTGAACTTGTATGAAACAATTTAGATGGTGAGAGACCCTACTTGGTTAATATTATAATAAAGAGACATACCAAAATTTACAAACAAGACAGATTTGTTGTCACAAATTATAACAACATTACAAAAGAATTAGACAAAAAAAAAAGTTGGACCATTTTTAGCATGACAACATCCGTCTTTTAGAAAAAAAAAATCAACTTCCATCCCACGGAATTAGAACTTTGACGATGACAATATCAAAGGAGATACAGAGTCGAGTAAATGGAGGAGAGAGGAGCCAATGAGGGTAGGTGGTGGAGATGAAAGAAATAATATATCTGACATTCTAAGAAAATAATTTAAAATGAAGATGGGATCACACTAGGTAGAATTAATATTTTGTGGGGAAAGAAATTTAAGACAAATTTGTAGAGGCAAAAAAAACTTCAAAATTTCAGTTTCGACTTTTTGATATTTGACACTAAAAATATGAGAATTAGTTTCTCTCTCTCGCTCCTCTCTATCTCTCTTCCTTCCTCTTCTTCGATTGCCTTTTCCATTTAATTAATTTTCTTTCCGCATTTCTTTTTTCTGCCCCTCCTATTCCTCGTGCACTCCTCTCCCCTGTTTCTCCTTCTCTCACCATCTTTCTTCCTCTTTGTTATCTCGGCCATTCCGAAAATGCCCTCTTCTCTTTCTCCCTGCTCTCTCTGTTACTTTGTCATTTCAGACTCCACTCTCTTCTTGTCTCATTTACCTGACCCACCTTGGTCACACGACCTTGAAGACCAAGGTCTGGTCTTGGACACGCGTCCCGCACCAACCTCCTAACTCATGTCACCTCTGATCTCGTGGTTAAGCCATAAGATTTAGCCGTTAGGCCACCTGTCCCTCTCTGGCTCCCTACTTCCCCTATAAATACCCTTGCAAACCTCTCTTTTGTAAATCTCATGTGCTGAGAACTTTTACTGTCTAAATTAGAAACATAATAGTCAAAGGAGAAACATTAATCAAAAAGAGGGAAATAAGGCAGGAGACAAAGCTTGAGGTAGTGAAGGTGGGCGTAAACGCCCTCGTGACACATTTTGTCTTCCCCGAATTTACTGGTAAATGAACATCGACCCGAAACATTTCCATTAATAGCATTTGCCATTGTTGCTGTTTGATTTGTTCTTTGTTATGTTATTTGATTTATGTGTGGGTACTTGTATGGATGTTGGTTTCTTACTCTGAGATTTTGATGATTGTGATTACGCTCGTTGGTGCCTAACTTGAATTGTGTTATCATAGTGAACTGGCGCATTGTAAACTCAAAATTGTGGGGATTATGTGCTGTTACTGGCACTGGTTGGGTACTGGTTTAGGCTTGGGTGTTTACACGGCACAACTTGAATTGTTTGCTACTTGTTTGTGTTGTTGGTTTGGTTTACTGGTAAACCCTTACCAACTCTTAGGCCTTCGAGCCTGCTGACCTGCTCAGTTGTGTGTGTTGTCAGGGTACTGGTACGACCAATACCAGTATCCATGTGTTACTTTTTTTGCTGGCCTTGTTTGTTGTTGAGTCGTGAGTGAATAGGTCCAGAGTGATTCCTGAGGCCAGTGAGGTTCGTTTGGGCTTTTAAGACTTTTTTGGACCCTCTAGTAAAAGAAAAATACAATATGTCCATTGGACTTTATTGGACTTAGAATAAAATAATAAATGGCCTATTGGGCCTTGCTCGATTTAACTGGCTTATTGGACCTATGTTGGACTTAATACAAAGACAAATCAATTACCGAGACAAATCAATTACATGACACACTCATCTATATCAATAATACAAAAATAGAAATATTGAATTACGGGCATTATGTATACAACATTAAAAAAAACTCAACAACAAAACCTTTAGTTCAAACAAAGTTGGGTGGACTAGAAATGAAATTCAATGCAAGTGATGAAAAATACAAATAATAATAATAGTAACCATTTAAAAAATAATGATAAGAAATGAAACTCCGTTTATGTTGTTTCAATATAGTCGGTCTCAGATTCTGATAAGAACGAGAATTGTGATAGGCTTGACGAGGTAACGAAAAATTTCAGTCATTTTCATGAAGATAAAACAATTCAAAAAAGAAAAAAGAAAATTATGCATTGCACACCCCAACATATGGATTAATGACAGAACCAATCCAAAGAGATCCATCTTTCTCATGGACCTCACTAATGAAGGTGGTGAGGCCACCATTTAAGGCTTCCAAAATGTTTCCATCTAAATCCAACCTAAAGGCTACCGGGTGCTCTGACACGGCACCGGCTGAATTGCCAATCTTTTGCTGGCCCATAGCTACCCAGTACCCTCCTCTTGGATCTCTTGTAATGTTATCCGGATAACCGGGTAGATCAGCAAAGAGTTCAAAAGTGCCGGCTTTAGGTCCCTTGATCCAGTACTTGTGTATCTGGCACAAGGTGGTGAAGCAAACTAGGAGGTGACTGTTGTCATGGCTCACTGCGACGCCATTTGGGTATGTTAGCTGGCTTTTTAGCACAGTCAGATTTTTGGATTGCAGGTTGTACTTCATCAGCCTCCCAGTTTTGTCATTGGTAAGAACCACCATCATAAATTCCCTGCATGTATATATTTTCAAGCTTGAGGTTGGAGGGAATAAAGCATGTTTAATCACTAATCAGTATGAAGGCTTGTATTTGTACAATTATACTGTACATCTTCAAAAAGGGAATAAAGAATATTTACTGAACATCTTATATTTTTATATTTTGACCATCTGTTCTGACTCATATTTCTGTGAATATTTACTATTCCATGCATTGATCAACCAATTGAATAAAATCTACAGAGAAATATGTTCACTGTTTACTGTACAATATTGTTAGTTCATATCATGTAAAATTTCTCTGTTCAGTTAAATTTCGTTTCTTAGTTGAATTGGTTTTGTGCCAAATGGTAAAGAGAAGGATCACTTACCTTATTTGGTAATTTTAACATTAAATTTTTAGACAAATTAAACGAAGAATCCCAAAATAGAGAAAATAATTTATAACATATTCTTAAACTTAAAAAAATATTGTTTCAGATGTTATGCAATTTAATTGCCGTTAAATATTTCATAAAAAATATTAAAATTACATAATATTTGGAACAGCTAGCAAATATTTTTTTTGTAAAAAAACATATTGTTTCCAATGCTATATATCATTATGTACTATATATACAACTGCATCAGTTATTGACCCATAATCTGTATCAAAAGTCATAAGAACTGATGTCGTGCATTAATTAAGAGCTCAGATTGCATCCATATATAATGAAGATCCGCACATGAGACCATAACTTCTTTTTCCCTTCCTTTCTTTTTCATTTTTCTTTTGATAATCACGTGATATCAAGACTTACGGATGAGACAATTGCTACGAGTACAAAGAACTTTGTATGTATATTTGTTTAGTAATAAATCTAGCTACTCTCAAGGTTTTAATTTATTCTGCCGGAAGTAGATCTTAAGACAGTAAAACAGTAAACATGTTGGCTCTATGTAATTAATGTACCTTCTAGTGAAGTGTGTGCTGCTATCTGTGAAATAAACATCTCCTGTTTCTTGATCTATATCCAACCCATTAAGAAATTTAAATGGAACTCCTCTTGCCTCAGTCACCAAAACTTTCACGAGGCCGCCTTCCGGTCCCACTGACAGTAGACCGTGGTATGCGTCAGCTATGTAGAGATTTCCAGTGGCATTGTGGAATCGTAGCCCCAATGGTCTGCCACATTTCGTCTCATTGGTGTTCTCCATGCAATCTCTGTCTCTATTATTTAAAGAAAGATCAAATATTCAGAAGGAACTGTTAAAACAACAGAATCAGAGGAACTACTTAGACCTGTAGACAGCAATCTAATTATCGACGAGAATTTTAATTGGTATAAATCATTGGATATTAATGTAGATGATTAGAAAAATTTTAAACTCTAAAGTGACTATATTCTTCCATGCATGCAGACGACACTTTTCTGTCACAGATTAATTCTGGTAAATGCCAGCTGAATTACAATTTTAATGTGCAAAGTGAGAGCATGTCACATGAGATTCTCTTTATCTCTAGCTACTTTATTCAAACTTATCTGGGACTACAAACTTTGTTGTTGTTGTAGACTTGTAGTATTTGAAGGAATACTTGATGTGTAACAATATAGTGATGAGACGCATATTGTGCAAATTTTTGGAAAAAAAATAGATGAGAAATCACATGATAATGATTACTTGTTTAAATTGACAATAACTATTAAAAAAATCTTGACAGAAAAAAATGTAGACATATTTCAAAACATCTAAACTAATTGAGTTTCAAATGTCATATAATATAAGTTTCGTTTGATATATCATAAAATTTATTATAACTGTAATTAAGAATTTTTTATGAAATATCAAATAACATTTAAATCATACGAAATCACTATAAATTGAGTTAATTAATACATTTATATAGTTTATTTATATTAATTCCAATGGAATTTATCTAAGAGCAAATTAATTATTCTTTTTGCAAAAGAGAACTCGCTACTACGTACCGACAAATATTATTTTTCAGGTACCATTTACGAAATCATGTAATTACAGAAGTTTCAATTCATAATCTCTTAATCATTCTAATTAGATCATTTGCGAACAAATTAATTCTTGAATATCGAAATTATCGTTATCAGAAGTTCACTCAGAAGAATATAACATTAATTATACTGATACTGTGGTTGTAGGCATGCAATATATATTACCGATGCATGGGGTTGTAGGCAAATTCATGCCAACCTTGCCTTTCGCCTTGCCACTTCAGGATTCTTCCATTAGAGACCCCAGTGTATGGCCCACGTCGACCCGTTGGTTCGAAGGCTATGCTCTCGGGGCCCACCGCATTGTGCATTTCTAGCCTATTCAGGCTCCCAGGTTTATCAATGATCTTCGTTTCATAGCCAGAGGCTACACTAATTAAAGGAAGGAGTGCAACAAAAACTGCATGGACGAAAATTAGACATCTCTGTTTCAAGAAATGCATCGTTGCTTGAAGCCTTGAACCGATGTGTTGTATCTCACTTACGGGTGCATTTTATCAACAAGGGAAAATATAATCTAGTGCCAAATGTTTTAGTGGGGTTTTATTCATGATTGAAATATATATTAAATCTCGTACTGCGCTCCAGTTGCATTAGAACACTAGTATTGCTCTGCACGGAGTATATATATTATTTCCTCAACAAAATTATTAATTAGAAAAACTGTCGTAGATAACTTTCAAATTGTACCGGGCTTTTTTGGTTAGTCAAATCCGACACCTATAAGGCTATAACATCTAACTTTATAATATTTTTTAAACTCTTAATTCTCAATTATATGTATTTGACATATTTTATATGTACCTGCCAGTACATTGATACCTTAATTAATGGACAAGTGAATTTATTATGAATTTAAAGGGTCAATTCTCTATTTTTTTTTCTTTTATTTTGACCAAAATCAAGTGTCAATTCTCGGGTCGAATGAAAATTAAAATTGATGGTACTTATCTCACCATCTAACGTGCAAAACGTTACATAGTCAAATCCTCCAAGGCTCCAACAATTCCCCAATTCAATTAGCATTTACCGAAATACCAAGATATTTTGTGTTCCTAACTAAAAACTTTATTGGATATTTTTAAATTTCAATTTATTATGTTCAATAAATTTTTTATATCCAAATTTTGTAGGCAACAAAATTTTCTACTGTTAGAGTTTTTTAAGTACTTATTTTGAATTTTTAAAAATGACTCTAAGATAATAATAAAATAATTAATATTTATACATAAAACTAGATCATTTAAAAAATCAAAATAGGTACTTAACAAATTCTAAAATAAAAATTATTGACTACAAGATTTAGATATAAATAAATTATTGATTATGATAAATTGAAATTTAAAAATCTCTAGTGATATTTTTGAGTTAATAGCATTAAAGATCTTGATGCTGCTAGGAGCATCATAACTTTACTCCTCTTAAAACAACATTACAAAACATTTTTTTAATAAGTCAATTGGCATGAATAAAAGTAAAATTAATTTTAGTTAAGCAATCTAAAAAACAAGAACTAATAATAATTATATTTATAGGTATGATTATTGGAGCAAATCTATTGGACTAAACAACTTCTTGGTTTCTCGATTTGCAAAATGATGAACTTGAATTTACAATTTTCTTGATTAGAATTTTCAGCTAGATTTTTTAGACATCAAATGACATTAGATGGCCTGAAAAGTGTTTGGACTGGACTATCGAGACTATATGTAGATATAGTTGCAAGCTTTTCAACACCACGAAGAAAACTGAAATCGATGTTATGAGTCAGGAGGCCTATATAGTTCGACTAAGTTTAGAAAAATCCTAGATATTTGTTGATGTAACGCAATAAAGACTCGTTATAATGAGTCTGGAGCTCATGGGTCCAAATTGTCAGTGAGTCAAGTGTGAAGAGCATTTCTGGAAACTATTGAACTCAGTATAATGAGTCAGGGACTGGTTATAACGCTTGAATGAGATTCAAGAGAAGACTAAAGCTGAAGCCTAATATATACATGTGCGAACTTTCTGAGATTATCAAGAAAAAACCTCCTACAAACATCACTATGAAAAAAATGATCTTCTGCAATCGCCCCTTTATGCCAGTTACTAAAAACAGATGTAGAAGCGCTAATTTCACCCTTCGAATTTATTATCCATCGATTTTTTCAATAACCGATGTATAAATCAATACATCCACATCCTTTATTTAGTAAATATGGTGTAGATTATCGAGAAAAAGTGCTTGACATCAACGTCCTTTGTTTATTAACCACTCGATATAGAAATCACTTATCTATACTCTTTATTAAAATCTCGTTATGACGGGTTGGAAATTCGTTGTGACGAGTTTTTCTTGTGTTACAGCAACACAATTCTCTGCCAAATCCTTCTTCTGTAATTATTTCTTCAAACCTAGGAAGTAGGCCATGCAACTTCTATCTGATCCTTTATCACAGCATGATGTACGCTTGTTCAAATGTGCAACATGGGCTTTTGGTCCGTGCATTGGAGCATTTCGCCATTTACGGTTGGTTATCAGCATGGATACGTCACATCTTCGCAACAAATATGAAGGAAGGTTTCTCGTTATTGTTGGATATGATGCAAATAACCAACTTGTGCCTCTTGCATTTGAAATTGTTGAAAAAGGAACAATTATCTGGGGATGGTTCTGAGATGAGTGAGGTAACATGTGATTCGAGATAATATGGAAATTTATGTTATATATGATCGACACTTGGCAAAATGGGTTTTTTCGTAGTCTCATGTATGGTTCAAATGAGGCAAGTGGCCAAGACATCACTAAAAACATGTTGAAGGCCAGAATCAAATAGCCATGAGCAAATTTCAGAAAGCTTGCAGGAAAAATATCTCATGGAATTTCAAAAAATATTTGGAGCAAGTAGAAGAATGAAGTAAAGACGGTAGGAAATACTTGAAAAATGTGGGTAAGGAGAATTAGACAAACCCAAATGTGTAGTGGTTTTCTATAGTGGTCCTTGTGTCATGATAGAGGGTACAGATGGGGCATAATGACAAGTAATGAATCTGAGTCGCTTCATATGGTGTTTAGAGGGGCTCATGGCTGGCTTATATGTGCCCTTATGCTTGCAAATACTACAAGCTTCTATAGTGGTACAATAAAAAAAGGTTATTAGTTAGAGAGTTGGCAGATATGCATCAAGTGTTTTCTGATAGGGTGTCCTCCATACTCGAAAAAGAGCAAATAAGGTTATATGACACATGATGTTCGAATAGTAGATGTAAATGAAGGTGTTTACGAGGTGATTGCCAAATATAATGAATATAATGAATTAGTATATTTCAAATTTAATTATGATGTGTTTTTTTTCTTTAAAAGGCACTAGTCAAGTCGATCCATCACAAGTCGTACAAGAAGACTCTTCAATTGTATTCGTGGAAGGAACTAGTTCTAATTAGTCTATGTACTTTTAAGGTTGTTAAGTAGTTTGTATGTATTTTTAAGATACTTTTATTGTAATATTTGGTTAATATCCGAGTTCCTCTACCGAATCTCATATCCGAGTTCCTATACCGAATCTCATGGATGTGGCAATGATTTGTCAATCCGGATAAATATTGTATACATACCAAACTCCTAAAACCATCGACGATACTTTAGATACTTAGTCTCATCATATGGTTTGTTCTTGGTGATAATTTCGGGCCACTGTCACATATTCACATACACTGCATGTCTCGCAACCCTCTTATCAGTCATATGATTGGTATGCACTATTTTGTCAAGCTTGCGCAACTCGTACCTGCTATGAAGAGGGGGAGGAGAAATCGTCTGATATAACCTAAACTGACGCATAACTCTATTCTGATAGTGCCACAAAATTATCCAAAAATAAATCAACGGCATTGGCCAGCCAATAACCCCGCTCACGAATAACCCCAAACAAATAGTTCTGAAAAAGATAAGATGTCAATATTTATTGATACAAATTATTGGCATATATTTTTTTATTTTGAAATAAGGTACAAGAAAGTATTCTTTACTTGCTAGTAAGCCGAGAATCTCATTGTAGGGCTCCCAAGCTAAATGAATAGGCAACATATCTTTCAACTCATGTCGATAATATATCAAGCACGAGTGTGCAAGAGATTTCTCATATGTCTTGTAGTGTTTCCACTTGACAAAATACGGTGGCCTGCAGTTTTCGTCAGGCCCTCCAAGTGGCATACGACGACCCTTGAGACTCGGACGAGCTATATTATCGAGACCATGACCAATGTTGCAACAACAATAAGACTCCATCAATTGTTTTTTCTTGCTAATGCTCATTGTCAATAAATTTCTATACAGACAAGCAAGCACTGTCGCACCTCCAATTGAGATCCCTCGAAAGATCTAAAACCTCGAGAAATCTCTAATACATAACCAAGACACTATCTTCTGATGCATCCATAAAAAGAACAGTCCAACAAATTCAGAATGTATGCTCGAGTATACTGTGTTATATGCTTAGTTGTATCATTCACAACGATAGCATCACATGTGATAGGCAAACCCAACAAACAATTAACATTCTGCAGTGTCACCGTAAGCTCTCCGAAACACATGTGAAAAGCGTGAGTCTCAGGTCGCAAACGCTCGAAAAGAGCAGTAATGAGTCTATGATCAGTGTTGCAATGTTCAATTTGTGCATCTTGATATAAACCAAAAAATTTCAAACCAGACTCACATCGCATGTCAAATGGTATAACGAGCTTGTTTGTTCGACTGTCCAACACATCATCTGGCTACACTGCACCTAAATGTATGGTTAGTACAATCTTAACTCTAAAACATAAACACTAAAGTTTACTTTCAATTAAATCTGACGAAATAGAATAGAAATATTTATACTTACATTGTCTGATATTAAATACCCTCTTGACATGCAACGAGGAATGCAAAAAAACAAAGAAATCGGCTCATGATCATTTTCGATGTAATGACCGTCCTCCACATATGTCATCTCTACATTAACAAAATAACTAAATCATCTATTAATTCACTAGTTAAGTAACTTACTAATAATTTTAATAAATTACTACACCATTTTTAATTTATCTAATTTTATACTAATTTATCTAAATTCTAATGGAAATAATAAAAAAAGAAAAAAAGTCTTGGAAGAGGTAATTTCCAAGAGAATGAAATTTTAACCTAATCTGTTTATCTAATTTTTAACTAAAATTAACAAAAAAATAAATATTACCATTGAGGAGGTGGAGATCAAGCTTGACGAGGCGGGAACAGAGGGTGTGTGAGATGAAGACATGGGTGCGTGGACAGGAGTGAGATTTGGAGTCGACTATGGACCACAAGTGTGGGACTTTGGTGTTTTTTTCCTTAGCAACACCGTTCTTTTAATGAAGTACAATATTCACAATTCCTTTGTTTTTCCTTCAATATCATTTTGATAGTTTCACCGCATGATGAAAGAACTGCACTGGAAATTGGAGAGAGGAGGAGATCAAGATGTAACTGAGCTTTTGAATAACTGCATCTTGATTCTTGCAGCTGGAGCCTAGCCGGCGCAATTAACTTGATAAAAGAAGAAGAATGCTAAGCGTCACCGAAACAGCCCAACAACTTGCAAACGATGACAATAAAAATGAATAACACAAAATATTGACTAATTAGTAATTACAATGAATTACACTATTATTAATACTAATTTACTTTGCAAAATATAGATACAATGAATACTTTGATCCATTTGAGTCGTTTAATACATCGAAATTGATGAAAAATGAGTTTTTAAGAAACACAATAAAAATTAAAGTGAATCAATTTTTACTAATTTCAATGAATTAAATGATTCAGATGAAATAGAAAACCCTGTAAAAATATGCACTATTAAATTCTGCATTAGATATTCTAAAAATAAGACATGCATAATGAAATTTGAGAAACATTTTCAAAGACATGCAAAGATGATTGTTCTTAAACAAGAGGACATGTTGTGTATCTAAACTACAAAAGAATAATCGATCTGTCCCCTGCCACGTCATCGTAAGTTTTTCACGAGACCGTTTCGGAAGTGTGTAGGTTTACTAGTTGCGAAACACGCTCCGTTCCCTTGCTAATTAAAATCTCATCTCAGTTTATTTAATCGTTTTATTTTTTTCTTCTCTTTTTTGGGTGAGACTTGAGAGCCTGTACAGTGCATCACATGAAAATTAATTAGAGCAGAAGTAACACGGGGAAGGGTTAGACTGAGAGACGAGGAAGCAACGATCCTTCAATCTTCCCTCCTTCAATTGGAGACATTTCGGAGTTTGTCAAACCTACAATTCTTCCCTTGTTCGATCGTAGACATTTCTGAGGTTAGCCCTTTTTGCAAGTACAAGTATTTTGCGTATAGGGTATTGCCGTATTGCGATGGATAAGAAACCAACAACCGATGATCTGGAACCGGGGCCCACCCCTTCTCCTAAACCAGTCGATCGGTTTGGTTTCATTAAGCAAGAACAAAGCATCTCTCCTGAAGGCATCACGAAAAGTCGATCTACTCATGAGCGGGAGAAGTATGAATTTCTATTGTGTTTTCTTCTTTTTGTTTATGCATCCCTTTTTTATTATCCTACTTATAGTGCTGGTTGTTCCCGTTCTTGTTGTAAAATAACAATTAGAACATCGATTCTTTCAATTTGTGTTTTGTCGTTTCTATCTTAACAGATTAGAGCATCCCTGAAACAAATGGAGCAGAAAATTATTCATTTGCTGGATATCATTACGTAGGTCTCAAATCACAACTCCGCGAGAACAATTGCAATAACGAATTAGTGGAATAGAAACAATGAGTAAAGTAACATGCTAAGTAGCAAAAGTCAGAATTTTCGAAATTCGTAACATACTGGACATGAGTTCTTACAAATGATTAGAGTCTCTTATATAGACGATAAATGTCTTGGTCCAAAGAAAGCAATTACTGACGGTAGTTAAATGGTAAGGAAGTTAAAGACATAAAATAGGGTAAATAATATAGTTAGCTTGGAGTGCACACAAAGTGATCATGGAGATAAATCTTTGTAAGATCCATCAAATCAATTCGAGATCACAATTCGAATCATATTCAGGTGGATCTTTGATGGTTTGCGTCATACTCCCTAGACCGATGAAAAGCTTGACCTCAAGCTTGGCGCTACTATCCTTGATACTAATGGCAGTCGGAAGGTTGTTTGGGTGGTGGAAGTGGTTTCAACAATAGACATGATGGGGGTAGATTCGTAGCAGGAGTCTGTGTAGGTACTAGTTCGGGTTCGACTAGTCCATAATACTCTTCATCGGGTTCAAACTCGACCAGTCATTCGTCTTCGTATTCTTGATGGTACTCTTCGGACTTGAGATACTCGACAGCTTCTCGGGAAAACTCTTGAAACTCGAGATATCGCATGTCTCCTAGTGATTCTCGGGACAACTCTTCGGTGTCGGCCTCGTGTATTTCTTTCTCGGGATGTTCGGTGAGAAAGTCGGGATCATATTCACATCTCTCCTCCTCGGTGCCATCAGAAATATACTCGGCATCAACGTCATCAGCTTCCTCAGTGTACTCGGAAACTTGCTCGGGGTCATCACCGAAATTTTCCTCACAGGCTTCCTCGGTGTACTCGGGAACATATTCGGAGTCCTTGTAAATTTCTTCTTCGGAAATTCTCTCATTCAAATTCTTGCTCAAACTCTTGGTCTTTTTTTGTAGTTCTTGGGGAAACTTTCGATTTTACGAACTCTGCTTATTGAACCCGAAAACTTGATAATATTGTCTTTTGAACTCGAAAAGTCGAGAACCTTGTTGTTTTTGCTCGAGTACTCGGGATACTCGCTCGTCAAATCAAAGAGCTCGGGAACCTCATCTTTCGAACACGAGAACTTGAGAACCTCGTTTGCCCAATTCGAGAACTCGAAAACATCGTTGGAAGTTGGTTCCTTTGTTTCTCGTCAAGTTTGAGATTTTCCAAAAAGGCTTGTACTTTTACTCGAATATCATGAGATCGATTTCGGTTATGCTCTCGAACTGGATGATTGGCTCCGACAGGGTCTTGGTTGTGAAGTACGGGAACAAGCGAAATTAGTTCAATGAGTTGTTGCATGTATTGTTGTTGGTCTCGTTGTGCTTCTTTACGAGCTTGTCGTGCTTCTTTACGGACTTGTCACATTTTATAAAGAATAGCTAGGATGTTTGGATTTGTCATGGTGACGGCTTTGGGGATGAGAATATGTCGTGATGGGGTATGTTAGGGTGTGGAAACGGTGATGAGATCGCACAAGGCAAAGATGATGGATGATATTGTCGGTTTTTTGAGATACAACTTCACGCAAACGAGAAGGTGGTTGTCGAACTTGCTCTGATACCACTTAACTTTGTCTTTCGTCGCAAATCACAACTCCGTGATGACGGGCTACAATAAATGATTTAGTGGAATAGAAACAACGAGGAAAGTAACATGCTAAGTAGCAAAAGACATAATTCTTGAAATTTTTAACGTACTGAAAATTTCATTAAAACAAGATTGAGTTCTTACAAATGATTAGAATCCCTTATATAGACGGTAAATGCTTTGGTCCCAAAGAAAGCAATAACTGAAAGATACGGTAATTAAAATGTTAAGAAAATAAAAGGCAGAAAATAGGAAAAATATTCTAGATAACTTAGAGTGCACGTAAAGTGATTTTGAAGATAAATCTTGGTAAGATCCATCAAATCAATCCGGGATCACACTCCGAATCAGATTCAGGTGGATCTTTGCTGGTCTGTGTCAATCATATTTTGCCCTTTTTCGTTTTTTCTAACTAGCAGTTCAGATTAGCAAGTCTTATAGGCAAGCTTTTAAAAAAAGGAGTTAAAACTTTGTTTTAACCGTTTTAACATGAAAATTGTATTCTGGCGTTTAAGTTTTTAGGGAAAAACATTTTTAACGAGTTTTCTGAGATTTAACGTATTTAACTTCGTGTTAACCGTTTAAATTCGTTAAATATGGAGGCATTTAACAGTTTTAACTTGAAAATTGTACTATATTTTTTAATTCATACTTTTTCTTGATGTTTATTGTAATATACTTGATTTGTTTCAACTCGTTGGATTAATTTAGTTTTTTTGTGTTTGTTTACTATTTACTGATTTGGAGTTAGTTATTGGGGCTTAATCGGGTAGTTATCAGTATTATGATGGAGTGTTGATTGTTTGGGTATACTGACTTTGTGTATTATATTGATGCTAACAGAAGATATTGTTATGTTAGTGTAACTTATGCAATTAGATAGTGGAGCTTATAAAAATAAACATTGAAGCATATTCTCAAAATAAAATACATCATAAATCTTAATTATTAAACATATCAGATTAAATCATGCATATTTTCAAATGATGAAATGAAAAAGCAACAATGTTAATCTTAAATACATTATATAGTTCATAATTACAAGCAATCATATACATGACAAAAAATTATGCATGTTTGCACTGTAATTTGGTCTAAAATAAATAAATAATAGATATAAAATGGTTGGCGGGTTTTTAATTTAACTTTTTTATAATTTCATTTTAGCGTTAAACCATTAAGCGACCACCTCATCATTAAGGGTCGTTAAAACTTTTCTATAAGCTTGCTTATAGGATTAGTGCTCAACAGAATTATAGAGATTTCGGGTCTTCCTTTCATTGTTCGCAAAAGCATTTATATTTTCCAATTTGATTATTCAGTTGTGTATATTATGCAGCAAAGCACTGTATTACATTGAAATGGTGGTAATTTAACTTTGATAATTACAGAGAAGAGAGACGAATAAGGAAATGGAGAAAAATGATAGGTGTTGGCGGCAGTGACTGGTCGCATTATGAGAAGAAATATCCGCAGGTGATTAAGAGACGAATCAGAAAAGGAATCCCTGATTGCTTGAGAGGGCTTGTCTGGCAGCTGATTTCTGGCAGCCGAGAGCTCTTGCTTATGAATCCTGGTGTATATGAGGTACTTGAGGGAATAATAATTTTATTTGTGCCCTACAAAATATCATAATATCGTGAGTCAGTTGTACCTCTGTATAAAAGAGAGAACATGGCATATGCTGCCTTGAACAATGTGAAGCATGGCATTTCTCTTGTGATTTCTTCACATCACAAATTACTTCATTTCCTTCCTCATCTACTTGACAAAGGCAAATAGTAAAAAACTAGGGTTGATCAGATGTCGTTTGAAAGAAGTGTGATTCAGCTTGCAAAGATATTTTTAATGTTTTGCGAGCCTATGCACAATCATTGGTTGTTTGTGTGTGTCTGGGAGGGGCTAGTGTTATAAGTTTGCATAGGCTTGTGGAAAATTGCCTACAACTACAATGAAAAAGTGCATATTCCCACAAAAATCAGCTTTCTTTATTTTCCTAAATGAAAGGTACAAATAACTGAATAAGATATATGCATGTCGATTTTCAACTTTTTTTTTCTTTTCCTTCTTTTTCTCATATCATATAGCAATTGGTGATATATGAGACGTCAACATCAGAAATGGAGATTATTCGGGACATATCTAGGACATTTCCATCCCATGTTTTCTTTCAGCAGAGACATGGCCCTGGCCAGAGATCCCTGTACAATGTTTTGAAGGCTTACTCTGTGTATGATAGAGAAGTTGGCTACGTCCAGGTACAAACTATTCCAATTATTATCCAAGCATGATTCTGGCACCTACTGTAATCATCAATATCAGTATCGAACAACAGTACATATCAGTGTGCAAGGTTGTCAAATAATATTAAGTCTGAGATCAGTATGAGTTTGGTTTCTTTACATCGTTTGATTTTATTAGACTGCATTTGGTTCTTCTTTTCAATTGGAGTTAGATATATTGAGTTCCTTTTTACGTCAGGCGGCTACTAAGCTTTAACAAAGCTACTGCTTGCTCAAAGTGGCTAGGCTATATTACCAGCAAGGTCAAATATGTTTAGTCCTGATCAGAGAAATTTAAAATTATTCTACAATATAGAATTGAAATGACTTACCACTTATCAAAGTTGATTTGAATTTACCTGCAATCTGACATGTAACAACTATAACTTCAGGGAATGGGATTTTTAGCAGGGTTGCTTCTGCTTTACATGAGTGAGGAGGATGCCTTTTGGGTTCTGGTTGCTTTATTGAAAGGTGCTGTTCATTCACCAATGGAAGGCCTGTATCAGGTAACTGCCTCTATTTCTCTTTTGAAATATGTTTCTTTTCTATTTTGCTTCAAATTAACCAGACAATTGTTTCATTATATTTTCTTTTGTATCTGCAAGTGTAGCCAGGATTGCCACTGGTACAGCAGTATTTGTTCCAGTTTGAGCAGTTGGTGAAGGAATATCTACCAAAGTTGGGGCAGCACTTCTCTGAGGAGATGATTAATCCAAGCATGTATGCTAGCCAGTGGTTTATTACAGTCTTCTTGTACTCCTTCCCATTTCATTTTACTCTTCGGATTTGGGATATTTTCCTCTATGAGGTTTGTTTCCAATGCACCCTATGTATTCTAGTTTGTATGCTGTCTCCGTCATGCTTTTTTCTTGATGATATATGGAATGCCCCTCTTTATCTTTTAAGGAAATAATTTTTTTTGAGGAAATAAATGCCTCGCTTTCACCCAAGCATGTGCATAATAAATGGGGGGAATACTTGCTCTACTGTTGTAT
Organism: Eleocharis quinqueflora; assembly: GCA_964058865.1. Lineage (NCBI taxonomy): Eukaryota > Viridiplantae > Streptophyta > Magnoliopsida > Poales > Cyperaceae > Eleocharis > Eleocharis quinqueflora. The sequence goes on along the minus strand of CAXKVX010005248.1, from coordinate 188,270 downwards.
GAACATTATTAATTTCAAGGGTATATTGCAAGTGTTCTTGTTTTTGTTTTACTATTTTGCCCCTATCTGCTAAGTAATATCAACACTTGTCTTTTTGGTAGGGCATTAAAGTGGTGTTCAAGGTAGGATTGGCTTTACTGAGATTCTGCCATGACGATTTGGTTAGTTATTTGATAATTTTGGTTCTTTGTTTTTTTCTGCAGCATTCCATAGAGTTTAGGTATGGATTGTAATTTATCCAAGTAATTTTGATTCATTAGGTAAAGCTGCCATTTGAGAAGCTTTTGCATTCTCTGCGAAACTTTCCAGAAGATGCAACAGATCCTGATACAATTTTGCCTATAGCTTTCTCTTTTAAGGTCTGCTCATCTTTGCATCTGTTGCAAGTTGTTATTGAGGTGTAAGGTGATATACTTGGTTAATTCTCTTTTAAATTGTGTATAGGTGACCAAAAGATTGGGAGAAATTGAGAAGATGTACAAAAAGAAAAATGAGGGATCCCAGAATGGAAGCCCTAGTATGAAAAGGCTTCAGTCGGTGAAATCCAAAAGCTTGGGCAGGATAAATAGTCAAGTGGTATCTAAATCCACCTGAAACCTTGAGGTAGAAAATTGTATTATAAAAAGCAATAGGGTCACTCCATTCTTCAATTATGGTTTACTCAGTTCATTTCTTTGTTTCTGTATTTTCTGGGAAATTTGGTTTCTTGATTGCTTTGATTCAATCAAATTGTAAGTGTAGTTTTGTCCCCAGTAAAATTGTATGTTTTGTAAAGTAATAAATTAGCTTTTGATTTGTCGTGTGATTCTCTTTTATATTTGTTAACTGTAAACAAAAAACCCTTTGCTGGTCTATGTTTAGTTTTAGAAAATGTTCAGCAGATTCTCGCATCGATTCTATCACCCATCTTCACTGGATGCATTCAGTCGAGTTCCGACGAAAATTTATTTTACTTATGATGCATATTGTTTTCATTATTATGCATGTTGTTTTTGTTATTATGCTTCTAATAACATGCATAACAGTTCAAATACTTATGATATATGTTATGTTTATTATGTTTTTTTGTTGTATTTATGATTTATTACGTTTTCGTTATTATGCATGTTGTTTTTGTTATTATGCATTTAATTACATGCAAACTAACAAAAAGAATATGCATAATAATCAAAATAATATGCATCATAACTAGAATAATTTTCAAAATAAATGCAACTGAATTCATTCAGTTCGCATCGATGAATGTAACAATCTTTGTTTTCAGTAAAGTGTCCAGTCAACTATATGCATAAAACAAAAACACATGCATAATATAAAAAACAATATGTATCTTAAGTTCATAATAAAAACAACATGCAAATTAAATTTAATTGGATCTGTCGTGTTGAAATTGATGGAAGGATCAATGAAGTAATTTGCAATGAATCGTGGGTGATTTGGGAGTTATCGTTGCAATATAAAATTTAATTGGAGAAGAAGGGCGCTCGGGCAGCATGAACGGTCAGAACGGGCTGTTCATTACTCAGACTGATGAGACGGTCCCACATGAAATTTAAAGGAAACGGGCTATGTCCTTACAGCTGGATCCCCTTTGTCAGAACTGGAGGCTGTGAGATGTTTGGAATGGAGAGGAACAGGGAGGCAGAAAACAGAATCCGTTGTTGCACATTACTGACAGTCGCTAGCTGGTGTTTTGGAAATAAAATCGACTGCATAGCTTTATATTGTAATTTTTACGTTATTTTACAAATATCAACTCTATAAATAAAATTGGTAATCACAATTTTGTAATAAGGAGGATAATTAATTTAATAGAAGAATCGTTTCAGCTTGAGCTGAGCAATCTGTTTTGTCAATTCATTCTATTTTGAGTCAGTTTCTTTTGCTATTCTCTTTTCAAATTCTTCATCTGAGTTGAGATCGTAGCATAATCGATATATTAGCTTTCTTAGTTTTATTATTGATTACACGTTTAATGCGGATAGACAAATCAGAGCTTACGATGAATTGGATAGGGACTAGTAATCGTACCCGTGCCAAGCAACGGGAGACATTATGAACGAAAAAGAATAATTTAAATTGCGTGTTGATCAAATACTATTTTTGTGTGTATCACATTTTTATGAATTATTACGCATATTCAATTTTATCAATTAGTTGTATTAGAAATAATTGCTCAGAGATGCTAACAAAAGCAAATGATGATAACATACCAAATCCTATTCAAAAATACATTACCATATCATTAAAATACAATTGCTAAATCAACACTGCAAGTATTGTACAAATCACAACAGAAGTCATATGCTACTGGTACAGGATTGACTGGATTGGTATTCCAAAAAAGAGAAGAATTCACCATATCATTATAGATGTCACCCACACTGATACTATCCTTATTTCTTTCAAATCTCCACAAAATACAATTAAAGGTTATAAAAATAATTAGGATATTTCGCATTCACCCCCATTTAATCAAGTACCGACAAGATGAGGATTTAAAAAGAAACACGCAACAACAAAATACAAATCTTACCATTCACCCCCATTGTACCTCCTATATTTTAAAAATATTCTTCTAAACAGATTACCAGACTAAATGAAGATACAAATTGGAGACCCCAAATCACACAAACTAATTACTCAGAAGTAAGAAGCACTCTCATACTCTTATAATTGCAATTAAGTTTTGGAAAATAATTGTAAGAATTTTGATTACTACCGTAGGCACTTTCTTATTACGGAGATTGGCAACATGTGCTGCATCCTCTTTCAGCGCCTCATTTTGTGGTTCTATGGACAAAGCAAACTTTGAATTGCTCTGTGGTCATTTTGAAAAAGAGATTAATTATTATCTACAACCTCAATAGTACAGAGATCGAAATGAAAAAAAACAAGAAGAAATAACTACGAGCAAATTACAATACCAGTGTATATTTGTGGCCACAGTAAACTTTTGTATCCTCTGGCAAAGACATAAGCTTTTCAAGAGAAGACAACATCTGCAAATAGTACTATCATGTTTATACCACTTAGAAGAGGTAGATATCAAAGATTAAACAAAACAATCAAAATAAATAAATATAAAACTAACCTGATCAGGAGACCCTTCAAAAAGCTTTCCGCATGATAAACTGAACAATGTGTCCGGGGAAATAATAGCTCACATGTCCTGCTTACAGGAAATTTTAAACATTAAAGAGAAGTCCAAATTTTATGTGAACTCACAAACAAGACCCTGTTGGAAGATGTTTTTTTTGTGAAAAGAACCTTTAGTGTGACCGGGAGTTTCTATAACAATTACGCGGTGGCCGGCAAACATCCAAGTCTCTCCATCACCTAATTCTATGTTTATGCCCTGTATTCTGTCTCTATCCTTCTTTGAACCTATAACCTATTGAGAGAAAGATTTAAAATGCAAATGGGGTGCATCTTAGTATGAATTGTCATTGTATGCAAAATTCACTATTATCAGAGTTATCAATTGATACTTGTACATGCTTAATATCACAGTACAAGACCATTTCTATTGTCTTAAGGTATCACATGCGAAGGTTAGTACTTCTATTTTATCTATTTAAATTAGTCATATTTATATTTTCTGTAACTTTTTTAGTGGTTTTTGCCTGAACAGACTGGGGATCTTTTTTCCATTCTGTTTTCCTTTTCCATTTTGGGGGAGTGTGGAATCAAGAGAGCTGCATGACATCAACTGTTTGTTTCTTCTAATTGGTTTGAAAAAGGATGAAAACAATATCAAAATACCTTGGCACCATATCGTGATTTTAATTCAAGGTTCCCACCAGTATGGTCATAGTGATGATGTGTATTCAGTATGTAAGTTAAATTCTGATTCTTCTTTGTAATGCATTTATGATAGGCCCCGGCTTCAGAAGGGTCAACAACTCCTACTGTACCAGTATCAGTATCATGCAAGATGTATGCGTAGTTATCTTGGAGGCATGACACCTTCATCAACAAAACACAGAATCAGAAACAATAACAGTACTAAAAGATGATGACTATCAGCATCATGTTGCTGCTGGAGATAACTGACATTAGTTTGGCTATTTTCCAATTGATATATAAAACAAATTAAAATGATAGCAGTAAAATTAGGAGAACAAAATACTACTAATAGAAAATAACTTACTGTCATTGGTAATATTACAGAAAAGTTTGCCCGAACCGAGTAATTGACTGGTTCTGTATAAAGTACGAATTGGCCGAACTAAGAGTGTGTCTATACCAAACATGACAAGGCCTCCCAAGCCAGTGCTTCCTCAAATTTGGCCATAGTTGTTGCCTCCCCACCTGTAAACTGCAAATTATTTCAGGGTTCAGAATGTAATTTACAAAATTCATCAATTCATCAAAATCACAAAGGCTGAACTTAAATTATACTAAAATTACAAGTGCTGATCACTATACCATGATATCATCCAGACACAAATTTCAAAATTGATGGAAGTAGCAAAACTATACCATGCTCCTAGATCTAGCAGTGCCTTTCTATCAGATTTTATTGCAGAACCCATTCCTTATTTCTTTATATTCCTTCTACTACAAATCTACGGCTACTACTAATTAGTATCTCCAATGCCCTCAATTTCTGTTCAAGTAATAAGAGAACACAGTTCGATCAGAATTACATTCAGCTACAAAATGTGCAGTAACGATTCAAGGAGCAGGAAGCTTTTAATTGGAGTTAATAAGCGAGCCTTTCACACAATTAAGCAACTGAAAGGTAAAAGTCAGAAGTCAACCGAGCCTTTCAGCTGAAAACATCATGCAAAATTAATAAGCGAGTCTTTCAAAAAATGAAGTAACTGAAAGGGAAAAGTCAACCAAGCCTTTCAGCTGAAAACATTAACTTAAAAATAAAATAAGGATAAAACTCTATCAATTTTAAATGTTTTGTTGATGAAGGTGCCACAAAACGTACCTCAGAATCATAAAAGGCACAAACTTTATCATTAGCGATAAAACAAAATGCGATGGAAAATAAAATAAGGATAAAACTCTATCAATTTTACTTTGTTGATTAATTCTTCAATAATCAAACATACACAGATAAAAACAACCAAGTACATACATGCTAATCTTCATTTTTATATTTAGTTTTCTAGCGATAATGCCTTTAAAAATGTTTAGTTAATTTGCAATCATTCATTGACCATAGGGAACTAATTGCTAAATCACTTGATGAATTCATGTGGTTATATACGAACTTTATGCATTGTCCAGTAAATACTAACAGTATCCGAGTTGACTTGTAAATGTAAAGTCAGAAGCACATCATTTTGACGGTACCACTGATAAGCTCCAAGCAGTAAATGTTATGAAAACTGATGGTAGATTCTGAATCTGTAATTTGTAAGCACAACTAAGAAATAAGACGATAAAAAAAATCCAATGTGCAAACTGTTGATGGCTAAACATTGCGTACAAAAGTTAATGTACAAAACTGTAACTAAATTGCACAAATTCACAAAATTGTATGGTTTTATTAGCCAACCATTTCCATCAGATATCCATTTAATAAAATGAATGCAAATTTGGTGATTTTAATTAACTCGCAGCAAATTAAGGGTAAGTTTCACCTCATGAATCTTTCAAAATTGAGGACGATTTATTACTAAATGTAGAAGAAAAAGGCATGCCGGTGCTTAAGAAGAATTTGAACTTAAAAGAAAAAAGGAACCTCATCAAACAAGACTCGGTAGGCATTAAGATTGTGATAAAGGGTTTTGCCGCGGCTGCTGCAGTAGTGCAATGCTTGTGCGACGTATAGAGCCACCCTGATGCGCATTGCCCAATTTAACAGTTGTGTTTCCCCTGCCATTACATTATGTTACACTACATTAGTTTTATTTTTTGTGAATTAATGAGCTGTTTCATTTAATTTGAGAAGGGGAATGCAAAAAAAGGAAAGATAAAATAAGATATATAGCATACAGTGGAAGAGGTGCTTACCAAGGGTGTCATGGGGCATGAACTCAGCAGCAAGGAGCATCTCCCATCCCTCGGAGCAGCATCCGATGAGGTTGACGAGGCGGTGGCTTCTGAGATGGCCCACGGCCTTGGCCTCCTCCTGGAATAAGGAATTAATTAAGAGGTAAGTAAGTAAGATGTAACAAAATTAGTATTAAGAAGAATGAATTAAGGAAGTAATTAATGAAGTACAAGGAATTGCTTAGAATCAGGTCAGGCAGACTTGGGGAAGCGCTTGACAGCAGCGGTGCGGCCGAAGCGGAAGACAGTAGCACGGTAGACGACATTGGGGGCCTTCTGGTCGTGCTCGGAGATGATGCGGTGCGGGGAGAAGCCGTCGGTGGCAGCACGCAGCTCCTCTAGGCTGAATTCTCTCGAAAGCCGATGCCGATGCCAGGTAATCATTGTTTTTCTCATTCTCATTCTCATTCTCAAAATTTAAATGTTGTTTGTCTGATGGGTACCAGAGGCAGGCCGACACCCAGGAGCACCGACCACCCATCTGTTCCTTGCTTCCTTCCTTCAATGATGAATAATGAATTATCATATTTAATAATGCATCCATCCCCTCCCTGATAATAGTGATGGCCCATTCATTCCCATCAAACTTTTCTTTTTTCTTTTCTATTCTCTCTCCCCCAATTCCCTGCCTCACCCTCATACTTCCCATTTGGCCAACTTCAGCATGCCAATGTTCTCTTCTGTTACAAAATAGCTATTATCCACAACTTCAACTCCCTGAAAAACACATGTATTTTAATTATTAAAGGTTTATAACATAACCTGAAAAGAAAAGTACTCCTTGTTTCACTACTTAGCTGCATATATGCAAATATAAGAAGTATGTAGAAGAAACACATACGAGAGGAGGGTTTGCTCAGAGAGGGAGAGAAAGAGAGAAGGTGAGCGAGAGAAAGAGGGAGACCATCATACCATGACAATAAGCAAATCGCCAACCAAACTACGGTCTATACACATAAGCTGGGTTCCATTCCTAAGCTAAAGTTCCCGTAAGAGCTAGAGAGAACCGAAACCGAACAGTTCGTAAAGCAGAAAAGGGAAATAACTCACATGGTTAATCGGAGATTGATTGGACTGGAGAGATCGACGGAGGAGAGAAACGACGAGGCGAGCACCTGAGTAATAGCGCATCGTCGGAGAATCGCCGTGAGAATCTAATTTGGATGGTTCAGAGTTCAAGCATTTAACTTTATTTAACAGAAGTAAACAAGCGATGTGGTGCTTGTAGAAGGGGCAATGGTTCAAGAATCAAGAGTGAAGGTGAAAGCTAATTAGGCACGGTGTGTGCAAGTGTAGTGATCTTGCTCAACGCCGTAGGATCTTCAATCAGATCGCCTCCTGATGTAATCGAAGACGGTCTCTAGAAGCGAGATAGGCCCCTTCATTACGAGGAGAGAGGAGAGAACATTCTCGTCACCATTGCTGGAAGGAACAGTCGAGTCTCGGGCTCATCTGGTAAATCAGAGATGATCGCCATGGCGTATTGGCGTATGGCGTGAGAGAGATGAGAGAGAATGGTTTAGAAACATAAGCGGCGCGATAGAACCGAGAGAAAGGGGAAAGGAGGAGGGATCGAGAGAAGAGACAGAATAGACAGAATAGACGATAAAACCGACGTTCTCTTTTCATTTCATTCGCTAGACTCGGTTGACGTCCACCGTTAGGTGTCAATAAATCAGCTCTTTCAGCGCATAATAGACCAAGTTCATTCGAGAGAGATTTATAATCAGCAACATTTTTTAAGCTGATGTAGGAGGGCATTTTTGTCCATAAAAAAAATAAGACTATGATTGAATGGAAGTATCAATTCCTTAGGTGCATTATTAAATAGTATAGATAAGACAATGTTTAGACGTATTTTACTTTTGGGATGTATTTTAAACAGACCGGTCTGAATATGATTGGATATTAACCGAAAAAAAAACTATCAAATTTCCTATCAGTAAAAGAAATTTTTGTATTAATGAAGTAATGTTCATTTTACGTGCATTTTAACTGTATGATGAATAATATATTACTAGTTAGTTAAAACATAATCGACTAATCGTGCGACTCTGATTCTTTGATCAACGAAAAAGTCCATTGCGACTGGACAGGTCAAAACGCACTCACGCACTCTGGCGACAGCTCGGTTACTTCTCCTCCTGTTCGGTTCCAGGGAATCAGATCTTGAACCGCGCACCATAATAAATTTTAACCTTTGATTTGCATCGAAAATCGTGCAGGCTAAATTTTATAACATCACCTCCTGAATCAAATATGTAACGTTCGTAGTTTACGACGTAGAGAATCTGAGACGTTCATTCATTCTACGTGACAGAGAATCTGCCTCGTTTTGAGTACTCTGGGCCACATCCTCTGATCAAAGCGCATCTAATATAGGCACTGTCGAGTTCCCTTCTGTATGTCAGACCCAGTTCGCTCTTTTCGGCCTAGAACATTCATCCCGTTCTTCCCCAATTGTGCGGAAATTAATGTACAATCCTAGGATGTTGGCACATAATATCAAGATGACTGTGGCCGTCGGATGTTTGAGGCGTCGATTGGAGGTTACATTGACCGTTGATCTCAGATGTGAGATTGAGCATCCAAAAAGTATCTTGCTTTGGAGATGATCAAACACCTAAAGCATCAACATAGTAGTTGGACCTAGAATAGCAATTAGCTAAGAACAAAGCGGATCAATTGTCAGTTCTGCGATTTGCCTTCCCCATCTACTCGTGGTCAACGACCCAAGCCTCTGTGCAAGACGAGTTCATCCGATTCTCCAGCCGAGCTCCGGTTCTTCTCTCTTGTCAGGTGCTTCCTTTCCTTTCCTTTCCTCTCATTTTTGTTTAATTCAGACTATCTATCTGCGCTCCTATCTTTCTGGAACATTATCCAGAAACTAATGTACGATTTTAACTTCATCGTTGGTTTTGGTTTCGAGCAGTGCGCTTTTGATATTCTGCTATCTGGTTGGTTAGGTTTCGGGTTAAGTTTGAATTTTGCAATTTTGGTGTTAGTTAAGCATTGCGATCTATTTTAATGTGATAGTTCTTGCTTGCTGAGCACTTACCATTTGCCATTGGGGGTTAAGATTAGGACATTCAATTAGTAGCTAAGTGGATTTTAGACCATAGCCTCTAGGAATTGGTTATATCCTTGTGCAATTCTTAATTTCTGAAAATTAATGTTATCCTTACCATTTGTTGTTTATCTGGTTAGTCGGAAATAATGCAGTATGATAACATATTAAATATTTGAAGTTTTACAAAATGTTGTGTCATTAACTTAAAGGCATAATTAACAGCTCTTAGACATAATAAGATAATGTTCTACCCAAATAGATCTCACTGCCCTTCTAGAATATATATGCTCATGTCTACTAGGCTGATCTATCAGCATCATCAACAGAACTTGTATGGAAACTTTCTGAGAATGTCTAATTTTACGAGAATGACCTTTGAAGTTAGTTAAGTCATACTGAAATGTAGTATATAATATATATGATATTAGTTAATAGTGATTGTTGATTGCTTCTCTAATTTTTCTTTTCCCTTACCCTATAATCTTTTGATTGATAAGGTAAAAGATTTACGCTGATCCTTGCCCATGTTGTAAAGAAAGAAACTTTGCCCATACACTGTGTTACTGAATAAGATTATCTAGTATCCAGGGGCGCAGCCACTAAGGCCCAGGGTGGGTCAGCTGACCCACCCCGGAAAAAAAAATCAAAATGGACCATGTAATCTGAAAAATAGACTTATAATTTGAAAGTTTTTTGAAATATTCATGATATTGAACTATCCTGGAAAAAAAATCGAAATGTTGAACCACCCTGAAAATTTTCCTAGATCCGCCCCTGCTAGTATCCTTACTTAGTAATCAATGAACTTTACCCATACTCCATGTTACTGAATAAGATATAGATAGTGTGATAAAGCCAGAATTAAGTATGACTAACTAACAGCTTTACATAATGCAGTGTCCTTTACACTCCTTTCCTAATAGATATAGATAAGAGTACTATATCCAGAATGAGGCATGATTTACAGCTTTACACTGTATCTTTTTCAGGGACCGAAAGATGTGTACCTCCTTTGTTTTCTTTTTGTTTTGAGTTAACTTGCCCATAGCTACCTGCTTTATAGTTGAAAAAATAATTGTGACATTTACTTGTGATATATTAGGTTTTCAGTACAAGTTAACTGAAGATGTCGGCATTTAAAGCTTTCTTGAACAGTCCTATTGGGCCCAAAACAACCCATTTCTGGGGTCCTATTGCAAATTGGGGGTTCGTCGTTGCTGTAAGTTCATATTTTGATTTCTTCGGAACGATTTCATTTTGGTGGTGATGCGTGATGTATGTTCTTCAAATTAGCGTCCATCATAATCTAAGTGGGCTATCGGGATACTACTTTTTTAGGGGAAGTCCATGAATTGTAGTTGGATTATCTTTCATACTTGTACATGTTCAAAACATAAAAAAAAAGCATGATCATGTTATTTTTATTATTTTGTATGTTTCATATTTAAATTTGAAATGCTCTACCTTGGTACTGTATATAAACATTTTGAAGTTGAATGGCTTGAGATATTTAATTATATGCTCATCTGATGACCATATATCTCAACAGAGCCTGCTGTTCTAGTAGAATATGATTTTATTATTTTGAGGAATGATAATGATTTTGCAAAAGAAGACGAAAGTATGAATGAAATAAAACTAAGTAATAACAAATAAACAAATAATTTGTCAATAGAATAAGGTGAGCATCTTATGCTTCTTTTTACTGTTTGTATATTTGGCAAAAATAGTATGGTCATATACTTTTCTTTGCTATACAGTAGAATTTCAAGTTCAGTAAACTTCTGTAAGATATTATTATCTGACACGATTTGTGCTTGAAATCACCACTTTCAACATGGTCAGGTTTTTCTTACATCTTCATGCTTCCCATATTCATTTTCAATTTTACCAATTGACTGTTCTGTTCTTTTCAATCACTTAATGGTTGGAGATCACATCAATCAATGCCCTTAGAGGACAAATTGGCACTCCTTAGCTCCCATGTACTGTCAATGGCAGTACTTCCAAAGTTGGATTAATTTCCTACTATAGCATGTATGCTGAAGTGGAAGATGATGTAGTGACGATCTTGATTACGGTCCACTTTATTTGATAAAATTGTAGTGCCTATTTATTTAAAAACTTTGACCTGTCTGGGAAAAACTCCATTTTTTATTGCTGCTTTGTTTCCTTCATTGACTTGGCATTCCTATTTCTTCAGGGTTTGGTGGATATGAAGAAACCTCCTGAAATGATTTCTGGCAACATGACTGCTGGTTAGTAATATATTTGGATTTGTGATAACATTTGTTAACTACTTAGGTAGTAAGATGATTTGTCCTTTCTTCAGTACAATAGCAATTGTCACCACTGCTCTGGAAGCAAATGCACTGAACCTGCTGGTTTCCCTGATTGCTTTTCTTAGAATATTTATGATCAAGATTTGAGGTATCTAAAAGTCCATTACCAAGTATATGTTCTCAGAATTAATTAGTCATCTTCTTAACAGCGATGTGTGTTTATTCGGGACTATTTATGAGGTTTGCTTGGATGGTGCAGCCTCGGAACTATCTTCTTTTGGCTTGCCATGCTTCCAATGAAACCGTGCAGCTCTATCAGCTCTCTCGCTGGGCTCGTGGACAAGGGTAGTGTTTTCTTTTGTTGTTTGGAAAACTTACCATCTTTTATCCCGTTCAAAACATGAAAGGCCTATGCTTCTGGAAATGTGAAATATCATACATGTCTGTGTTAACCATAAAAAGGCTGCTAGAATAATACTGGAGAAAGAGAGAAAGTAGTGGTGTGACTTTGGGTATTTTGGGCATATTCTTTAATCTGTGACGAAACAGAGTGCAAAGGTGTCACAAGATAATAGTTCTATCAGCTTTTCTGGGATCCAACGTACACTAAAAGATTGAATTTGTAGTTTTGTGATAACTACATTTCTGTTGGATTATACTATAAATAAGCAATTTCAATGAAATCGGAGTTTTTCTTTAACAATGAAATCTAACTTCTGTTCTCATAGGTACCTGGAGAAGAAAGAGGAACCTGAAGCTCAACAATAGTTTTGAAGCAATAGTTTTGAAGCTGAAATACCTTCCTTTCTTCTGTTTTGTAATTTAATAATATATGTGATGAAAATTCTCTTTATAAATTTAGATCGGGAATGTTTTGCAGATGGATCTGCAAAACCTTATTTGTATTGTCCGAGTTGTTGGCGGTAAATTCGTCAGCCTAATGTTGATTCTGCATTTTTTTTAAAATAAATAAAAGAAAATCACTAAATCAGGATTTTATTTGTTTGGATAATTTGTGGTTATGATACTGGCTAAAATTCATATAGCCCTGTATTTGAAGTATCATTAACCCAGATATATATTTGTATTTGTGATAACATTCGTTAATCCGGATATTATGAAAAAAAAATATATCCGGGTTAATGATACTGGCTGCTCTCTTCCATGATCTATAGCCCTGTATTTGAAACAGTATTCATATTTGGTGTTCTGTAATAGGAATATGGCTAATGTGAAAATGTTTGTACTTTGGTCGAAGTGCAAAAATTTCACATTAGCTAATTTTTTGTGGTCAAAATTTAAACTTAAGTTGCTCAATAAATTTTTCATATCACAATCTTGTAAAAAATAAAATTTCGTGATTTTTAGAGCTTTATAGCTATATTTTAAATATTTTTTAAAAATAGTTTTGAAAATGTCATGTTTTTTAATATTAAACTGAATTATTTTTAAAAATATTTAAAATATAACTAAAAAGTTCTAAAAATTACGAAATTTGATTTTCTACAAGATTATATATGAAGAATTTATGAACAACTTAAATTTAAATTTTGAATACAAATAATTGGTTAATGTGAAATTTTTGCATTTCGGTCGAAATGCAAATATTTTCACATTAGCCACTCTCTTGTAATAGTCTCTGCTAATTGGTGGACATGATAGTTTTCTGGGCTTGTTGATTTTTTGTATTTTTCATTGGACTTGTAGGCATGCATAGCATATCCAAAACATCCTACACTAAATTCCATCGGAGCCCTCGATGTGATTAATCCCTAAAAATTGATTCATTAGTCTGAATTAGGGTTGCAAGAAAAATTCAAAGTTCGTAATTCGGTCGAGTTCGATTCGAGAAAAGTTTGAAAATAGTTTGTTCCAAATTAGTGCGAAAATAATTTCAACTCAAACTAATTCAAAATGATTTCGAATCAAACTCGAACTGAGATCAGTTCGTTCAAAACTGTTCGCGAACTATTATAGTTTGCTAATATATATAATAAACAACTTCACTAAGCACAAAAACAAGTTGGTGTAGTGGATAAGTGCTTGGATGTGTATGTAGACATCCTGGGTGCGAATCCCACCCAAGACTTTTTGAGTTGTTTTTTTTCCGATAAGTGTTGAATAGACATGTGGCTCTACATAGTAGTACATAGTGACTTGCAGTTTTGAATTATTTACTAATCAAATCGAACAAGTTTGAACTTTATCGAATAGAACTTCGAATAATCGTTTGAGTTTGAAACAGTCTATCTATTTCGAATCAAACTAGTTTGAAATAAGTCTCGAATCAAACTCGAATACAAGTTAGTTTGTTCGAGTTCGATTTATTTGCAACCCTAGTCTGAATTAAGGGGTTACTTCTTTTAAAAGGCACAAGGAGATCAATGAAGGTTTAATTTATGAATACATATCTCGAAAAATTGACTCCTGATCGCCCCTCTCTCTCACTGCTGACGGATCCATTGCCTCCACCGCAACTTCTTGATGTTTTAAAATAATATTATTAATATTCAAAATTAAATATTTAGGAAAATATAAAATGAAATTTCAAATCTACCCCATACGCATGTGGGACCTACGTCCTTAGAGTCGGATTTCTCTTTGATTTTTTTATTTTTTAAATCTAATTTTCAGGACCGCAGGTGGCACCTGCGATTTGAGAGTCTAGACACATAGGTGTCATTAGCGGCTCTAAAATCAAGACAGATTTCTTTCCAACAATGTAGCGGAATTCTAGAATCACAACTCTCACTTGCATGCATAAGCTCTAAGACCGCATATGCCACTTGTTGTTCTAAAATTTATTAATTTATTTTCTTTAAATTTCGAAAAAGAATCTAGACTTTAGAGATGTCGGTACCACCTTTCATTATTTGAAATTTTTAATTTTGAATATTTATAATAATATTTTAAAAAATTTCGGCCGCAAGCCACCCTCCAGCCAAGACCATGCTCCATCGCCTCGATCCTCCCAGTCTCAACTCCACTTTGTCCTCCAGAGACCAGTTTCCTTTCTGGTCTATTTCTGTTGTGTTTTTTGTTGAATTGAAATTCTGTAACTGAATTGGGTTTTTTCCTATTGTTTTGAAGTGAAATTTCATAACAGAATCGAACAGAACATCAAAACTGATTCTAGTGTTTAGAGGGGCTTTCAGGAGCCACATGGAGTGAACTTCATTATTATGTTTGAAGAATGAAGATCTAATTTATGTGTTGTACTGTATTTGTTTCAAGATTTAATATGTATGATTGTGTTGTACTGCAAAATTTCATTGTTGTATTATTTTTAGCTAAAGAGAAAGATCACTTGACAATGATATAATTTCAAATAAATTGATAGAAAATCTTAATAATAGAAAAAAAAAATTATAGACACATTCTGAAACTTATAGATTGGTTAATTTTAAATTTGATGTAATTTAAATGTCATTTCATATTCGATCACTGACCATTAATTATTAACTGTTAAAAATTATATGAAACTTGATCTATGATGAAGTGTGAAATGACACTCAAATCTTATCAAATTTAAAACACAACTAATTCATAAGTTCAAATATGTATTTATATATTTTTACTTTAAATTTTTTTTAATCAAAGTTTTAGCAAAATACCAAGAGGCAAGGGCCTCCTCTATTCATTTCTCAAATACGTAGATATGGTCCTCCTTTTGGCTATAAAAATAGTTTGAATTGGCTCGTGAATCGTGATTTATTTAGCATTTGCAACAAAGTAAATCACCGGGTAGAGAAGTAGATGATATAATAAGGAATGAACATAATCATTCTAAATTTATATTTAAATCTGAAGTTTGAATTTAGAGAATTGTAGCGAATAGAGATCAAATTTGTTCTGTAAATGTGCTGTCAACAAAATTAAATAAAGTGACTTCTTTTTCTTAATAAGTCTTCATTGCCACAGTAGAATACACAAAAAAATACTTGCAACTGGGCATGTCCCCTCTTCTTTTAGTTTCGTTCCTTAATTTTATTTTGTGATTTCAGAATATAATTTGATAAAAATTCTACTTTATAAAGTGTATATTAATAAAAGCCGTTGATTTAGCGGACGGCTGGGATATGCTGCGCTGCAACTTGAGTGCGGCAGTAGATAAAAATCCCAGAATATTGGTCTGTTCTTCCCAATTATGTGGAAAATTTATGGTACACGTGCAGGTGTTAAGAGATCATACTGTTAGATTACATCCAGCCGTTGGATGTTTGGGTCAATCTAAAATAAACGGTCTATAATATAGTATTGAGCATTCACGGAACATCCAGTTGGAGATGATCAGATTCGAAACAAAAGGTCAATGTAGTAGTAGTTGGATTTGGAATATCAAACAATACTTACTAGAAATCAACAAATCATAAAAAAGAACAAATCGGATCCTTATCATTTCCTTTCCCCTCTCCATTTAGGCATCTAGTCATCTACTGTATCCGTCTGAGCTCTGTTTCTTGATTCTTCCCTATTTTCAGGTATTTTTCTCGCTTTTTCTCTCCTTTTTGTTCTAATTCAGGCTATTTATTACGCTCCTCTCTTTACGGACCATTATCCAGCTACTAAACTGCGCGATTCTTACTTAATAGTTGGTTTTGCTATATCGACTTGTAGAGCTTTTGATTTTCTGATAACTGATTCTGGCTTCTGAAACAAGTTGGAACCAGAATCGCCAATTAAATAGTTCGTAGAAATTGTTCTAAGACAGACTTTATTCTTAAGTAATTAAATAGCATTCTTCCGAATTAAATACTATTCTAACATATAAAGATAAATAAATACCCGATAAAACTTTTTAGCTAATATATATTTAAGTTTCAAAACTCCATGATTAATGTTATTAACAATTGCTAAGTAGTCTTATTGACTAAGTCAAAGTATTTGATTAGTCAAATTTAATGGAGACAATCATGATTATTTGATTAGTCATTGACCATTGCTTTACAGAGAAGCAAATCATTAATAACGTTTAAATCTTGTTAATTGGCCGAGTCCTGTAGTGGTAAGTTATTTTTAGAAGGTTTTTTGAAGTTTATATTTTGATTTGTTCGTGTGTTGTAAAATTAAGAATAATGAATAAAAATAGAAGTCTTGTTAATTGACTTGGCATTATATATATGCCTCTGTGTAGATTGTAACGAAAATGCGGATAGAAGTTGAGAAAAAACAAATTTCTGTCACAAACAAGATACTTTTATATATCAATAAACTTTTTTATATAATTTATTTTATTATATATTTGGTAATGAGATGTTGGAAGTTACGATACTAAGTTTTTAGTCAATCTACAACCGTAATTTTTTTAAACAATAAAAAAAACAAACGAAATTAAATAAGTGAGAAAATGACGGATGAAATTCTGCATACAAGATCTACGCACCTAAGAGGTGCGTATCATTACCTGTTTTTTGATCCAAGTATGCTACGCAGGTGCTATCTGCGTAACAAAGGTTGTTACGCAGTCAAGAAGTGCGTACCACTTATTTCATGCTACGCATATAGTGCGTACCGTCATGCTACGCATATAGTGTCCCAAATTATGTGAACAGGGGATTAAATTTGATAATTAATGAATGCATCATCTGTTACGCACCCCTTAGGTGTGTATCAGAGTATGTTACGCAGATAGCACCTGCGTAGCATATTTGAAGAGAGAGAGTGTACTTGGATCAAAAAACAGGTAATGATACGCACCCCTTAGGTGCGTAGATCTTGTATGCAGAATTTCATCTGTCATTTTCTCACTTATTTAATTTCGTTTGTTTTTTTTATTATTTAAAAAAATTACGGATCTACAACCTTATCCAATCTACAACCTTGCTACTTGAGCTGAAATCGAAGCATTGCTCGGGATCAATTTATTTTTGAAGTAGACAAGTCAAACTTTATTCGAACGAAAGGGGTGGTAGAGCAGTTGATTAGAAAGAAAATTGTAGACCTGCGGTTTATCTAACGGTCCAGAATTCGATACTTCATCATCACAATGATAGATTTTTTTTTTACTCAGAAGTAGAGATTCATCGTCTATTTCATTGAAATATTAAACTGAGTCTTATAGAAATCTAAGAGCTAATTAACTACTAATCTGCTAATGTCCTTAAAAAATCCTAGCTTCTATTAATGTTTTCCTAAATAAATAAAAAGCCATCATAATGTTTCTTTCCATTCTTTTGCAGTCTTCTGGTACCTGTACCTGTTTTTTACCAAAATCTGTTTTGATCAACATACAAACCTTCACAAAATAACTTGGTGATTACATAATTACAAACAAAAAAACACAGTTTTTCTCTCTCTCACATAAGAACAAAACAACAAAAACTAAGCTTTAGTAAAACCAAAATGACTTGAAGCAATATTCATCTTCACCTTTCACCTTCTCACGGGTTTGAATTGAGATCAAAAGGAAACGGAGAGTGTCCTTTATCACCCGGTGGTACCTTCATACTTGTTAGATACACCTTTTTTGATGCAATCTCTATATCTAATACATCTCCATCATCTATTTCATTTAAATTCCAACCCGAATAACTTGAGCTGGAATCAGACTCATTACCTGCATCTTGACCACGTTACAATAATAAACATGGTAAATCACTTTCATTAATGAAACTGTTACTAAAGCATGTGGATTTATTTTCTAAATTATACAATGATAGATTCTTATTAAATCAAAGAATTTCTATTCTCATTAAATTACTTCAGTTCATAATTATAATCTTTCAGAGAGACACAATCACTGTTAATCATTGTAAGTCTTTAATTTGTGAGTAATCTCTCAAATCCGATGAACAGAACGAGACAGACGACAATTAATGACAACGTCTTCTATGCAACGAAATATCTAATAATCACAAGTTCTAAACTGAAATTTTCTTATACTCTCTAATCACTTAATTATCTTTTCCTCTTAACTTCTTTTCTGTTTGTAAAAAAAAATACGAAGAGAGAGTGAGCCATAGTGGCGCCTGCCAAACCCTATCTAGTGTAACGGTGAGGCACAAAGTCTTTATGGAAAAGGTTTGGGGTTTAAGTTCTGTTAGGAGTTATTTTTATGAGAGTTTTTTTTCAAGTTTATTTTCTGATTTATTTGTAGGTGTGTGTTGTAAGCCTACGAACAATTAATAATAAAAAAAAAAGCCACAGTAGCGCCTCAGTACCCCTTTAATATTATCCAAGGTGTTTATGAAATAATGCGTCTATCCAAATGGTGTTTATGACATGGTGCGTCTGTACGTGTACAGTGAATTTAATTTCAAATGGCGCATGTGTAGGCTGTGTACATTCATTGAATCTAATAATTAACTAATTTAGTTAATTAATTAAGTAATTAATTATTTTCTTA
Organism: Eleocharis quinqueflora; assembly: GCA_964058865.1. NCBI lineage: Eukaryota > Viridiplantae > Streptophyta > Magnoliopsida > Poales > Cyperaceae > Eleocharis > Eleocharis quinqueflora. The sequence goes on along the minus strand of CAXKVX010005248.1, from coordinate 169,558 downwards.
ATGGATATAGAAATCATTTTTTATTGAATCTTTAACAGGTTTAAAATCAGAACTTATTTATATTGGATATTTTCTTATTTACAAATATTATTGTATTAAATTGTGTTCTTCAAAGACTAATTGCATAATTATATTATTTGTATAATTTTATATAATTAGACCATCACTAAATCATAAAATTTACATTAAAAATCTAATTTTTCATGACACATATTGAAGCCCGTAAATAATACTCAATTTGATCACTCATAACAAATTATAATTACTTGACAGTCTATGTTCTAAAACAGTGTTCAGGCGTTACGTTCAGACTCTGCATTCAAAGTTCCAACTTTACTTAAGATTTTTGTTAAGAATTTGGATTTCTGAACGAATGCGTTCAAATAACACTTTTGAACGTTCCGTTTACAAAATAGGCCTGGTACTATTATTTTTTTTTTCAAATCAAACATATAGTTTTTTTTAGGATAAGAAAAAAATTATTTCTTTTTGATCTTATTTCTAGTGAACCTAGGGGTAAACAGATCAGATAATATCTGATTTTATTCGGATTCGTATTCGAAAGTTAACATAAATTATTTGATTCGTATCCTTATCCGAAGATATCGTATCCGAAAATTTTTAATGGATAAAGATACGATTTGGTTATTATCTATCTGTATCATATATTTAGCTATTATTTATCTAATAGTATCTGAAATTATCGAAAGTATCTGTGTCTGATATTATCCGAATATAACCAACATATTTCTATTATATACATATTTTATTGGATTTTGTATATAGATTACAAATCTAATTAAATTTTGATCTAATTTATGTTTATGTATCATATTTTTAATAATTTATTGATACATTTAGAATTTGGATAAATATATAGCGGATAAAAAAAAATTTAACTATCCGCAAAATATTACTTTCGTATTCGAAATCAATTCGATATTCAATTCGCATCTGATATCTGATTAACATTTGATCCGAATATACATCTGATATCTAAAAATTTTAATAAATAAAAATACAAATACAATAAATAATTATCCGTCAATATCCCTAAATGAAACGAACGAGACAAGTTTTGAGGAAAATTTCGGAATTCTTGGGTCCACTGTCAGAATTATCGTCTTTGTAAACCCTCGCGTAGACGCGTAGTTCTTTTTCCGCATCATTTTCCAACTGATGTTGCGTAGATCGATGGAATTGGCCACTAGTCGCCGGTTCTTCCCATTTTTGAGTCAATTCAGTCAAAATCGGCCGATTCAACCGATTCTAAGCGGTTTTCACATAACAATTGCCCGGTCGCGTAACTTGTAGCAGCCATGGATTCCGGTCCGACTAAACCGAGTCACACTCGGACACAGCCGTTTTATTCCTGACGATGATATTTCTAATTAGGTACGGGTTTAAGTTTCATTTTTGCAAAGTTGGTGTTAATTAGCACTGGAATCGATTTAAGGTGATATTGCGTTCTTGTTTGAGCACTTACCGTCTGCCATTTGGGAGTCAACACTAGCACTTTCGATTAGCAGCTAACTTTATGAATTAGTGCTGTTCTTGCGCAATGTTTATCTTCTGAAAATTATTTTTATCTCTACCCTTTGTTGTTATCTGGTAAGGGGGGCGTAAAGCTGTATGATTAACAGCTAATTGGAAGTTCAACCAAAATGTTATAGATCAGCTTATGTTATGAACTTTAAGGCATAATTAACAGCTAATTGGACATCGTAATTGGATAAGGCTTTAACCGATTCATTCTCACCGTCATCATGTCTGTTATGCTGCTCCATCAGCATCACTGACAGAACTTGTACGAAAATTTTCTGAACATGTCTATTTTTAGAACATAACATTTACAAAATTATACTGAGATACAGGATACATGATTTTAGTAAGTAGTTATTATTGACGGCTTGTTACTGAATAAGATATAGGAGTATCCTTATCAATTTATCATATTAGTAATGAATGTAGCTTAACCCATACTCTATGTTACTGAATAAGATACAGATATGTAATATAGCCAGAATCAAGTACGAATGACAACATTATATCTTGCACTGTCATTTACACTCCTTTCCTAATAAGATGAATATAAATTATATTACAATTTACAGCTTTACTCTGGGTCTTTTTTCAGGGACCTAAAGATGTATGCCTCCTTTATTTTGTTTTTTCGGGGTTGCATTGCCAATAGTCCAACTTCTTTTCAAGGAATAATTTTGATGTTTACTTGTGTGAGATATTAGGTTTTCAGTACAAGTTAATTGAAGATGTCGGCATGGAAATCTTTCTTGAACAGTCCTGTTGGGCCCAAAACGACACATTTCTGGGGTCCTGTTTCAAATTGGGGGCTCATCACTGCTGTAAGTTCATAATATTGATTTCTTTGGAACAACTTCGGATGGGAAGTATGTTCAAGTTAGTATCTGTGATAACCTAAGTGGGCCCATCAGGATACTATTTTTGGTTGGAAAATTCATTAATATAGTAAGATCATGTTGAATACTTATGCCTATTTCAAAAATAATAAAGTAATATGATCATGCTACTTTTATATGCTTCATATGTAAATTTGGATCACACTACCTTTGTACTTGTCCGTACATTTTCAATTAGAATACCTTAATTAAGAGGAGGGATCACTTGACAATATTTATTTTGACAATGAATTTCAAATAAATTCATAAAAAATCTTAAAAATAGAAGAAGTTTATATGCATATTCTAGATTAGTCGTGTTTTCCAATTGGTGCAATTTGAGTGACATTTCATATTCCTTCAAAGACCATCACTTTTCATGCAATTTTTTAAGGTTAATATTTAATGCTCATCTGAGAGTTATATATTTTCACCAGAGCCTGAACTTCTAGTTTTGAAGAAAAGAAAAGAAACAAAATTAGTACATAATCAAATAATTTGTCAATATAATAACGTGAGTACTTGTGCTTTTCTTTACTGTTTGTACTTTTGAGAAAATAGTATGATCATGCACTTTCCTTTGCTATACAGTATATTCAAGTTTGGTGTACTTCTATAAGATATTGTTATCTAACACAAATTGTGCTTAATATCACCATTTTCTAAATGGTCACTTTTTTTCTTGCAACTTAATGCTTCCCATATTTTCAATTTTACCAATTGATTGTTTTGTTCTCGTTTTTATCACTTAATGGTTGGAATTCATGTCAATACCTTCAAAAGATGTTAACGCACCTTAACTTCGATCCATGTTACTGCACATGGCATTACTTTCAAAAGTTGGATGAAAATGTTGCAGAGTAAAGTTAATTCTCACCATAACATATATCATTTCAATTTGCAATAGGGTGTATGGTGAAGTGGAAGCTGATGCGGTGACAATCTTGATTTCCATTCACTTTATTTGATGGTATTGTAGGGCCTATTTATTTAGAAAGTTGGAAACTTAAAAGACCTCACCAGGAGAAGATTGTACTAAAAGGCCATTTCCAAACTTAACCGTTGTCTTTTTAATGCTAAGTTGTGTATATATATATTGCTGCACTTCCGCTGATACACCATTTGTCGTTGTTGCTTTTGTTTCCTTCAGTGCCTTGCATTTCTGTTTGACTTTTGAATTCTAATAAGAGGTTTCTGATAATTTCTTCAGGCTTTGGTGGATACAACAAAGCCTCCTGAGATGATTTCTGGCCGCATGACTGGTGGTTAGTAATATATTTGAATATATATAGAGCAAAGCTATTGTACTTAGCAAATCACGTGCTTTGTGAGTTTGGACCGTTGAGTTTTCGTGTCAAAATTATTTTTATTGCAAAGGGTCCACAATCCATGCTATTGCAAACGCTATTGTAGTCTTGCTCTATATATATATGTGATAACATTAATTAAAAAACATAGATATTTGCTTTGTAGGATGATATCCTTTTTGTTGTACTATTTGGTGAAATTGCATTGGGGTATCAACCAATAACAACACTACTTGAACCACTTTCCTCATTAAATTAGCTGTTTGTCACCTTTGCTAATATGGAAGCAAACAGACTGGACCTGCTTGTTTCTCCGATTGCTTTGCTTGGAACATTTATGTTTTTATGCAAGAATTGAGATATCTAAAAGTTTAATACCAAGTATATGTTTTCAAAACTAATCAGTCACACTTCTAATCTAAACAGTGATGTGCGTTTATTCGGGGCTGTTTATGAGGTTTTCTTGGATGGTGCAGCCAAGGAACTATTTTCTTTTAGTTACCCATGCTTCCAATGAAACCGTCCAACTCTATCAACTCTCTCGCTGGGCTCGTGCACAAGGGTAGTGTTTTCTTTTTGTCTGGAAAACTTGTCATTATCCCCGCAAAACATGAAATCTGGCCTATGCTTCTGTAAACAAGAACATACTGTGACAAAATAATATCATATTTCTGCATGTAACTTTTCAAAAGAAAAAGGTTGCTATAACAATACTGGAGGGGGAGAGAGTGGTAGAGTGACTTTGGTTAATTTGGGCATATTGTAAAGAGATCTGTGACAAAATTGAGAGCAAAGGTGTCATTAAATAGTTGTTTGGTCTGATTTTCTTTTTTGGAATAATGTATGCTAAAAATTGAATTTGTAATTGTGGTGATAACTGCATCTCTGTTGTAATATACTTAAAATAAGAAGTGTCATTTAATTCACACTTTTTCTAACAATGAAATTCAACTTGTGTTCTGGTAGGTACATGGAGAATAAGAAGGAACCTGAAGTAGCTCAACAATAGTTTTCAAGTCTGAAATGGCCTTGCTTGCTTCTGTTGTGTAATTCAATAAGATTTATGCAGTCAAGACTCTCTTGACGAATTTAGATTGGGACTGTTTTGCCAATGTTATATGCAAAACCGTGTTTTTTTTTTCCCAGTGTTTTTGTGGATAATTTATGGTTGTGAAGTGATGTCTAGGTTAATGATTTTGGCTGCCACTTCCATTATCTATAGCCCAGGTAATCGGAATTGCATTCATATTTGGTGGTGTTGTGTTTAAACCTCTGTCATAGGTTGGTTTTAATGTAAGCTGATATGATCAACCGAGTCTTAGGCTCTTTCTAACGAGTGACATGGTATTTTTCTGGACTTGTTGGTTCTTTATTAGCATAGACTTGTGGACACACAATTCCTAGATTGAACTTCCACTTTAGCCCTTGATGTGATTAATCTCTAAGAACTTGTTCAGTCTAAAAAAAATGAATGAAACTTGAATCTTTTTTAAGCACATGTTCATTAGTATGAATTATGGTATTAGTTATTTTTAATGGATTAAGAAGACCAATAGAGGTTAATTCTGTGAGTATAGATGCATTGAGAAATTGCATTAAACTAATTAAATGAATTAAAAAGAGGATAAACGAGGATGTTCTCCAGGCTAACAATCGGTGATTGAAATAGTTAAGCAACCCAGGGGGCTCAAGGAAGTTTAAAGAAGAATTTATGATTATGTCAAGATCTCTATGAACTTTCGATCTTTGATATAAATTTCAGGGCCATTGTCCGCATAAAACTGGTTTAACTTCTTTTGCAGAGAAAAGGGGCTAGTTTTCCTTGATGTGCAGACATGACAGAAAGGAGCATCCCATCTCCGAAATCAGAATCTAAATGAACTAATTTTTCAAGAGATGAAGAGAAGAAATGGTGAGGGCATTTTGGGTATTATATATATTTTTTAAATTAATTAGAATGGAAAATTTTAAAACTAACTAGTTTTTCGATGGCATTAAACTAAATTTTAAGTTTGTAGTTGCAATTTTCAAGACCACAAACTTATGGAGTGGCAAAAAACTAATTTTCCCTAGAAATAATTAAGCAACCCAGGGGAATAAAGGAAGTTTAATGAAGAATTTATGATTATTTCAAGATCTCTATAATAAAAGATTATATAGCACTGCCTTTATCCTGCAAGTCCTGTAAGGACCTTCCGTGTATACAACATAACATGGAAATATTGGTGATCTATATTACTTTACACAATGGCACACAGATTCCATATTATTCTACTTAGGTCTTCCGAGCAGAACTAGTTCAAAGAGTAAGAGTATTAATGTATTATTCACATTAATTACTTAATTTGGTATGCTACAGGTACTAACAAGAGTGGAACTGCTTTGTGTACTGTAATACCCATGCCTTCGCTCATGTCAATGTTTTCCTTTGTCGTACCATCAGGCAAACTCCAATCAAACAAGTGCAGTAAATTCGCAAGAATGAGCTCAACGACTTTGTTTGAAAAATTCTTTCCAGGGCAAATTCTTCTTCCTTCCCCAAATGGTATCAAATTGAAATCTTCTCCTTTGGAAGCATTCATCCCATTTACAAACCTCTCTGGCTTGAACTCATCTGGATACAGCCAATAAGTGGGATCCCTTCCAATTGTCCATGCATTTACTAAAATGGTTGTTTTAGCAGGGATGTCGTATTGGTCTAGCTTGAAATGAGATGTTGTCTCTCTCGGTACCAGCATAGGAGCTGGAGGATGTAGTCTCATCGTCTCTTTCACAATACACTTGAGGTAGTGAAATTGATCAGTGTCAGCTTCTTCAACCAATCCCTTTGTTCCTCCAACCCTCCTTACCTCATTTTGTGCCTTCTTCAGCACTGCTGGATGTCTCAGTAGTTCAGTCATTGCCCATTCAACAGTTGCAGCAGAAGTGTCCGTTCCAGCAACAAACATATTCTGCATAAAATATTTTCATAATACTTCAAATACACAAATATACATATATTATAAATATTCTGCTCATTGTTTGAAGTAAATCTTACTCTTTTTTCAATAAATATCAACGTTAAAATACTGTTCTAACTCTTAAAAAGCCTAACAAATATCTCGAATTAGTCATTCTTTGGGAAATTTCCAAAAGTCCTTTGTTGTTAGAGAAGCACAGTATAATACGATTGCATGAATCTAATAAACTTGGATTGTTTCTTAATTTGTGGCATAATGTTAAGTCAACCAAGGGAGACAATGACACAGGCCAACTCGTAAATGAGTTCTGGGCTTACCATAAGAATTCCTTTGATTTGATCAAAGCTGATCGTCTTGTCGTGGTGTAAGCGCAATAAAGCATCGACAAAATCTTCACCACATGCATCATTCTCGTGTTTGTCAATATGTTCATCAATAATCTTCTGGTAGAATCGATCGAACCTAACAAATATCTGTTCGAGTCTACTTCGGTTCCCTGTCAATACATCAACCCATCCAAGCATGGGTATGTAATCAGCCATGAAGAAGGTCACAAAATTTTCCTGTACTTCTGTCAACATATTTTGGAAATTGTCGCCAACATTCTGGTACAGTCTCCCGAAAGCCAACCTGCACAAACGATGAACACATGCATAATGCGTAGTATGCAAGATTAATTGTCAAATTCTACTTTACTACATCCATTTAACTACGTACGTACCAACTTCAAGAAAAGAATAAGTTTACCTGCAGGTTTCGAATGCGAATACATTATTGGAAATTGATAGAAGTTGCAAATAAGTACTTCCTAACACTCTCTTTTTTGAAGAAAGTAGGCTATGCCTACTTAGAAATTTCATTAAACAAAAGAAAAAAGTTACATTATTTATTTACATATTCCTATAAAAGAAATCGTATTATTGTGAATTTACAAAGTTTAATCCCGATGGATTTTCTAATATGTTAGTCCAGTTTTGCGCCTCTTGGATAATCTCCATGGCCAGATGAGCTATCGGCTTGCACTTCGAGGTGAAGATTCGCCGATTTAGTTCCTTCCAGATGCCCCAAAGTACTGCAAGCATCATGGAATCCCATGTGATGGGATTATTTGGGTCCCAGTTCGTTCTATTGGAATGCCAGAATGTGAGAAAGTCGCCTGATGGTGGAGAGGAGATGTTTGGTGCCACCGGTTCCATATTCTGGTCACTTCTCATTTGTTTCTTTTTTTATGGTTTTATAATAGAATATCAATTATCCAATTAATATCCCATATGAACAAAAAGGGTTGCCCTTCTCATTGTGACTTGTACAATGTTTCGAATAAAACTTATTGGTTTTTCCCCGTTGTTGTGCTCATGTGTGTGTTACGCAGTTCAATTTAAAACTAGTGAATCATCTACCTAATTTGAAACATCCCTCAAAACGTTGATCGGCGACCTCTGTTATTGCACAGCTGGACGTAGGAAACTGGTTATCCTTTTGGTGTTAAGCTTCATGCTATCTCCAATCAGAACAACACAGTACCAACCAGACAGGTATAGACAAATCTGAGAGTTGCATTCAACCATTTCCCAATTTTAACAGAATCATGCTATAATACCTGCAGACTATGTTGGTTGAAAGTGCAAATATCTCCTCTTGCAGATCCACCACACCATTTTGACTTGTGCTTGCCTTAGAGGCTATTGATCTCATGGTTCTCTCCACCTCTACCTGCCTTGCAAGTTGAAATGAGTCTACCTTCTTTGGTCCCAACAGCTCCATCAAGCAAATCTTGCGTAGATACCTCCATGATTCTCCATACTCTGCAAATGCAACATCAGCTTTACCATACGAGAGTTTCTCCCATGCCACATGGTATGGTCTGCTACTCGAATCCAAGTCATGGGTGCGGAATATCTGTTCATCGCGTGAATTTAGATGAAATAATAATTAATTAAGCCTTTTGCCTTAATTAGCTTCTATAACCATACAGTTAAAATTCAGTATCTTTGTCTGTATGCATGCTAAAATATATATAGATGCTAGTGTGTTATCGTGTGAACCATGCTAAAATACGTTTCCTAGTTTTCTTAATAATTTACAGAAACTTAAAAGGGCGCTTCTTTCTGTCACAACAAATGCCCATAATGAGCAAATTTGATAATCCAAATTGTAACTTAAACAAAGGTGATCTAACTGAATTATTCGATTTCAATCCAAGTGACAAATTTAGCCTCCTTTCAGTATATTTCGACAAGGAACAAGTGCTACCTCTTTAGCCAGTGCAGCAGAGGATACAACAATGGCCGGGACCTGTCTGAGCTGAAGGTACATGAGGGGCCCATATTTCAGGGAGAGATCATGAAGAGATCGATGCATGCTGGCTCTGAGCTGGTGTAGGTTGCCTATGAGCAGAAACTTCTTCGGTCCCGACGGCAGGTTTAGTTTTGTATGGATTATCGATCCTTTACTGCTTAATTTGTGGTGTATAATTAACAGAGAAAGGAATGGCATGACAAAGAGAAGCAGTACTATAGAAACTAACTCAAGAGCCATAGTGTTCACTGTACAAACTTATGGATGCATGGGGGAGTATTGGTATATAAATCTTTTTGAGAGATCAAGGTTTCTCAACCTTGTTATTATTTCTTGTTTTCTCTGTCTTTTTCTTCCAAAGAAAAGACGTTTCTATTCCAATTAAATGCATTTTTCTAGGACAACCTTACTAACTGTTCCCAAGTCTTGTCTTATGATCTTGTCATTCTACTGAGAATACTGAGGATACTGAGAATACGAAAATAATGAAGGACGTCTTCTGATCTTTTCATCCTGTTGAGAATATAAAAATAATGAAGGACTAAATTGTAAAATAAAAAAAGTGGAATAGAAAATAATATAAATATTAGAAAAGAATAAATGAGTCAAAAAATTGATTGTACATTTTGACCGTTAAAAATTAGAAATTAGTCGTTAGAATTTATATTGAAAAGATAAAAGGCGACTTCTCACTTTATAGTAAAAGTGATCGTTAGTGAATTTTTTGCCTATAAAACTCTCAAGTACCACGTGTAAGAGATACACAATACAATAGAATAATGAAATGAAGTTCTATTTCATATTTCTCCTTTTCTCTCCTCTATTTTCTACATAAACCCTCAAAATTTTAATATGATATCAGAGCAAGTCGTTGGTCGATCCAAAAAAAAACTTTCGCAAAAAATCCTTAAACTAAAAAAGTCTCCTGTCAAAATGACGAAAAAATTATCAGATCAAATCCTTCAGAAGCCATGATATCAAAGCAAGTTGTTGCTCGATGCAGAAAACCTTCCACAAAAATCACAATTCCAAAACAAGGTTGCTCGACACAAGAGGTGCGAGGACAAGAGAAGAAAGCTCAACCCGAGATACATGATTTCCCAACAAAAAATTGCTAGGGCAAGAAAAGAAATCTCAAATTAAGCAAAAAAAATAACAAGAACAACATCTTTCAAGCCAAATTAAGAACTAGCCAAAGCAAGAGCTAGTGCCTGAGCCAAGAGCCTGAGCCAGAGCCTGAGCTAGAACCAGAGTCTGAGTCATGATTATGGTTTGTTGAAATTACATTACGGTTTTGCAAATCGACAAAAAAGAAGAATGTTGTAACAAAAAATTTCTTTGTATTTGTCGATTTACAAAACAAATTGGCATTTTATGACTATGTCTTTGTTTGTGATCTTTATAGGGAATTAAAGGAAGTGGAGAAAGAAATGTGAAGAATGGACTCAAGCATGAAGAATAAGCTTCAAACAAAGATTATTATTTTAAAACAACAATATCTAAATTTGAGATTGAAATGAGCAAAATACTAAATAAATAGAGTGTAGTGCTATGTAATACTAACATAGTGTTATAACACTACACTCTCCAATACTCCACAAATTCAGATCAGACTTAACTATATTTTTGACAAAGGAACTTGTTATGTAACGCTTCATTAGCATTATAACGACAGGCCTCAATTGTTTTGACATTTGCAAAGTATTGAAAACTCCGAACCATCTGTTACATAACGTCAACTTAGTGTTATAACGGTACACCATCAAACCAGCCCAAAAATTGGTTAAGTAAAAGAAAAATAGAGCCATTCGTTATGTAACACTACACTAACGTTATAACGGCAGACCAAGAAACCAGAAAAATTGGTTAAGTACTTAACTGATCGAGCAACCCGTTATGTAACGGTACAATAGCGTTATAACGCTAAAACAAGCAAAAATAAGAAATTGTCTAAGTATTTCAGTCTCCTTTCCCTATGTTAGCAACAGCCAAATACACCATTAAAGTCTTACTCAAATTTCAAAATTCTTGCTCATCAATCTCAAGTTTAAATATTGAAAATTATAGCCTTCCAATTAATTCTTTTCAAACTTTTGTTATTTACTACGGATCTAGTCTCCATCTTTTGTGTGTAAGGAGATAGATCTCGATCTTTGTAAGAGACTTGTGTGACAGTGCATCAGACCTCTCATTACCACGTCGGAGGATCGGAGACCCGAAGAGTAAGCTCGTTAATAGTCGAACTTCGTTAAATCTTGGTGTTTTGTGTGCTCGTTTTGTTTGCGCTTTCTCATCCCTACTCTTTACTTTAATTTATTTGTTGTATTTATTTTATTGTATAAATCAACTAGCTTGTCCGATATAGTATTTGTTTTGGAGAAATTGACTTGCGCATAAAATTGCAAAAAAAGATCCTAGAAATTTTAATAACCATATTCACCCCCTAAGACAATATTTTTGTCCATCAACCAAACTACATCCAAAAGATGTTGAAACGTTTCAATATGAACAAAGCTCATCCTCTTAGTACACCTATGGTAGTTCGATCACTTGATATTAAAAATTATCCTTATCATCCCCGAGAAAATAATGAAAGAACTTTTGGTTCCAGAAGTTCCATATTAAGTGCAATAGGGATTTTGATGTATCTTGCTAATAATATGAGACCTCATATTGCTTTTCTATAAATGTATTAGCAAGATATAGTTCTGATCCAACATATCAACACTAGAACGAAATTAAACACATATTTTGTTACCTTTGCGGGACACGTGATATGAAACTATTTTATTAAAAGGATAGAAAGTCAAAATTAGTTGGATATGTAGATGCATGATATTTATCAGATTCGCATAACGCTCGGTCACAATCTAGATATGTGTTTATATATGGTGATACTGCAATTTCATGACGATCGACAAAACAGACACTGACAACAACAACATCAAATCATGCTGAATTTATTGCTCTATATGACGTTGACAGAGAATGTGTCTAGTTAAGATCAATGATCCAACACATTCCGGAGGAACGTGGTCTAGAGTCAATTAGAAGAAGCCCGGCAGTGTTGTATGAAGATAATGCATCATGCATTGCTCAAATCAAAGGAGGACATATTAAAGGTGACATAACCAAGCACATCTCGCCAAAGTTTTTCTCGACACGTGATCTATAGAAGGATGGTTTGATAGATATTTGTCAAATCAAATCAAACGACAATTTGGCAGACTTATTTATAAAATCATTGCCAAGAAAACTTTTTGAACAACTTTCACTAAAGATCGGCATTCGCCGCTTAAAAGACATACATTAAAATGAGTGAAGTATTGTACACGTTGCACTCTTTTTTCTTCACTAAGTTTTGTCCCACTGAATTTTTTTGATCCAGAAGCATCAGTTAATTCAAATTGGTCTTGAAGTACCAAGAATTAATATTCTTTCTGTAATATAATATTAATAGTGTATAATATAAGGTAAAATGTCTAAGGGAGAGTATTATGAAATAATAAGTAATAGACGTTTCACCTTCCTGTATTTACTCTCGTATTTAGTTTCATATTCTCTTATTTATTGTATATGTTTCACCTTCTCATACTTAATAAAACATCTCCCGAATATTGTCTTTTAGCTTCCTTTAATAACGTATACATATTAATCTATATATATTTATTAAATTTACTCTATAGATGACAGATTCTATAGAAATACATATACGAAATAGCTCTTACTTTTATTTTTACCTAATAAATTCACTAAAAAAATGTATTATTCATATTCATATTCAATAATATTGACAGATTTAAGAAGATGATGGAGAAACTCAGAAATCTCCAAATATTTTGATGAATATTTTTGTTTATGCGGGATCACTGAATGATTCTGCTCCTACACGTTGAGCTAACGAAAATAAAATCTACTTGTATTCATACGATAACAGTCAAAAGAATTTCGTTGACGCCCCAGAGACAAGACGCGTTCCAAACAAAATATTTTGCTGGGAGCTTGAGCACGCAACCTTAAAAAGTCACGGTGCAGCTGAACTAGGGTTTTAATAACGGGGCGGGGCGGGTACCCGTGGATCCGATCCGTCCGGATTCATGGATCCACGGATCCACATGTACGACGGATCCACGGCTATGGCGGGACGGGTATGCACGGGTCCGAACCCAAAACCTCCAACTCCACACGTGATAAACCCGGGCCGGTCGGGTCGGATCCATCCAAATTTTCGAATTTTTTGAATTTTTTGAAATTCTTTACTTTAAAACTGCACATTATTTTAATATATATATATATTCGATTTTTTTTGAATTTTTGCACGGTTCCACGGGTCGGATCCACGAGTTCACGAGTCTGGCACGGGCGGATCTTGGGACGGGTCGGGCACGGATCTAGACGGGCACGAGTATACACAAGTTTGGAGAGTTTGGGACCAATCCGACCCATGCTAAATCCGTGGATCCGGAATTCACGGATCGGATCGGATCCGATCACGGACACGAGTCGGACACGAGCGGGTAGACGCGTTCGGATTTTTTTTGAAACACTGCTGAACTTTATCTCGATTTCTGACGCGTGGGTCCACGTGTCCAGCTTGAACAAAAAATCTTTGATTCTCTCTCCGAGTTAGCACTAGCAGTGAAGTTACGACTCCTATATTAAATAAATATTCCCCATGTTTATCCATTAAAGAAATGAATATGCGGCCCGAGAAATGAAAACGAGACAATCAAGAATGACAGGTGTTCGCGCCATGTTTATCCATTAAAGAAATGAATATGCGGCTGATTGTTTTAATTTTTCTTTTTTATTTATTACCCGATAATTACGAACTTAAACGCGGTGCAATTTTGCGACTGCGCACATGGAATCATGGACTGCGTGTCTAGAGCCCGCTCTAGAACCGTAATCTCTGGATGCGTTATCACCTATCAGCCGTTGTTTATTTATTTTACATTTTCGGAAATGGAAAATGCATCTAGAGTCGCAATCTAGAGTCGTTATCATCTAGAGCCGTTGTCCATCTTTTTCATTACGATATTTGTTTCAAAATAAAAAGAAATATTACGAGAGTGTCAGGTGTCAGGGACTCAGGGCCGAAATGCCGTGGTGGAAAAAAAGGTAAATGGAATGAATTATTATTGAAAGAAGCGTCAGTCACTGACTCTTTGGATTTTGTCCAAAGAAGATTTGAAAATTTTATGTTGTTCTTTTTCAATATTAATTTTCAATATTATTATAATATTTTAAAAAATGGTAAATAGGACCCGTCTCCTGTGAGCTGCACAAAATGACAAAATTGGAAATATAATACCATTATTATTATTATTATTTTGGGTGATGCTACCAGTTCTCTCTAATCGTCTCCCTCTCACGCTCTCGGCTAAAAGACAAAAGCAATTAATGTTTTGTTTTATCCACTATGTTCGTTTAACCGCATGTCTTTATATTAAGGTGTGAAGTTTTTATATTTAAATTTGCAACAAAAGTGTATGTCCGTCCTGTTACTCTCAAGTCTTTATATTATTACAAGTATTTATTTTTTACTGCAACTCTTTATATTAGAAATTTTGTGATTATTTTTCAGCAAATTTAAATGTAAAGATTTGTATTCAACAATATATATACTTTATTGTCATAATATAAAGACTTGCAATTTTTGCACCCACTCCAATTTCGCTCTGTTTTGTCCACTTTCCTGTATTTTTTTTATTTATGACTGAAGTCTTTATATTACTGCAAGTCTTGATTTTTTGTTGCAAGTCTTTATATTAGAAAATTTTGCAGTAATTTTTCAACAAATTTAAATATAAAAACTTGCATATAATAATATATATACTTTATTGTTCTAATATAAAGACTTGCAACAATTATGCTGCAAATCTTTATATTAAAAATTTTGTCGTAGTTTTGTTGCTATAATTGGTCCATTTCAAATAACTCGGTGTTCTGGTTACGCCACTACTCTAAACTCTAAAGTCCAAATGCTAAACCCTAAACCAACTCATAAGTGATTATACCCTAAATCCTAAAACAAAAAACCTAATTTTACTGAATAATGAAAGCGACCAGTTAATAAATTGAGAGTGCAATCATTCCAATACTGATCAGTGAACTAATTTTGGACTAATTACAAAACAATCATTTACAATTTTGGACTAATATGTAATAATGAACATTGAACGTTGCGTAGGGTTTTGTGGGTACTGGGTACACAAACTTTGAAATGCGTGCGAAGCAGGCTTAAGAGAGAGCTCAAAAGAAAGGAAGATGAAATTACCTTAAGAGAAGATAGGGAGAAATGGTGCAGAATGTCCTTAAGAAGAAGAGACGAAGACGCAGAGTATTCTAGAAGGAGACGAAATGAAAATGCACTATATGAACTGAAAAGACAGTATAAGTTTATGACTATAATGAAGTGAAAAGGCACTTTACTCTTCAGAAGATCAATATTTTAATTACTTTATATTATAGCTTTCTCGAACGCTTAACGCTTAAGGAATGCGAATAAGGCGATGATTTACTAACTTATATAAGCGTGATTTTATATATATGATTTTATATACTTCATATATACGTAACAAACTGTTAACGAGACGTAACGAATTTCTTGTATTTTCGTTGCGTTTAACTTGACGAAAATATTTGAATTTGTGTCTTACGTTGCGTTTAATAAACATAACAAAAATCCCATACGTTTAATATTGCATTATGATGAAACGCAAACATTTAAAACGCAATGCGGTTGATAGTTCTAATTATATGTAAGTGTTGAATAGAGTTTCCTGACAGCCCACAGCCTAGTTTAGATTTAGAGGAAAATGAAGATTGAAGCCCGCTTATCTGGGTATACACCTTCGTAAATCGATAATGGAACGTGTAAATTTGGGCTGGGACTGTGAGATTCTTTTGCTCTTGAAACCATAATAACGACAAGGTAATTAGAGTATCTGCATCACTGAAACTCTTGGAGTTTCTAATCAGACGTGACAATTTTTAAATGAATTTCAAGAATGTAGATGAATTTCTTATTTAGCAATTTTGCTCCATAGTTTCTTATTTAGCAACTTTGCTCTAGAGTTTATAAATTCTGATGTGACTTAATAATTGGTTAAAATTGATCGGTCATTCACAACACTAGTAATATTTGCTGATATGGCAATTAAGGAACGCTAATCTTTTTAGTGTCAGAGATGGAAGGTTTATAAACTAAAAAAAGATAAAATTTCTAAATCTGACGTGCCAATTATTTATAAACTCCAAAAGTTTTTGGGATGGAGATGTCCTTAGTGGACTCTATTTTCTGGGATGAAATTTTTTTCTACAGAGAGCGAAAATTAATCTGATTCGTCGGATTAAATATTAACGTTTGATTGTCAATTATGTGATATCAAAAGAGTTTTGAATATGAATCGTTGATCTTTAATCTCACGATTCAAATCAATCTCTACTCTCTCGTAGAAATCTTTCTTCTCGAAAAATACGGGCCCACTAATTACCTTGTTATCCAGATCAAAATTTTCTGCATAGAGAATTTCGTTTCGGTAATTAGTATGACATAAATTTATAATTAAAGTCCAGAAATGCTCGACGACGACGAGCATATTCGGTATTCCTTTCTTTAAGACTTCAACACTGTGACACTTATTCTGAGATAAACACGAGTCCGTATCTGTTGTTATTCATCCTCTCATCGGGCCGTTCGATTTAAACGGCCGGACGACATGAAAGATTTTTATTATGTTGATATATAATAATCATTAGATGAGATTTAAACGGTTCAGATCTAAGAAACAATAGGAATAATAGGAAAAAGAAAACAGTGGATTTCCTTCCTAAAAGCACACGCCGCCAAAAAGCACCCCTAAAAAATTCCTCCAGAGCAGCAGGTACACTAGTTCCCGCCAAAACGAGTAGATCTCCATTACAGCTCCTTTTTCCCGCCAATCGGACGAAGAATTAAACCCTCAATCTAACCCGTCCCTTCTTTTCCTCTATCCGACTGTTATCCCTGTCTCTGTCTCTCTCTCAACAAGCGCGCGCCTTCCCGCTCTTACATCTTGGCTGAAGAAAATGGACATCAACGAAGAGGCCATGGCGGCTCACAAGCGAGCAATTCTAGACTTCCTCGACCACGATGTAAGCCTGGGATTTTTTCCGACCTCTAAATCGATGTGATCTGTTAAACCTTCTGGGTTTACGGTTTTACGTTTGTCTTTTGTGATGAACTTTTAGGTGGGGAAGCGCATGTATGAGAAGGCAATTGGGGCTGAATCTGAAAAGCGCCGCCGCATCATCATTGGCATGGATGACCTCCGCAACTTCAACCTTGACCTTGCCCGAAGGTAAAGATTTTTTTTTCTTTCTTCCAAATACTTTTGGGTCGTAGATCCAATCAATTTTGGCATCAATGTCTCAACAGATTGGTATATGCAGAAAGCCCCAATCTTTTCCTACAGAAAATGTCTAATTGGCTGTATAGATGAGTCCTCATTGATCCTCAAATAAAACTTTAGCTACACAGTTTGTTTGAAAAAAGTTCATTCTGATACCGATTCATTTTCACAAATCTGCTCGTAAAACCTTCAATTTTTATCTTTTGTAACTCAATTTCAAGTCCAGTGTTCAAATTGTGTTAATTAACTCAATTTTAAGGTTAGGCACTCAGAAGCACTGTAACGGGTTCTTCTTTAATCTTAATGTAGGTTCATACATTTACACGTCATACATAATACTTTTTTTGGTGATGTTGCAGGATAATTCGCAACCCAGGGGAATACATGCAACCAATCTCGGATGCATTGACTGAAGTGACACGGAACAAGAGGCCAAAGCATCTGAGGGAAGGCCAGCGCCTCCTTGTGGGCTTTAGCGGACCCTTTGGGTTTCACAAGGTTACACCGAGGGACCTCATGTCATCTTTCATTGGCTCCATGGTCTGTGTTGAGGGAATCATCACTAAATGTACTTTCCTAACTATTCCACTTTTAAGCTAAAGCAGAAAAAGTTTCAATATAGACCAGTTTACCCCCACTTGATTATAAATGATTTTTGGCTTCTTCCAAATATTGACATACATTTGTTCTGATTTGCGAAATGGAAAATAAAACCTTTTGGTTTTGTTTCTGTTACGTAAAATGCCCATTTTGTATGGTCGACACTCTCATCTTGTATATCTGCTCACTTGGTATCCTCGTTGCATTGTTCTGAATTTTGTCCCTTTCTTAGTGAGTTGCTTAGGGTTTTGTAAAGACTATTGATAACAAGTTTATCTGCATATTTTCTAAATTTGTGAAGGTTCTCTTGTAAGGCCGAAGGTTGTAAAGAGTGTGCACTACTGCCCAACTACACAGCAGTTCATGTCAAGAGAGTACAGAGATATAACATGCACTGTGGGTTTACCCACAGGTTCAGTTTATCCAACAAGGGTAAATTTTATTTGAAACCATCA
Source organism: Eleocharis quinqueflora (assembly GCA_964058865.1). Classification (NCBI taxonomy): domain Eukaryota; kingdom Viridiplantae; phylum Streptophyta; class Magnoliopsida; order Poales; family Cyperaceae; genus Eleocharis; species Eleocharis quinqueflora. Next base: position 151,125 of record CAXKVX010005248.1, on the reverse strand, counting down.
TATATGTGGCTTGCAAAAGTAAAATCATAAACTTTACAGTGTTTTCTATCAAATTCATATTGTTTTGACCAAAAAGGATGGCTATTAGCTTGTTTCTCTACAATTTCATGAAAAAAATGAGTCAAATTTGACCAAAATCTTTTGTCGCTCATAAACAAACAATTCTGAAGCAGGAAATCTTTATGAGAATCGGCCATTAGAGGCAATTGTTTACATTTGAAAAAAACAGAGAATCAGCCATTAGCTTACTTCTCTAGAGTGTCATTCTATTGTGTTAAGCCTGCCAATAACATTGATTCATCCTTTCAGATGAGTTTTGGATACTTTTCACTCCTTTCATGTAGTTTCACATTAAGTTTTAACTAGAATTGAAGCTTTAGCAATAAATTTTGGTGATAAACCATCAGATCTGGAATTTCTTTTTGTTTAATATCACGTGCATGAGTGATCAAAGACGGTTTCACTATGCTAATGGTTCTAAAATTCTGTGCACATTTTGAATGATTTCATTTCTAATGGAAATGAAAGCTCCCAATTGAAACAAAAAAACTAACAATTATCCTTATTCGATTTGCAAAATGTTCCAGGATGATCATGGAAACTTGTTGATGACTGAGTATGGGCTGTGCGAGTATAAAGACCACCAAACTATATCGATGCAAGAGATCCCAGAGAACTCGGCACCTGGTCAGCTTCCCAGAACTGTTGATGTAATTATAGAGGATGATTTGGTTGACTCTTGCAAGCCAGGTGACCGTGTCTCAATTGTGGGGATATACAAGGCAATAGCTGGACAGAGCAAAGGCAGCATGAGTGGTGTTTTCAGGTGCCTCTTATTTTCTGACTTTTGATCTTGTATCATAATTTTTTCAAGCTTTGGTTGCAGATTGCCTAAGAATGTTTTAATCAAACCATGTTGCACTTTGTACTATGAACCAGTAGTTGTAATTCTATTACAATGCAGATTAATAGAGAGGATTGTGAATGACAAAACTAGAATATTTTTAAGGCACCTTAGCAACAGAAATTTGTGATTGACATTGTGAGTATTCCTGAAATTGACTCCTTCCGGAAGCACTTCATAGGAATATGAGCTGTACAGATGTTGGTTGGTTCAATGGAGTTTGAGTGGGTTGGGAGGGGGTTGATGTTGATATATGATCAATCTTCTTGTGCTTCTAGCGGAGTGTATATGCTGAATTCTAAATATTTGTGCTACTAATTCTGCAAGTATATTTTTGTTAATTTTGAATTGTGGGTTGTGCATGCAGGACTGTTCTAATAGCAAACAATGTCTCCCTTATGAACAAAGAGGCAAATGCACCTTCTTACTCCTCCCAAGATGTGAACAAAATAAAAGAGCTGTCCAAGAGAAATGATGTGTTTGACTTGCTTGCAAATTCACTTGCACCATCTATATATGGTCATTTGTGGATTAAGAAAGCTGTGATACTTCTAATGCTCGGTGGTGTCGAAAAAAACCTGAAGAATGGGACTCACTTGAGAGGGTATATGATCTTCTTCGTTTCTTTTGTGTTGACCAAAGGGTATATATATTATATGGTGTATACTAGTAGCATATCAATTTTAATCTATTGTGAAACCCACTTGGTCCATGCATAAAGTTCAGTTTAGCAGTAGTACAGACAGAACAGAAACACTACCGAGCTTTGCTAATGCGGATGCACTGCTAGCCAGTGGTAACCATATGCTCGTACTGTACCATTAGTCAGTCTAGACATATCTCCCAAAATATGGTATCCTGTCATCCTTTGATACCTGTAACCTTAAAATGTGTCCCCATCTCTCTCTCTTTATGCAGTGACATAAACATGATGATGGTTGGTGACCCTTCAGTTGCAAAATCTCAGCTTTTACGAGCAGTAATGAATATAGCCCCATTAGCTATCTCTACAACTGGGCGTGGGTCCTCTGGTGTTGGTCTAACAGCTGCTGTAACTTCAGATCAAGAAACTGGTAACTTCTAAACTACAATTATTTCTTTTGTTTAACCAAATCAATGCCAATTACTTCTAAATACAATTTCTTATTAGAGAAATCACAACCTGTTTTATATTGCAGGAGAAAGAAGGTTGGAGGCAGGTGCCATGGTGCTTGCGGATCGAGGTGTTGTGTGTATAGATGAGTTTGATAAGATGAACGATCAGGACCGTGTAGCCATACATGAGGTCATGGAGCAACAAACAGTCACAATTGCAAAGGCTGGAATTCATGCTTCTCTTAATGCCAGATGCAGTGTTGTTGCTGCAGCAAATCCAATTTATGGCTCAGTAAGTCCTTTGTATTCCTTATCTAATATATTGTAAAATGTATCATCTTGATCCAAATGCAAATGCTCAGTAAGTCCTTTTTATGGCTCACTAATGCAACTGCAAGTCTTTTACTTCTTTATGTTATTTGATTGTGATTACTGCAAACTTATGAAGACAGCATCCAAGTTTGGTTTCGACATGCCTAATATATTGCTTCTGGGAAATACTAATTCAACCAAACTATATCCATAATTTAGAGTACAGAACTAAAAATACTAATAATATGGTACTTTAATGTAAAAAGTAGTACATTAAACATGAAATTTATTGCAGAATGTACTCTATTTTTTTGTTTTTACCTTCTTTGCTTCCTTGCATTGCTTCATGAATGGCAGTATGACCGGTCCATCACCCCCACAAAAAACATTGGGCTCCCTGATTCCCTGCTCTCCCGTTTTGATTTGCTATTCATTGTGCTGGATCAAATGGACCCTGAGATTGACCGTCAGATTGCTGAGCATGTTTCACGCATGCATAGATACTGTGCTGATGATGGAGGTAGATGTTCCTTTTCTTTGTTCTGTTAAAATCATAACTATTATTTCTACTATTTTGTTCTACCTATTTACGAATTAAATTCTAAGTTGTCTTGGTAACAAAAGCTCCATTACAGGGATTACAGAATTATTGTCAATAAAATAATATACTTGTAAGAATAAGGAACTTCCCTATGACTTTGTCATTGTGTTTAATATTTGGTAACCACACACGGAACAGGAGCCTTAGGCCGTGATAGGACTGGTAGGTACACAGAAGAAGAGGAGGGGGATGCAAATGCATCGGTCTTTGTCAAGTACAATAGAGTGCTTCATGGACAGGAGAAGAAAAGGGGGAGGAAGTCGAAGAATGAGAGATTGACTGTTAAGTTCTTGAAGAAGTATATCCACTATGCCAAGAACATGAACCAGCCAACACTTAATGATGAGGTACTTTTCTTGTGGATGAAATAGAGTTCTGTATTTCTTATTGTGCCTTTGTGATTCTGCAATGCATATGAGGTCCCAATAGTTCAGTCACAATGGGCTTTCTGATTAATCATCTTGTGCTGGCCATGAGATGAAATATTAGATGGGACCTATATCTGGATATTGATATCACTAATTTCTTTGTTTTCACAGGCATGTGATCACATTGCAACTTCATATGCTGAGCTAAGGGATGCAAGTGCAAATTCAAAGGTAGCGATATTGTAATTGTTGCTTTAAAAGTTGTTATAAATTGGTCCGAAAAGCATACTAGTCATTAATGCTGTAACTAGAAATAACAAACTAAAACAGGAAAAGATCAGTAAAATAACTATACAGTTAGAAAGACAACTATATAAAAAGTTAAAATCATAGGTCTGTTTGATATACTATGAAAGTGATACTGTTATATGCTGGCACCATCTTGGAAAAGTTTTGGCGAATCAGCATGTTGAGCACTACCATGCTTGTTTCTTAAGAGTGCATCTTATCAACTGTTTATTTTTTTTCAATTTCATTGTTAGAGTGGAGGAGGCACACTACCAATCACAGCAAGAACCTTGGAAACAATAATTCGATTGTCCACTGCCCATGCCAAGATGAAGCTGAGAAAAGAGGTACATAAAATATTACATTGTAATTTAGAAAGTAACATATTGAGTATACTTCTCTGTAATTATATTTTGCAACAACTTGCATGAAATGTAGGTTCTGAAGTCTGATGTGGAAGCAGCATTGCAAATTCTTAACTTTGCAATATACCACAAAGAGTTAACAGAAATGGAAGAGAGGGAGCAACAGAGAGAGATGGAGATGAAACAGAAAGCAGATCAAGATGCCAATGCTAACAATAATGCCAATGATGGTCCAGGGTAAGCCTCACCATTTTTTTTCTTGGATCTGGCCAGGTTCCAGGGTAATTTGGTTCTCAGAACAATTTCAGATTTTTGTTCTTGTAGTTGTCTGGGTTGTGCAGTTGTTGGACAACTCTTCTTGGGGCATTCTGGTCAGGCTGGCTTCAGACCATTTATCTGGTGATCCTGAGTTGAAATAACAATTCTTAGTTTATGTCAGCCAACCATGATCTTACAACTTTCTGTTCATGGTTACCTTTAATTGTTCTGCAATTGTTTATCATAACTACTGGTATGTTTAAATAAAATGTGTTGGCTGAAGAAAAAAATTGTCTAATGTTTTAAGGTCGGGACCTGAACCAATGGATGTGGATGCAAATAATGCAGAAGAAGCCGAAGAGATATCTTCAGATAGGTATGTTTACATCATAGCTTGCTGTAAAAGAAACATTTGGCTTTTGCCTCTTTGAGACTAAGCTTACATCTTTACCCTTTTGTGCTGTTATTCAGAATTGATACATTCAAGACTATTCTTGGCCACCACATAGTGACAAACAGGACAGATCGAATGACAATAGAAGAAATTGAGCAAGTTGTTAACAGAGAAGCAGCTTCCCGTTATACAAGGCGTCAAATCTCATCCATTCTGGAGGTACCAAAACTGTTAAATTAAAGAAAATATATTTAATGTATCATATTGAAACTTCAAGTTGAATAATCTAACATTCGTATATTACAGGGGATGCAAAACGAGAACAGGATAATGATAATCAATGAGAATGTTCATTTTATGTAAACCATTGCTGCTGGTTTTATTGGAATATCTATGTTGAGTCTGCCTGATCTTTATCTAGTTTGTCTACCTTATTAATCCAATCTTCTGTCATTGTGCTTAGCTTAATTGTACACTAGTAGGTTGTGATTTTCTGTAATTGTACAACTAATATAACTGAGAATCTTATTTGTTTTGAGTGCTGAGGATTGAACTAATTTTGAACTTAAATGTAAATGTTATATTTCTTGTTTTTCAGTTCTTTTATTGGATGCATCCTGATGATATGTTGTAAAATTAATGACAAAACTGCAGACTAGTATGTTGCCATTTCTTCTTTTTTTTTTATATATATATATATAGGAGTGAAAGTAAAAATATTCTTAATCATTATTTATTTTACTGTGAAATTGTAGCCCAAGAAAATGATATGTAGTTCATATAAGATAACAAATCATAATTAAAATATACTTGCAGAATTGAAGAACAAATATCATTAAGCATTAGTGTTGATCTTCAATGATTTTCTTCAGATACAATGATGATAATTTAGATGTTTTTCTTTAAAATTTAGGATTTTAGAATTTAGGATTTAGAATTTATTTATTGACATGAAATACATTTTCAGAATTTATCTGTATTGGAATAGTGATAAAGTTCGAATTAAGATTTATAGTTTATTATCTCTCTTTCTTGAAAATGTCATTTATGGTCATATTTCTCTCACAAACTCATTATCTTCTAAAAATTTCTCATTTCCTGACTCGGATATCATATGTTCTGTTGGATTATAGAATTTATACTCTCTAGATCTTTCAGGATATCCAACAAAATAACAACTAACAATTCGTTCATTCAGTTTCTTTTATGTCGACCAATAAGGCCTTACTTCTGCTGGACACTTCCAAATTCGAAAATGATTTAGAATAGGCTTGCGTCCAGAATCTTGGTCATACACAGCCTTGGAGAGTTTCATGGGTTGTCATTTTCATTATTATGAGACACATCCTGTCGTTATGGTCTCAATCTTCAATGTCAGCCTTTTGAGGAATGATGAGCTCCTTTTAATCTATTATACTTCATCATTCCTAGAAATAATCTAAGTTTTGATTCCCATAGATTAAAATTTGTCCCACTCAGGAACGGAATCTGATTCATCATTACCAAATTATTTGGAATTTTTTTAGAAAAAATAAGAGAAGTATCAGTTTATGCGTCACGTTCCTTTATCACAATTTAAAAGTCTATTTAAAGGCCCTGACAAAAAAAACTCTAAAACGTTTTCATTAATTTCATTTTAACCAACAATACTATCCAGCATGAGGCTCCGATGGGAGCGGTCAATACTCTTAGATATTTTGGTGTTATGCACAAGTACAAATGAGACATATTGCCGCTCTTGCCGATGGGTTTGATTGGTGTACCCACGTACTAGTGACTAGGTCAGTCAAGTGAGGGAGGTGAGTCACAAGCGGACTACTTAAGTACTAAGCCTCAAATGATTTTCTAGATATCACTAGTACGTAGTTTATCGTTACTTTTTTTATGCACCTTACTTTATGTGTATTAACAATCACTGAGTGTATTAATCCTCCGAAGGGAGAAATTAATAATCTGTTATTAACGCACGTCATTTTAACTTTAATGGGATATCTTGCTTGTAACTTTAGCGATGGTGTTCGGAAGCGAACAAAATCGTTTAACAAGATGCGGCATGTTTTCCTAATTGCCTTCAAGTAGATTAAAATCGTGTAAAAGTCTACATTGGACGTATCCTAAAAGGAAACTACTCGTCTATAATATACATATATTGTTTTATCAACTAATAGGGGCTTTAAATTAGAATTAATCAATTTTTCTATTTGTTAATAAAATACATACATATATATTTTACAAAATACATACTGTAAACATATTTAGTATTTACTAAAACCTTTAGAAAATAACTAAATATTTATTAATACCATATTTTAATCTTAAATTGAATCCTTTTAGAATTTAGCAATTTTATTTTGTCTTTTATTAGTATTAACAATAATTATAGATATTAGCCAAAATCTATATTAAGATAAAATAATAGTAATTTTTGTAGTAAAATTAATTGTAATTATATATAACTTAATTAGATATATATCCTAAATTACAATTAATTTACAGCTACTCCTAATTAACAGAAAAATAATTTCTGGAAAAATGGCACAATAAATCTGTCAATTCAATGTTTGTACCATTTTCCAGAGTCATTGCGGCCGCAACACATCCTGTCAATTCAATTTTGTTCTCTGATTTTTTTAGAAAACAACACAAAATGCACTCTGTTGTGGGCGCAATGACCCAGGTTGCGGCTGCGATACAACCTGTCAGTTCAAATTTTGTGCAGCCAAGAATCTAGAAAATTAATCACCTATCAATTCAGTTAATTTGCCCACAACAGAGAGCAAATTTCATTGTCTTGCGGCCGCAAGACACTTGTCAATTGGTTTTTCTGATTTTCCAGAAAGAGAAGACTTTTTCTAAATACATTGCGGTCGCAATGTACTTCATTGCGCTTGCAATAAACCTTGTTTTAGTTCAATTTGGCTATGTTCTGAAAATAACCATTTCGAATTTATCACTTAAATCGTTGCATTTATTTCTTAAAATCAACTTTATTTGTACAAATGGAGGTAAAAATATATTTAATCATTATGTATTTTATATTTTTACTAATAAACTAAAGAATGAAAAAAAGATACGTAATTCATATAAAATAACAAATTATAATTAAAATAAACTTACAGAATTGAAGAACAAATATCATTGAGCGGATGTGTTAGTATTGATCTTCAAAGATTTTCATCGGATATAATGATAATAACTTAGGCGTTTTTCCTCTTTTCTGATTTTCTTTAGTGTATAAATTATGACAGATTATCATCCATCCATTTAACAAAAATGAGACTTTTATAATTCTGAGGCAACCTTTAGGATCAAGTTATGAATTTGGTCATAAACAATTTCCATCAAAATTTCGGTGTACCCTTTAGTATTTAAATGAAATTGACTCATAATAATTAGATAGACCACATAACTAATAGTATAATAATATTTTAAAAAAAAATCTCGAAACTATATATTATTAAATATCTCTTAACGTAATTTGTATGTCTGTACTTGTGGTCTTATAAAAATTTGACTCATTATTTTTTAAAAATCACCATAATTAACTATTATCAGACTACTAAATCATTTGCACTCATTTTCTACTTTTTAATATGAAGGATACCAATTTCATCCTATCTAAGCCACAAGAAATATTCTTTTTATGAAAGGTTTTAAATTTTATGGATATTTGAAGTCTCATGATTAGATCTTGAGAAAAAATTAGGTAAACTTTTTTAGATATTTTTTAGATACTTCAATTAATTCATATTATTTGATTAAAATATACAATGTGAATCGTAATGTATTTGAAAGACACTAGCTACTTAATTGGAGTATAAAAAAACATATATAAATTATTAGACCTATAGTTGGATTCATCACTAATCTAAATGTGTAAGTTCAAATACAAATATATATGTTTTGTTAATCGGAAATTGATCTGTGTGCCATTACCAAGTTTGTTAATACTGGTTGGTAGGTCCCACAGCCTTCCAATGGATGCGGGTCGTGATTTTTTTTTTTTTTTTTTCTTTTTTATTTTTCATTTATCAATTGAGGATCGTGCATTTTAGTAAGTGCTACGTGTGAAATATAGAATTATAGATTGCCACCAGACAGGTTTTCCCAAAAATTAAACTAAAAGGGTAAAGTTTTTTAGAGTTAACTAAAGTTTGTATCAAATTTATATATATTGACTTTTCACTAAATTTTGAATTATTCATTTTTAATTATCATACATTAATAAATCTCAAAATTGGTCATTCATTTATTCATATTTTTCATCAAAGTTTTAACAAAAAGTCGGTGTGAAAATGTATTTTTTTCTTCTAAAATCTTCGTAATAAATAATCTTTTAAATATAATGAGTTAGACTACGATATTTATATAAACACGAAGCTCTACCGTATTATGACTATATCTCGAATTTTAAAATGTAAATGAACGATCTGAATCATTGAAAATGTTGACTATACTAAAATATACTTGAAAATTAAAATTTTTTTTGAATATTTTTACTATTTTATCAGATATGTAAAAAATTGAGTAATATGACGATTTATAGATGTAAACAAAATTAAAATTTAACGGCCCTTTGAGAAAATTTATCCAAAAAAAGGTTTCATCCATGGCTTCTTTGAATGAATCCCATGAAAGTATATTTGCATTAAGGCTCAGAACATCTCACCAAAAGCAAAAGGTCGTATTAATTACTGTTCCTTCCAAAGAAGAAAATATTAATAAAAAAAAAATGAAAGTAAAACCATCAATCAATGTGGATTGTGGAGGGAGAACGAAGTCGGACCCCGCAATGCCGCAAAGGAGAGAGATCTGTTGAATTTCTTCTCCATCTCTCTCCCTCTCGCTTTGAAATCTGTGAAGTAGAAGAGCAAAAGTAAGAGAATCTAGAGTCAAACACAAATAAACCCTTGGCCTTGGAGATGGGATGCTCCTTCTCTGGGCTGAATGCACTGTACGACGCCGTCAACGGCGGTGGCGATGTCTGGATCAACGACAGCCGGTTTCGCATCATCCGCCAGCTCGGGGAAGGAGGATTCGCTTTCGTTTACCTCGTCAAGGATGTCACCGCCACCTCCTCTAGCGGGCCCTCTAGTGGCGTCGCCACAAAGATCAAGTCGAAGCACCCTTCTCATGTCTCAGGTCCCAATATCACTGTTTGTAGACACTTGATTTTAGTTTAAATTGGACATCTGGAATCATTTTTCTTCTTTATATTCATAATTTTGATAGATGATGGCACGTACGCTGTAAAGAAGGTGTTGATACAGAGTAGAGAGCAACTGGATCTGGTGCGAGATGAGATACGGGTTTCCTCTCTGTTCAAACATGAGAATTTGCTTCCTCTACTTGATCATGCAATTATCGCTGTCAAGGTAACAAGTGTCCGCACAACCTATCAATTTATCGACTTCGAATCTGGTGCTCCTAAAAACCCCCGCTTGTTTCCCTGCTTGTCTCCATCCTACCGCCCGACCGCCACGGACGGCTGTGATTTGATTCAGGTTGATTCAGGGGACAGATGCTTTGGCCGTTAGATGAGTTTTGAACGGTCCAGATCGAAACAAGCAGGGAAACAAGCAGGGAAACAAGCAGGGATTTACGAGCAGCAGATCCCGTTCCCAATTTATCACATTTAGTAGTACCTAAGTGCAAAAACTTAGTCATGGTGTGCAGTTTAAGTACCAAAAAAATAAATCACATGTTCTTCCGGTACTTGTCAAGTGTGGATAGATCCTGATTTCTATTCTAGATAAAACTAGTGTATGATAACCAATAGATTTGTCGGAGGCTCCGAGCAACTGAAAGTCAATATTGTGCCAAAATTGTAGATTTGGTTTGGGTTTTTAGTTGGATTTGGACTGCTAGTTTCTCCGGAGAAACATTGGGCTGTTTGGGGCCCTGTTGCTTGGATGATAATAATGAGTTCTGCATGGTGTCTAAGACACATATAGAAAATCTCTCGGAATATAGCAATGATTCAGAAACAACTAGTTAGGGTATTTGTCAAGATAATCAAGGTTACATTGTTCAACATGTTGATTAGTTATAACTTGTTTAATAGTGTTTAGATGTAATGAGTATTTGTCCTGCATCTTTTGAGTTGTGTGTTTGATACTGGTAGGGTCCACAGGGTAGCTGGAATCACGAGGCATACTTGCTGTTCCCAGTACACTTGGGTGGGACACTCTTTGATAATGCCATTGTTATGCAATCAAAGAAGGAATTCTACCCCACTCTCACTGTTCTTCAGATATTTTGCCAGGTTATTTTGAACTCATTGAGGAACAAGTTTATGTTCAACTCTTTTTTGGGCATTTTCATATGTTCCAACAACTCGTGAAGTAGGAAATGTTTGTGGATTTTTCATTTTTAGTGTAGCCAAAGCTAGTTCCAATGACAGCTTGGATTAGAGCTATTACGTGTTCTGTATTTGGAATAAGGTTACTTAAGGCCTCAGCCTTCCCAGATGCTCTCTAGTCAAGAACGAAAAAGGAAATATATGAAAAAAAAATAAGAAAAAGAAACAAAGTAGAGTCTTAAGTGACACAAGTGTTTGAACACTATGCACTGAAAGAATGGTCTAAGTGAGAGAAGTGTTTGATTGGTTCCCTACTTTTGCTTCCTACCTCTTACTCAAACACTGGAATTTAACTATACTGAATTATTCACTAAGCTTGCCGTTTTCTGTTCAAAGTACTTTGGTTAGCTTCTTATTTATATTTCCTTGAACAGGTTTGTGCAGGGTTAAAGCACATGCACAGCCATGATCCGCCATATGCACACAATGATGTGAAACCTGGTAACGTTCTCTTAACACATAGGAGGGGTCAACCCTCTCTTGCCATCTTAATGGATTTTGGGAGTACCCGTCCCGCAAGAAGGGAAATCCGCTCACGCTCTGAGGCTCTGCAACTGCAGGTACATATGCTTATCATGACTTTTGAGTTTCAGATGCATTTTTGAATGATTTATATGCCAAACACTGTTTCCAACAAATATTCTTTATTATATTACTTCGTGCCCAGTGTACTAAATTTTTCCATATAGTTCAATTTTTGGAAAACTAGAAAGTACTTTTACTCTGATATGTTTATTATAAATATACCTTATACTGTAGGAATGGGCTGCTGAGCACTGCTCTGCACCTTACAGAGCACCAGAGCTGTGGGATTGCCCTAGTCATGCTGATATTGATGAAAGGACCGATGTCTGGTCTCTTGGTTGTACCTTATATGCCATCATGTGAGTTCTCTCTTTCACTTCATCTTTTAGCAGGTCTTTAGCTCTTCTTATTTGTCTGATCATGAATTGATCATTTTAAATATTTTTTCTTCATCCATAATTTTCCTTCGTATTCCAAATAATTTCATTACAAGTACTCTCTCATAAAGCCAGCGATGTGCTCCAGATAAAAGTTGATACTGTACTGTAGTGTTTTTTATGCAATGTTCCATGCCATAGCGTGGTGGTATTTCTGGTTAGGTTTTAAAACAGTTTGGACCTGACACAAAACAGTGTTAAAATATACACTCTATTATGTTTGGATAATCCAACACAATCCCCAAAGGTTATAGAAATGGAACGATGCTAAAATCAATGATCAGAAGTCTCGAGTTGAGAAAGCAACACATATTGACCAGACCATCATCATCCCCTTCTAAGAAGAACATCACTTGTTAATATTATGTTGGACTAACCATCACAACAGTTTACTTTTTTGTGGTAGTTTGACTGACCAAATAGGATCCGACATTGTGAGTTTCCCCTCCCCCCGGAAACGGATCCGCTGCCATAAAAGTGATGTCAGGGTCCTTCCATTGTCTCTATGACAGGACCCACAAAATTTATATTATAATATACACTCCTCTTAATCAAATCGCAGCCGCCCAAATCTAATCCGAGCGTCCAGATTAACTCAATGGCACACCCCTGCCATCGAAACTATGGCAGCCGATACGGGTCCCCCTCCCCCCAACCCCATCACACACACACACAGAGTTCATGAAACTGTATATTGATTTGACCCTAAAGACTCGAGATGATTCCCAGACCCAAATTGCATCATCAGGGTCCTTGGATAATTGCAAATATCCAAATACATCAATTAATTGTTTTTTTCCAACTCTTATAGTACTGGGAGCCCCCTCTCTGAGATTTAATTTATATCTACCAGACTACCACTAGTTCTGACCTGAGCTACTGTCTCATTCTTTCTTAGCTTAAAGCAAAGACGGAAGGAAATTGAAAGTGAAACTTACTTCCCCTGTCAAACATCTAACCAGAAACTAGTAGTCTGAACATCTCCAAGAATTTTCTTGGCCCCTAACTATTGAAAATCTCCCATTTTACAAATACCATTTGAAGAAGTGAAAGAATCCTTGATGAAAGAATTGTCTTTATACTTACCAGTAACTGCTCTCTTGACAAAATCCTTACTATCCTTGTATATGAATTTCCATCACCATTTACACAGAAGTGAAATATTCATATGTTCTTAAATAAGCATTCTCCACCTGCAGCTTCTTTCTTAAGACAAATTCCCTCCCTTTTAACTATGGCATTTTCTTTTGGGTTTTACTCCAATGCACTCACTTGATAAGTTAATTGAACTAAAAAGTGAAATACTATTTTTAAATCAACGGTGATGATTTAATATCTTTTAACGGAAAGCATGAAAGAACACCCTTCTCTTTTCTCATCTGAGTTAATACCAGCCCACAAAAATCCTTTCGAATCTGATCAAACTTAATTCTGCTTTTAATTGGATGCAGGTACAATGTTTCTCCTTTTGAGTATGCCCTTGGTGAATCTGGTGGTAGCTTACAGTTGGCAGTTGTAAATGCCCAGATAAAATGGCCACCCGGACCAGTGCCACCTTATCCGGAGGCACTTCATCAATTTGTTGTATGGATGCTCCAGGCTCAGCCTACTGTTCGGCCTCACGTTGATGATGTCATCATTCACGTGGACAAGCTCATTGCAAAATACTCTTCTTGATATTTAGTTCTCAATTTATTTTTTTGTTAAATTACATTTTACGCATGCCCCTCTAAACTGCACTTTTACACCTGTACCATTCAAATCAGTACCATTGTATACTAGTATAATAGTTGGCTTATAATTTTTTTTGTGTTGAGAAAAACAGTTGGCTTATAGTTGAATGTTATCAAGGAACTTTCGTAGATAGTTTTTCATTTAGCTGATATTTAAGTGTTATCTTTTTTTTCTACTATCTATATTTATGAAAGTTGTGTTATATGTGATACGAAGTTCCGAGAAAATTTTGCCAGTTATGTATTAGCATTACAATTATGTCAATGTGGTCATTGTTATGCTTCACTCTACTAATTGAAGTAGCTACCAAAGCAATTTAGTCTTTTATCAGAACGTAGTCTTACGTCTCTCCTGGTAGTCAGTGAAGAAATAGACGCGAATCTGAATTAGTTAAATGAAGTTGTATTAATCTTGAAGGGAAGATGACGGGAACTAGGAAGGAAATCCTCTGGTCGCAGTTTTAATTGGGAGTTGTCTGCACTCAATGATTTTGGACCATCCAATCAGATCCTACGATTTCAGATAAAAAACGTCTTTACATAATTAGAAAAAACACTGCCCGAATTCTTTGCCCGCACCCAATCCGTCTTTCTCTCTCTCAGAATTCAATTTTCTCCGTCTTAGAATTCGTAATGAACTGAAAACAATTTACACAATGATTTATATTCCATTAGTCATTATTACACAATAAAAAAAAAAGTCATGAATGGATTTTTTTCTCTTTTTTTTTTCTCTAACGTACTGAGAAGAAGGTTATGAGGGGAGGGAATATTGAAACAAGGTTGAGGGTTAACGAAGAGGAGAGATGAGTCCACAGGAATATTTTGTTGAAAGAATTTGCCTTTGTAATTTGTAAATTGCCCACCGATGATGAGCCGTGAACACATATCTTAAAGAGAGATCTTTGACAATGAAATTAACAAGCACAATATTTGTGGATCGTCTATTAGATTTTTGTAATACTCACTCCCATTCTTAGCCACGAATTGAGATGCTTGCTTCGCTTTCGCCGTTAGTTGAGCCAGGCTCGACGCCATATCTACTCCACAAGATCAAATCTAAACATCAAAACAGAGATCTCGGTTGGAAAAACTAATTAGGAAAAAGCACAGAGAGCTGCAGCATTAGTATTACCAATCAATTCGTGTCGTATGATATCCCTAATAGGTTAGGAATTCCAAACATATAACAAGTAGTTAAACGATTTCGATCTAGAGTTCAAAGTTTGAATGAAATTGAACAAAATTTTGATTTACGATGAATTGAATAAGAGAGAATACCTTCACAATGGGAAGAACTGAGAGGAGAAAAGGAGAGAATCGTGCGATAGCGGGAGTTGGTGGGGGATTGCAACTCGCAAGAATTCGGGCAGCGTTCTTTTAATTTTGTACAGGCACGTTTTATCTGAAACCGTAGGATCTGATCGGACGGTCCAGAATCACTCAGTGCAGACAACTCCCAAATTAAACTGGGATCAGAGGATTTCCTTCCCGGGAACTATGATAATAATAATCATTTCAAACAAATTAATTTCTTGTCAATTATCTTGAGAAATGGCAAACACTGTCATATAAGATTTTTCATTATCTAACTACAAGAATCAAGTACATTCTTAATGTAATCACACAATGGCTCCTCAATTGCATCTATTTGCTCCAAAATTGCATGATCTTATTGCCGATAAACCCCGAAGATGCTCAGCAACACTACTGTGCAAACTGATATATTTCCTCTTCTACATACCAATGTTAATGAACAAATAGGGCCATGATAAATCTTATATCAACATAACATGAAGAAAACAAGAGCGAAAGGGGATGATTAGTCTTCGTGGCCATCTTCATCTTCAGAATCTACAAATATTATATCATAAAATATGAGATTAATTAATATGAACCTTAATAACCAGGCTAGTTGGATTATCAGAAACAAAAAATAGCTATAAACAAGGTTCTCTGTGTTAGGCCTGTAACATTTGGACCCGCTCTCTGGAGTTTAAATAATCCCACATCTTCTGAAAATTTAAACCTGGAACATATTTAATCAAAATTTCTACAAAAAACTCTCTAAAGGGACATTTATTGATCTACACCTCGTCCATCAATGAGTCAGGATATTTAACCAGGGTTGGCACTGCCAATTGTGAATTATGCAGGCGCTGAATGCAGGTGAAAATATTATTCTTCCTTAATTATACATTGGCTAATATGTAGGTTTAGAATTTTCAGTACTATAATTTTAAATTTACTTAATTGTTAAACTTGTCAGGTCAGGTCAGATGAACAATATTTTTAAAGCATAGCTTTGCTGAGATTTGATCAAGTGCTAAATTCCTGACAAATCATGGTTCCAGTCAGGTGCAGGAAGTGCTGTATCACGCATATAACTTTCATACAGAATAATATGAACAGAATGAAAAGGAAGATTTGTATCAACAGTAGTATAAGTCTGAAAATGCTATAAAACCTGAATGGTACAGAGATAAGATGTACATACCAGATCTGACATCATCACTGACATGGCCTCTTGATTTGATTTGTTTAACAAGCATGCGAAACATCAAGACCCACCAATATATGTGAAGCACCAGCAAGGAAAACAATAGTGTGTTGAATATATAATAGTATATTGGTCCGTCGAATTCATGCTTTTTCTTGTCCAATGTAAGCACAACTTCATAACTGAAAAATAGGACAACAAACAAAAAAAATCAAACATTACTTAATCTCTTGGTGATTGCTATCTCACAGTACTGAAATAGACTCAAAATACTGTATATATGAGCTTATTCACTATATATGAATTCAGTTCCCAAAGAAATCAGTTGCTTGATTTTCCCTAGACTCAAAATACTCTATATATGATATTATACAACTGCTGTCATATTATATGATTGCTATTTGGTATATCACAATGTACTTATTACTTTGCTAGCACCAATTGCATGATAATTATGTACTGTACTTCCCAATCAGATGAAGCAGAGTTCAGTATATCTCTTTAATTTAGAAAATGACAGCGAGTGCGACTTATTTCCCGATCAATGATAATGTATCAGAAACATCATCCAAGAAATTAACTAGAAGTTCTGTAATTAGTTAACCATACCTGGTACTTCTTAGAATCCAGAATGGATAATAGATGAGACGAAGTAGAACCCAAGAGACAACAAAAAGTTGAAAAGAAACATCAGCAATTGCATCAAAACCACTGTACTTCGACATCTTTCCTACCTCTAAGAACACATCACTCGCATCATGAACAGCAAGCACAATTGCACCAACACGAACAAACCTGTCAGAAATTGTAATTTCTAAGGAAATTATATTTTTTAGCACCCAAATGAGCTATGACTGAGAGAAGGAATGATTGATAAAGTAAAGACAACAATTTAAGACAGGAGTGAAGCTTTATTGAATACAGATAAAAGCCAAACCTTAAGATATAAGAGAGAACAATAAGAAAAGCTGTTGCCACGTGGTGTGACATTGACACTCCAAAGTCTGACCGCCTTGTTTCCCAAAACATGAGGGCGAAAATGGAGTATGTGTAAAATCCAGCCGCATACATGTAGACAGCTTTCAGTTTAAACCTAGACAGAAGCAAACATATAATTCAGGGGATCAGGAAAGTTGCTATACCAGATTTCAGTAAAACACAGGTGATCATGGCTGAACTACAGTATCATAACTCCACATCTGCTTCCATAGAGGTGACGGCAGCCATGTGTAATTGTTGCACATAGTCTGTCTTATAAACACTGCTCAGATCAGAAAAGAAAAGTTCCTCTTAAAGATCAAAGTGTGATCTGGAACTGATCTTGATCTGACAGACCATATAACTGTGGAAGCGGACACACCATCACTTTTCATGGCAGCAGATGTGGACTCTTGGTATCATTATACCAAGTATACAACCAGGCATTACTAAAGATTCTTCATTTTGTAATTTGACATTCTATTTTTATTCTATTGTATGAACTAATATATATCACGCATAATTCATGTTTCACTGGAAGGGGTAAGAATCCAACCAAAATTCAATAATAAGCGAAGAAAAATAAAGTTGATGTATCATACTTCATCTTTTGATCAGGCCAGACCTGATCGCCAGGGCCCACCCAATAATACTTGGTGTTTCTGAACCATGGTTCGTTATAAGTGACACTTAAAGCTAAAAATTCGGCGGAGAGAAAATAAATGCACTTCCAGGCCGACTCTTTGAATTTCCTTATCTTTTTTCTCCTATCATCATCAGCGTCCATATTCAGCTTTTGATATCCCTTTCCCAGAATAAGCCTCCGTGCTATTTTCTATTGACATACCAATAATGTTAGTATTGGAAATCATTCTTTTAAACCAGAAATTTTTTTGGTTGATCAGTTCTATGGACAAGTGACTGATACTGTTCAAATTTAGTGAAGTGGTCATATTGTGAGTATAGAAACCCAAAGGCTTCAGAAGCAAGGCACGGATATTTCTACTCAGTAACTGCTTTACGAGGTGATTGAAGATTTGAATTCAAAAAAGCATTTTGAAGATGAACTTACATTACCAACAGAACACAACTTACTGCAATTTAAAAAAAAAAATCTGCAAAAGAAATATTGCAAGTACCATGAACTACTGGTAATTTGTGGTGACAGAATATTGCGGTAGTAATTTTAGCAAATTCGAGTAATAATATACTATCATAATTTGAAAGTCAGTCAACATGAAGATATTAGTAGTGCATTGCAAATCATACATAACTACATAATAATCAAGCTTTTAAAAAAATGGTGGCATTTAACAGCTTTATGAATTAAACGCTGTTTAATCACTTTTTTTATAAGTAAATATGAATGCCAGATTGTCCAAGAACCATTTAATCAGATAAAATCACAGTTCAATAGCGTTTTATTTTTAAAAAAAAAAAGCTTGATAGATGAGTACAATTAAGTGCCAAAATCAGGATCGTTCCTGCTCAATAGCTAGCCATATTCCCTCTTTTGCGTTAAAAAGCATATACAGATCAAAGAATTTTAATCTAGCTGGCTCCAAAAGCAAGAATTCCTGAACAAATCATCTTACTCATTTTATAATTGGAACGAACAAGAAGTTCAATTGAAGTATCGGCTTAACAAACAAAAATTCGGAAATATTATTATCCAAATTACAGATCCGTACCAAGTCAAAAGTTCGAGCACTTAAATTGAATCAGGTTGTACAAGCATTATAGACAAAACAACAACATACCTCAAAAACAAATCTATCGAGAAGGAATCGAACTGTGGGGAAGAAAAGGACGAAAAAGGGAAGCGCCACGAAATCTTCATAAGCAGGATAGGATTCTCTATCCCAATCTATGCTAGATAATAGTCGCCCCACTTCCATGTTTTATCTGGATCTCGACAAGGCGAGGAGAGAGGAGGAAGGGTTGACGAAACGAAACAGAGAAAGAAAGAAAGAAATAAGAAAATCGCAGATCCAACGAAGTGGGATAATAAAAAGAGGAGAGACAATACAATACAAGTATAGGATGGAGCTGGAGCATCAATCACCATAGGAAAATCTTGAAAAATTGCATGCATCTTAAAAATAAATAAAAAATATTATTTCCAAATTTCATGCAATTGAACAATTCAACTACAAAATATTTTTATTTATTTCAGAATTATATGTAAATGACAAATTATGGAAACACAAATTAATTGATTAATGGATACATAAAGTACTTGTCAATAAAAAAATAGTCTTTGTTAATAACTATTTATCTTTCAGACTTTGGCAATGCTCCTTTTTTCAATCATGTTAAAGAAATATATAGGCATGTTAAGTTTCTCATAGATTTTCTATGCATAAATTTTCATGTGATTGTAACAAATTGATATTCTATGGAATGCCATCGTTGTGAAATTAATGTTTTTTTGATAAAAAAATGTGAAATAACGTCATCTGATGAAATAATATAACTTCTAGTAGACTGTGCTCCAGCCGTTTAATTTGGAGGAGAGAAGAGAGACGGAAGGTTAAAAAATAAAGCTTAATTGCTTCAAAAATATTCAATCTTTTCATCGAATATATTCATTTTATTACTCTTATCGATTATATTCATTTTATTACTCTCTGATTTAGAATGTAACAATTTTTATTCTTTTCTCTTTCTTTCATTTTCTTTTCTTTCTTTCCTCTTTTGTGTTGGAGCAAACCATTATTTGAAAGAGATGAGAGGAATGAAAAGATAAAAAATACTAATTAATTACTTTAGAAATATCAATTGAATGAAAAATGTCTGAAAGTTACTTTTTTTAATCAAAATCATTAATTTAATTATTCTTCAAATTAAATAAGTACTTTTGTCTTGCTCTTCGCTCTTTTCTTTTCTTCTCTTCCTACCGACCCTTAAATTCCATTACATGATACACATAAGATGTCGATTACATCTTTATCGAATTTAAAATTCTAAATCAATCCTTTATGGTTGACAAAATTTTCAAACACTTTATTAGTCCACTCATTTCGCATCTTTGGATATACCAAAGACATGTGATAGTTACTTTCTTTTCATGCGTCTTAAATCTCAGAAATAGAATATATTTTATATGAGCCAATCAGAAAATTTTATGATCGGTAATTCAAAATATATGGTGTGCCGACTTAAGAAATCTATTTATGTACTCAAGCAAGCATCTCGACAATGAATTTTGAAGTTTCACAACATAGTTACCTCGTACGATTTCAAGTCCAACTTAGTTGACGAATACATATACATTAAGTTCTATGGAAGAAAGTTTACATTTATGATCTTGTATGTTGATGGCATACTACTCGCAAGTAATGATAAGAACATGTTGCATCAAACCAAAAAAAATTATTTAGAAACTTTGAGATAAAAGATCTTGGTGATGCCTCACTTGTTCTAGAGATAGAAATACTAAGGATCAGAATCGAGAGTATTCTGAGACTATCCCAAAGAAATTACATTGATAAAATATTGAGTAGATATGTCATGAAAGACTATAAACCAGGTAATACACATGTGGCTAAGGGAGACAAGTTCAATCTCGCACAATGTCCCAAAACTGATTCAGAAAGACTTGTCATGAAAGGCATCCTCTATGCGTCCGTTGTAGGCAGTCTCATGTATGTCCAATTATGCACGAGACCGAACATAGTCTTTATTACGTGAATGCTAAGGCGATATTTGTGTAACCCAGAAATGTAGCACTGGAAAGCAGCGAAGAGGGTGCTTATGTACCTGAAGAAAACAAGAGACTACATGCTCACATATCGGAGATCGGAAAAGCTCGAGGTCATTGGATATACCAATTCTAATTTTAGAGACTGCGTAGATAGCATGAAGTCGATATTGAAATACATCTACATGATGGCAGGCGACGATGTATCGTGGAAAAAGTGCTAATCATACACTTATAACACGTTCTAATATGACGGTCGAGTTCATTGCATGCTACGAAGTCTCAAACCGCGACGTGTGGCTCAAAAAATTTGTCACTAGGTTGTAGGTGGTTCCTACCATCAAGAGGCCATTGACTTTGATGTGTGACAACAATTCAGCCGTACTCTATGCGACAAACAACAGAAGTTCGACCAAGTTTAAGTACATAGACATCAAGTTTCTGACAGTAAAAGAAAGAGTACAAAATAATGAGTTGAAGGTGGAACATATTGGTACAGACTCCATGATTGCAGATCCCCTTACAAAAACACTATCATCCAAGAAGTTTCATGAGCATGTCGTTCATATGGACGTAGTACCTATGTTAGGATAGTTTAGGAAAAATGTGGGAGTTTGATTTTGTTTTTTGAAGTTTCATGCTATTTAATTTGTTACAAATTATGATATATGTAAATTATATTTTGAATGTCATTGTGTTCTTTCTTTAAAGTTTTGACCTCACTAAAGTAAAGAAATAAAGGGTGAACCATTCATAAATAGGCACGTAAAATCACACTCTCGTGTAATTTCTGAACTATATGACCAAAGTATAATTCATGTCATCCAGAAGTATTTGGTACTGTGATTTACATCGATAAAGCCACAAAGAAAATGTGGTGACTATCATTTAAGTCATGTACTGGTATAACTGGTGGACCAAATTATTTAAAAAATAAGAAAAGAAAGAGAAACATTTAAAGTGATTTGGCCAGATCTAAGACATGTGTAATCAAATAGACTACACTTGTCCATATGGAAGATTGCTGGAAATGATATGTCAATTCTAATAAATTAAGTTTGGACTAGGTATTATATGATTACTATATGTCATTTACTGTCGCTAATATTACGAGAAGTAATATATAGAAATGCCATAAAGGTGATTAATTCAATATTCAAGGCATTACACGTATTTCACTAAGATTTTGGACACAAATGCATATAAAACTAAAGTAAATTGATTATAATTGTTAATGGATTGGTTATGATCAACTAAACTATATATGAGTGTTAGTGTAAAGTCAGAAATATTGTTTGGGCTAAACCAAACTTAATTTGGATCAAAAACCCAAGAAAAACAGTACAAACGAAGATCTATTGCGGTCATAATAAGATTCATTGCGGCCGCAATACAGTAGGGGAAGTTTTGGCAATAAATCTGCTGAATTCAGCATGATTGATTGCGGCCGCAAATGATCCCATTGCATCCGCAAGAGACCTAGCAAAAACTTGCCAAATCTAGAATTGCCAAGTCTATTGCTATCGCAATGAGATTCATTGCGATCGCAAGAGACCTGCTATAAGGCATATTTTGACTGCCTAGATTTACCGTTATCTTTCTGATTGGATATTTAGCTTTTATATCAAATTCGTGGAAATGTTTACATCAGTACATATTAGAATTTGGAAAAAAATTTGGAGAGAATATAATTTCAAATATTTTGTGAATATTTGATAATTAATTTTGCATCTTTCCAATATACACTTTCGCCCCTATAAAAGGACCCGGGTTTCCAAGCGTTAAAGGGTAATTCAAAACATATTTCTATTGTTGTTAGGGCACTTGTATTGTGCATAGCTACTGATCTACTATTCCATTAAGTGATCATACTCTGTCAAGGCTTTCGTGCTCGTCGGAGAAAGGAAAGCGCCTCCAAATCGCTTGGAAGGACTCGTCGGGAGAAGACGACGTGAAGGCTCTTCCGTGAATTGAAAGACATCTTCATGTTTGATCAAGTTGAAGAAATGAGACAACGAAAGGAGATGGAAAGTAAGTATTTCATACGCTTTCGCTTATTTTATTTCATGTCGTAATGGAGAATTTTAATTGAATTGCAAATTGTTTAGATTAGAGAAAATGTTTTGTTATTATACCCTAATTGAATTGCACCAGAATTAAAATTTCCAACAAGAGAATATAGCAAACAAAGTCCAAAATGTCTCTCGAGTAATGTGTTGGATTAAATTAATCTCTTGTTTGACAATTTGCAAAACTAATCTCTTGAGTTTTGGTGAATTGCAGGTTTATACAAATACATATTGATGACGCAAAGGTTCAAACATCTATGTACAAGTCAAGACAATCACAAAGACATCAAGAGCAAGTTATTTGGGCGTTTCCAGAGCCAAGCGTTACCATAACACATGAACAACCCGTCACAACAGGTCCCCAACCCATCATAATGGGTTACCTGTCCTTCACAACGGATTCTCAAATGAGTAATCCAGAAGTATTTCAAATGGAAGCCCCAAATGTATTACACTTGCCACGTCAAGCTCATCGTACTTCACAAATCACGTGAACTGTAAGTTTGTAAATTTTGCTTTTAAATTAAGTTTTCTATGTTTTTATGCATCTTTTATATTAATTTTGTAAGACTAATATAATTTTGATGCAGAGTAATTTCACATTCAAGATGATTGGGTCGCACAAAGTTAGAGTTCCATATAGGGAGTTTTGCGAGCCGGCTCTTAAAAGATTGGGACTATATCAAGTCGCTCAGTCCGCAGATTCCACCACCCGTATTGACAGAGCGTTGATTATTGCTTTGGTAGAGAGGTGGCGACCAGAGACGCATACTTTTCATCTTTTCAATTGACCAGAGACGTGAGTTGTATATGGGGATTGCTCATCCAAGGAATGCCAGTTGCAGGCATTTCTGATGATGATTGGAGTGCTGAAATTGAGAATTTGTTGGGCATTGATCTTGCTTATGACTGAGATAATCCTGAAGCTGGGCCTTGGATAATTAGAAGGCAAGACAATGCTAAAACTGGAGAGTCGGACGTCACATTCTCTAGGTATGACACACTACCTTGACATGTATTTTTTTTGTTTCAAACATGCACAAGTATGCAGTAATTGTTTGTTCTAAATATACTTTAGGTACCACATATATCTTGTCTGGTTGAAACAAAATGTGACACCATTGTCCAATAATCCGACTGAGATCGAAATTGAGAGATACACTCGTTTTTACTGCATGGATTTGTTTGAGAGTATTTTATTTCCAGATCAGTCGGGAGACTCGGTACTTGCTAAGTACCTTCAATTTTTGGGTAACTTCGTAAATGTCCCTACTTACAATTGGGGTGGAGCTGTTCTTGCATTTCTGTATCGGGAGTTATGTCGAGGGTGTTTACTTAAAACCAAATCTATTTGTGGCCCAATGTTATTGTTGCAAATGTGGTCTTGAACTTATTTTACTGTTGGGCGGCCCAAACCTACTGTGGAGCCACCACCTTTCGGTGATCTTGATTTGAGCTCCCGACATGCATATGGGATTAAGTGGTGCATAAGACATTGTTTTTCTGATAATCCTCGGGGTAGTGTCGCAAGTTATCGGGATCAATTTCAAAGGCTAGATGAAGAGTTTGTGAATTGGATGCCATACATCCAGTTCCTAGGTTTGGCGCCCCCTCGAGTTATGGCCGACAGTGTTGGTTGGCTCTGCCGCAACATGTTGGGCACAAAGCCGATGTACAACTTCACCTCTTTGTTCACACCATCCAAGATGAGGTTGTTCAAAAACATTTCTAATAGATGCATGCTGATCAGAAATAACATATATACGATCAGGACCAACCACTTCGTTTCGTAACCATCGCATGAACCACCCCCAATTATCATTATTTTCTTCCTCAGTGATTCCAAATGCAAAAGGAAGTAATTGATTCTCAGCATCATATGCACATGACCACCATATCTGCCCGACATGAATCCAGCATCCACACTGATCACTGGCCTGACATGCCTCCAACCTTGAATGCATGGACCAAAAGCCCAAGCAACTCGTCTAAAAAGTTGAACTCCATAATGTATAGATGGATAAGACTCAAATGTATCTTTGTTCCCGGATTTTACCGCTTGCATTGCATTAAACAAAGGTGGTAACATCTAGGGGTGTAAACAGATCGGATATGGATGGATAATGACTTTACCGTATCTGTATCCTTTATAATTTTTCGGATATGAATACGAATACGAAAAGTTTCGAATACGAATACGAATTGGATATTAATCGGTTATCGAATACGGA
Organism: Eleocharis quinqueflora; assembly: GCA_964058865.1. Taxonomy (NCBI): domain Eukaryota; kingdom Viridiplantae; phylum Streptophyta; class Magnoliopsida; order Poales; family Cyperaceae; genus Eleocharis; species Eleocharis quinqueflora. The sequence goes on along the minus strand of CAXKVX010005248.1, from coordinate 126,003 downwards.
TCGAATGTCGGACGAATGCGAGTGCGAAAAATAATATATTCAGAAAGTGTGATACACCTAATAGAATTTTAAAAAACAATAATATATCAAAAACATACACTGTAACATCCATGCTAACAAACCTTGTGACCCAGCTACTGGTCATCAACATATATCAAAATAATTGCTCCCAGACAACAACCGATCATTTTGGGTTTATTCGGATATCTGCTTAAAAAAAATGTTCGGATACGAATATTTATCCGTATCCGTGACCGTATCCGATTTGATATTCAAAACCGTAACCTTATTTGTATCCGTCTGATAAATATCTGTATCCGTATCCGTATCCGTATTCTTATCCGAAAAATATTCGGATCCGAATATTTGTATCCGTTGTTTTTCAGATACGAATACGGATAAAGTTGGATAGTATCCAATCCGTTTACACCCCTAGTAACATCTCATAAGCTTTTTTCCAGCTACCAAACATTTCTGCAATTGTCAACTCTCTCCCCCTCCATAATTTATTGTATGTAGGTTGCACAGTAGGATATGCAGTTCTAACCAACTCTGAAACCATGCTTAATTTAATTTCTAAATTCTTTTTAAGAGCACTTCGTATAACTTCGACAATCATTCTAGATGTAAGTTGTCTGTGATCGAGTCTTGTGGTTGATGCATGACATGAGTGTTGTACCGGATTAGTTGATATCTTCCAAGCTGATCCTTGTTTACTATGTTTCGCATACAATCTCCAATAATAATTTCTGTCCTTACAACTAACAACTAGTTTAGATTTGCTACTATTAGCAACTTCAATTTCAATATTACTTTTAATGTGAAAGTCGTGTATGGTTGTTTTTAAATGTTCCTTTGTTGGGAATGTTCGACCTTTTGCTAATGGCTCCTCAAACCTTTTTGGAATACCAAAAAAATGCTTCATCAGTCTACCATACCCGACACATCACAAAATTGTTCAGCTGGGTGTTTATCCCCCGGTTTACAAATGGAATGATATCTCTTCACCTAATTGCTATGTCTTCACCTTCGATTTCATCATCATCATCTTCTTCTTCTTCTTCTTCTTCTTCGTTTTCCATGTTTGTATCAAAATTTCGAGTTTCGCTACTAAGTATGTTGGATTCTGGTATGCTATTCAAATTAGGACAAAAAACAAATGATATGAGTATCTCCTCAACTACCAGTTCCAAGTAACGGTAGTTGTAACAAACTGCAGCATTATTAAGAGTCATTTTCCACACATTTTCATCATTAACTAGAATCAAGGTAAAATACATTTGTCCACTTGGACCTGTAATCATGGTTCGAACCCTGATATTCAAAGTATATGCACTTGGATCTAGTTCAAGACCATTATATATATTTTATTTTTCAAATCTTGATCAAATCGATTGTGTTCAGTGATAGAAAAAGAGCATTTTGTTGGTAAACTATAATCTGCTCCTTGTGCCCCCTTAATTATTTGACCTCCGTGATATATATTAATAATGATCATTTTTGCTGAAGATCCTGTAAGACGATTCCAAAGAAAGAATTTTTTCAAATAAAATTAATACTTTCTACTTATTTATAAAATTAAAAATATAAATAAATATACTTACAGTTCAACACCAATGATGTTCTTAAATTTGATCTGCAATCTCTACTTTGTTCTTCAAGTTGCTCAAATAATTTCTAGCTTCTTAGATTTACAAAATAAAGAAAAAATATACAGAAAGAGGGTTGCGACTAAGGTTTGCTGGTGGATGTGGATTTTATAGGGAAAACAGTTTTGAAAAACCGGTAGAAGCAATACCGTGTGGCTGGGTTTTGATCGAATTGTGGCAGAGCCACCCACACGGTAGAAGCTTTACCGTGTTTCCCAACTACACGGTAGTAGTTCTACCGTTCTGGCTAGTTGCTCGAAAAATAAATCTCCCTTGACTACTTTCCCAACAACTATTTCGCCAATTACCAAAAAAAAAAGCTGTTCTCACATCATATACTTTGAACATTTAATTAAAAAGCGCTGAATAAACTGATTTTTTAGACAGAAAATTTTGGAATAACAAACTTGTTATGTATAATGAATATTTTATTTACTATCTATGATTAAAAAAATAAAGTGAATTGTGTACATACTAAAACTCTATAAAATAGAAATTATTTAAACATTACACTATAATTATGCATGGGTATTTTGATCACTTTATACTTATAATTGAGCATTATATGATGATTTATCATATAGGAATGCGTTTGATCAAATAAAAGATATTTGATAATTTATGATATAGAAAGGTGTTTAATCAAAATTAGAAGTTCTAACAACAAATTTTTAGAAATCAGAAGTTCGATGCCTCTAGTGAAATTACCCTTTTTTATTTATTTTGAAAGGATGTATCACTTCGTGACAAGACCCAGAAATTAAACTGTTGGTAGACGTGTGAAATACAGACTCGGATTGACCGTCAATTTCGCGATGGATCGTCACAGATGAAAATCAGAGGGGCCTTTATACTTTGACACAAATGGACGTTTCGGATTGACCGTCAATTTCGCGATGGATCGTCACAGATGAAAATCAGAGGGGCCTTTATACTTTGACACAAATCTTGATGCAATCAGTGAAAATCGGACGATCCACCAAGTAGTACCGCACGGTAGAGACGGTCGAGACGCGGTACTGCGTAGTACCGCACGCCAATTTCTAATTTTCTCGTGATTCGTGTTTCAGATTTAAAATTTTCTAATTGTCATTTGAACGGTCGAGACGCGGTACTGCGTAGTACCGCACGGTAGAAGAACGTCCACCAAGTATGAGGACATGGTAGGACCTTCCAATCAAATTTTTTCATGTGGCATAATTGTCTTGTATGATATTTGACAACTAATTCTATTCACAGCTCATTTGATTTCTATATATGTACCATTAAATATGCGCACTTATCCACGGAAGATTTTAATTCCCAAATGATTGTAATTTTTATATAAGGAAATTCTAACTTTTTTGTTTTTTTTTTCTAATACTTTTTTATTTCTCAAACTTTCACTTAATAGAAAGAAAAAAAAAATAGAATTTCCTTATATAAAGATTACAATCTTTTGTGAATTGAAATCTTCTCTAGAGAAGTGTGCATATTTAATGGTACACATATATAAATGTAATGAGCTGTGAATATAATTAATTGTCAAATATCTATAAAAGACAGTTATGTGATATGAATAAATTTGATTGAAAGGTCCTACCATGTCCTCATATTTGGAAACAGTTTTTCTGTAGGGCACTTGGAATGAACAGTTCAGATTTTTTAAGTTGTAAGTTACGTACGATTTAGATTTGATTCAGAAAGTCTGATATTATAAAATTTAACTTGTACGAATCTCAATGCAAATAAAAAATTATGATTTACTACGCAATACATACAGTATTTTTACTTCGCAGTAGAAGAACTTATTCCCTATTCCCCTCATACTTAGAGCATCTCCATCTCTAAAACTCTTGGAGTTTCTAATCTGACATGACAGTTTCTAAATGAGTTTCTGGGATGTAGATGAGTTTCTTATTTAGAAATTTTGCTCAAGAATTTCTTATTTAGCAACTATGCTTTAGAGTTTATAAACTCTGACGTGGCTTAATCATTGGCTAAAATTGACCGGTCTCTCATAATATTGGTAATATTTGCTGATATGGCAATTTAGAAACTCTAACTTTTCAGTTTTAGAGATGAAGAGTTTAGAAACTAAAGAAAAATTAAATTTTTAAAATTGATATAGCACTGGTTTAGAAACTTCAAGAGTTTCAGAAATAGAGATGCTAGAGGAGTCCGTATGGTAAAATTTCTCGCCAAAAATATCTCTCTGTCCACCTCTATCATTCCACAAATGGGTTGTCAGACACATTCAGGAATCAAAACCAAACTATTCTCCTGCTCGATCGTAGTTGGTAGGTGCTTAATCTGTCAATCACACTTCATATTGGGTCGCTCCCTTGTTTCTCTCTCTATTTACAATCTAGCTAAAGAGTATATATGATTTCGTGAAGAAAGGCTCAGCATCGATCTCTAGCATTGGTTGAGAAATGGCGTCTCTGCTTGAATCATCTGTGATAACTGGAGAAGGGGAGGGTTGTAGCAGCACAGAGTCTGGCTGGACGGTTTACTTGGCTTCTCCCTTGAATGATGATGATGATGATGATGATGATGATGATGATGATGATGATGATGATGATGATGTTGATGGTGAGTTAGATAGTGATGTCAGAGTTGAATTTCAGGAAAGTTCTGGTGAGAACATAGTAGAGGAGGATGATTCATTGGCTTCTGATGCATCTACAGCAAATATTGAGAGAAATGTTAGTGATAATTATCATAGTACTGATGATGATAGTAACCATTCTACCAATATCAATGGGAAATTTGAAAAGATGGAGAGAAGAGAACAAAAAAGATGTTTTGGGGGTTTATTCAAGAGAGGCGGATCTTCTGGTAGCTGCAGTTCTAAGTGGAAAACAAAACTAACATGGTAAATGATTTTGCCAAACTTTTTTTAATTATTATTTTGGTGGTAGAAAGTAGCAATTAAATCTCTTTGTATGACTTTTGTAAATTAGTTATTTATCACGTGCTTTTTTGCTTGACAACTCTATTCAGTTTGGCATCTTTAGCTGGTTTCATAATGATTTGTATATATAATATCTTTATATAAAAGAGCTCAAAGAAATCATATATCTCTAACTTTCGGTCAGAAAAAGTGTATTCACATTTGCTTGTAATATCCATATTTTTATTAATATGTCTACTTTTGTCCTTTTTAACAATCTAATTAATTCATAAATCATAATTTATACTGATGTCGCCACGATGCCACCATTGCCCAGTTAAAGCATATTGGTTCTCTTGCGGGCACCAACTCACCTGCTCGTCAAAATCCCTGCTCGTTTGTACTTGCTATAATCTGAACGATTCAAAATTGATCGAATGGCTCTAATATATCAAAGCACCAGCTCTCTAAATCAAATTACAGCCGTTCAGATTAAACAAGCAGTTGGATCTAAGCGAGCAGAGCCCTACTCCTTTGCGTGGGTCTGGGGAGTGTTGAGTGTGTGTGTGTGTGGGTGGGGGGGAGGCTATGGGCTAATATCTAAAAAATGAAATGATTGTATAAATAAAGAGGAGGGTTCCAATGTCTATTTTTCTTGTGGCTCATCATGTCTATTAACTTAAAAAAATAATTAATTAATTTTTTAAGTTAATGAACATGATGAGGTACAAGAAAAGTAGGCATTTGATCCCTTCTCATAAATAAATTATATATTATGTAAATTTTAAATATAAAAATTTCCTAAATACAAAGATGTGTATGATAATAAAAAATAAGATTAGTCACACAATGTGTAGAGAACTGAGAAGAATAAAAAAATATTGTACCTAAACTATATATCAAACAGATACTCGCTTATTTTGAATGTGAAGAGATGATTATACATTAGCAATTGGTTCAAAAATAAATGGGGAGAGGGAAATAAATTAAAATGCTGAAATCATTGATCATGCGACATATTTAGAAAATTTGAAAACTTAGCTTAATTCTTTTATGAAACATAGATTTTTTTTGTTGCTATAAATTAGGTATCTCCAAGAACTTCTCATTTTCTTTTGCAAAATAAAGAAAAGCAAATGGCCAACTAATTGAACTCAACCTAGCTACCTGCACCTAGGGCTGTCAATGAAATCATTTTGACCGTTTATTCGATCCGTATCTTACCCGCTAAAACGGATATGGGTATGAGTAAGAAAAAAATTACGTTAACTTATCGGATAAGGATACGGGTAAGAACTATATCGTATCCATTACCCATTAGATAAATTATATAAATATATATTATAATTATTTCATACCTTGAAAACAATTAACTAAATTAAAATTAGAAAATATGCATTTCTAAAAAAGCCTATACATCATTGAAATATGCATGTCTTGTTTTAGTATTAAATAATGCATCATGTATATTGATAAAGCATTTGAGTTGCATTCTATTTTTTGATAATGTTTCATTAGCAAGTAGTATATTTCTTTAGTGACAAGTGACGTGAGAAGACATTTTGTGATTTTTGTAATATCTAGAACGTTATTTATTATTGTATTTTAGCATTATATATTTATTTAATACTATATTTGTCAAAATCACAATTTTTTATTAATTTTTATCTTTTTTTCATCCATTATCTAACGTTACTTGTTTCAATATCCGAAATTTTTGACGGGTATGAATAAAGAAAATTTTAATGGATATGAATAGAATATAAACAAAGAAAATTTTAATGAATATGAATATGAAAATACCTCTATCCGCATCCTATTCTATCCATTGACAGTCATACCTGCAACTGGAGGAAAAAAAATGCAAGGAATAATAAAGCTAAGACTCTCCAATGACACTGAATTAAGAACAAAAACTTGAGTAAAGATGCTAAAATGTGAACTGGAATGTATGGGCAAGTATTTCAAACATGGCCAGTCTAGTTTTGGCTGGCAGAGCTCAGCAAACTAGAAAGAAAAAAAATGAAGCATATGCTCTTTAGAACAAGTGATTTTACTTTTTTGCGCCTGAGGCGTCATACATTGATTGAATGGATGCCAAAGAGCTCATGGAATTTACATGCGCTTTGTGAATAGTTTGTTCACCTTTCTCCAGTCGCTAATGGAATTTAATTTTTATAATAATAATAATAATAATAATAATAATAATAATAATAATAATAATTATTATTATTATTATTATTAATATTTTGCAACAGTACGATCTGTTATGAAGAGTACGATTATGATAATATGTAGAGGTGTCATAATTCTCGAGAAATTGTTGTCTTTCAGTTTTTTTTTCAAGTTCAGTAATTCTCTTGATATCTTAATTACTGTAATAAAAATGACATTCTTTCGGAGACTATATACAGATTTCTACAAACTTTGTACATATATTATTTTTTGAGGAGCTCCAACCGACTCTTTAAAATTTAAATACACTCAGGTTTACGCCACTGCTTTGAGCCTCAACTTGTACAATAAAAGTGGATCAAACTACTCCACCTGAAAGGCTGGTGATTTGTGAGGATTCAGTGCTGCGCCAGAATTTATATATGTCGATAACAAATTAAAGTTAAGAATAAAAAATGGCAAACAATAATAATGAAATAATAAGAAGTAAAGAGCAACTTGTATACAATCAGTATCATCATCAGCAACATCATCATCATCATCATAAAATACAAACTTCAGATTGGTGGAGGTTTGTTGGGATCATATATTAAGAATTAGAAGATATGGTTGGTTACTCTTATATATTATCGTCTCCCTATTTTATATCTGTAACACTTGAGCCACATCGATCATGTATGATGCATGCATGATGCATCAATATAATATAATAGTACTGTGCTTTTCTGTTTGAACTTATTGTTACTTTAATCAAGATAAAAGCTATGGAAATGACAGAGGGCCCCACATTGACCCCGGGCCCATATTCGATTTCAAATGCACGTCGAATTATTTGGATTGAAATCACCTGCTATTCAAATAGATTCAGAAATGGATTTGAAAATAGAAAATAGTTATGACATATTATTAAATTTAGATTGTGATCAATAATTGTGCAATTAAGTTTATTTTGTATCAATAACAATACAATCAAGTTAATTTTGATTTTTCCTCAAAAACAAAAAAGTTAATTTTAATTTATAGCAGAATTAGCTTAATTAACTTTATAAAAAACTATTGAATTAAATATGTACCATTGAAATTTTCATATAAATTTGATTGTTTTCAGGTAGTATATCAAATGAATCCTTTTTTATTAATGTTCTTTTTTAGTAGAGACAAGATTCGATATTTAATTCTTAGATTTCAATTTTCATCTCCAACGTTTGTTGAAATTTGACGCACAACCTTAGCGATAGCACCAGTGTCACTGATTATTCGTGTGGCACATCATATTCTCAAATAAACGTTAATATATTTTTTAAATAAGTAGAAGAACACTGTGGCGCTTTTTTTTATAAAAAAAAGAATATAAGTACAACCAAACAATCTATAATCAAAGCTCAAAATTATGACCACTACTGAAACCTGAGCAAAATCTTGAATGCACTAGCACCACACTATCATGGCAGCACCAGTGCATCAATTTTTATCTATATCTAAAACTGATATAAATTTTTGAATCCTAATTAGTTACACTTTTTGAAAAAAAAATCTATACACTTTCGACTTTTGTTTTTAAGATTTTTTTAAATTTATTTGAAAATCTCATTACCCTGAGGCTGATCCCCTTTATAATAATTTGGTGGCGTGACCATCTGTAGATGAAAGCGGATTCTCTGCCGCGCAGTAGTAACAGACGCTCAAAATTTTCTGCGTTATAGGCTACGGACGGCTCATATTTGATTCAGAGGGGTTTGATATTATAAAGTTTAGTTTGCACGAATCTCAATGCAAATCAACGGCTGAGATTACCGCGCAACACGCACAGTATTTGTGCTGCGTGGTAGAAGATCTCATTCCACCTGTAGATATTATTTATGACAAGACACAGAACTAAAATGGGCTGGATGAGGTGTGAGAGACAGCTGAGATGACTGATACATTAACCTTTCCTATTTAAAGGGAGATTTTAAAGAAAGATCGACTATGACACTTCACCCCAAATGATCTCCGCATGCACCTCTTTCAATCCTCAAAAGAAATGGGTTGTCAAACAGTTCAAAAACCAAACTGCTCTCCTCCTTCCAGTTGCTCACTGCTATACCTATATCATACTTTGTTTTGTTTATTCCTCTTGTTCTCTTGTTTATCCATCTCCATTCTAGAGTTATATATTTTGTACTGCCTACTGCGTCTGTGCTGATAGTATCTCCCTCTGAAGTCTGATCCCTCCACAAATGGAAAGCCCAGTGGAATTATCAGACATAACTGATGGGGATGGGTGTAGTCGTACCCGCACCGAGTCCGGTTGGACGACATACTTGTTATCTTCTCTGCATGACGATGGTGATTCCGATGGCAAGAGTTCCTTGGCTTCCGACGCATCTACCGGAAACATTCAAACAGATAAGATGATGTATCAATATAATTATGACAATGATGATGACGATGGTGTAGGTCATGGTAAAATTTCAGCCACACTGAAGGGAAAAGTTCAAAAGATGGAGAAAACCACAGAAAAGAACTGGTTCAAGAGTTTCTTCAAGAAAGATGGTTCTTCTAGCAAAGCCAGTTCTAAGAATAAAAAAAGCTAACTTGAAGCGTACGTGGTATATAATTTTGCAAAGCTGATCTCAAGATATACTTAATTTGGCTCATGTTAAATTGCTAAATAATTATTTATGTGTACATCTTATAGCTAGACAGCCAATTATATATATATTTAAGTTTCTCAAGTTGCAAGTGTAATAGCTGATCTGCATAGCATCTTTAATCAATATTATTGTTGGCGTTATATTGTATTTCACTATGATGAAAAATATACCAAGAAAATGAATTCTTTTATTTAAGATTTCTTTTTGTTTTGCTTCTTAATTTGGCAATCAAGAACATTGATGCATGCAGGAACTACAGCATGCATCTGATAGAGGTACTTGTTCTGAATTTACTTTATCCTGCTTACGCAGAAAGCACAACTAGCTATCTTAAATAGATCAGGTTCCACTCCTGACTATTGCGAAAAACAGTAATAGTAACTATTTTTTTTTGAAGGAGAACAGTAATAGTAACTATGAATGGGCCAGAAAAATATTGAGAAAATAAATAAATTGCCAAGATGAAAAGACTGGAGTGTTTGATATATTATATGCTTGTGCAGTTATTATCTTGTATACTTTTAGTTAAGTTCCGTAATATACTAAATGCATAGAGAAAGAAACAAAAGAAAACACATTCTGATATTGGAACTATATAATGGAAGAATAAAAAAATGTCTTCGTTGAACAAAAATTTATATTTCTCTATATTCAATCAAAAAGAATAGTTAGTAACGTTGCTTAATTTTCTCTGTTTATTACGTCAGACTTCAACTAACATCTAAATTTTCTCTGTTAATTGGTTAACTTTTCACATTTAGTTGTCATTGGCAAAACTACTCATGTTTCTTTTTTTTTATTATACGTACATCAAACTTCAACTGCCATCCAATTTAAAAAGACTATATATATATATATATATACATCAGGTTGATGCTTATATATTAGATCTAAATTAACACTTCATTTGATCATCTTTAGGTAATTTTACTACATGCTACCAGCCTCTACCAAGCTAGCCTCTTGACTTGGCTATAACAATGGTATGGAGCAAGTAGGGGTTTTTTTTCTTCTTTTTCTATGGAATCATCAACAATACAATTCTATTTTAAGAGCTTTGGAATCGTATGTAACAAGGCCTCTGCTCTGCACATACATATATATATATATATATATATATATATATATATTTTCGAGTAGTTTCTTGGAAATTGCATTATCTATTATATATACCAACTGCTCAGATCACCATCAACTTTACAACGCAGAAAAGAATAAAAGAGGTGCAACTCAACAGACCCACAGATGAGTACAAAACTACAAGAAAATAATTAAACAGGAACAGGTTCTTAATTAATGAAAGAAGAAATTAAGACTTGAATACTGAGATTGAAATTAAGTGATGAACTCTCTACGCTTTGGCGATGTTTGAAACATTACCAGTCTATTTATTTTCGGTTGGTATGAACAGAAATAAATTAAGATGCAATAGCTCTTTCAATTTTAAAACTGGAACTTGACTTCTAGCATCCGGAGTGACATTTAATTAATGAGACAAACCAGCATCTAATGAAATATTATAGCATTTATTCATCCGCATTTATTATAGAAAACATCGCTCACGCGGTACTTCGTCACTGTATTTCAATTTCAAAATATAAACGATGTATTCAAATCATTTAAACTTGATCTCCATATTAAAATTTTATAAGTATAATGTTTTTAGAAGTCTTTTACTGTTTTTAAAGAGAGTTGAAAAATCATTCATATTTATGGTCAGAAATTATCCAATTAACCAAATTTTCTTTATTTTAAAAGAGAGTAAAAAATTCTAAACAATATAAATTTTTTCTCCAAGGTGATTTTAATATTAAAATCGCAACCAAGGTTTTGAATCGATCATTTGAATTGTGAAATTGGAGATACAAATGCGAAGTATTGTGTGACTGGTGCTTTATGAAGTACCATAGCATCACTCTACAAAATGAATCGCTTGGCATACGTCTCAACTCTCTAACTTTAAATTAAGTATAATTGAAACGATCTAAAATTTTACTCAAGATTTGAATATTAGTTTTTGTAAAATTCACAATATTAAATTAAATATATTTCTGTCAAATAATGAAATGTATTAGTTACAAAAGTGCATGGTGCATGCATTAAATTCTACACCAAGAGCATCAATATGAGCTCACCTATACCGAGTTTAATTAGTGCGAGCATGTGGTCAGTTAAATACCTATCTGTTATACCTAACAATTGCATCATAATCATATGATAAAATTATGACATTATTAATAATAATATTATTATTAGGTTTAGTTAGCTGCTAAGAAAACAACATAATACCAGCTCCGTGCAACTAATTTGTTCTTTTAATTGTTCTATTGTGTTATTGTGTACCGTGTACGTGGGGCCAAGCGAAACGAGAAATACAAATTAAAGAGGATATAATGAAGTGCAAACATCTGTCAAATTTAAAGGCCCACTTTCTGACATGAAATTTATGATGTATCTGTATCATATCCTCTTTTTTATTTTTCTTTTTTGTTTGGAAAATCTAAAGGCCCTTCAGAGCAGAAATCTATCGTTTGATGAAACCGGAATCCAGTAGTACGACAACATAAAAAATGGAACTTTGATGATTTCATCTTAAACCATCGCTACTACATAAACGATATTGTACCTTACATTTTATATTTGTTTTACACTATCAACTATAAAAAAGTTAGTTTTAATACAGGTCCTCTGACGATATCAACTAAATTTTAATATCGGCCCCTTGACTATCAACTATAAAATGTCAATTTTAATACCAGTTGTTTGCTTACATCTGCTACAAAAGCCTAGTCTTTAATAGCAATTTGTTCAAACCTTTAACAGTCCCCTCTTAACAACAATCCCTAGCAGCTATTAAAGGTATTATTTAGCCGGTATAATAGATCAAATCAGTAGTAGTGATATTTTGAAATATATATATATATATATATGAGCATGGCTAAAATAATATGCATAGTACACCGCATAACTTACTATGCGCCCATTTGTATTTAATTTGGTCATTAAATTGATATTTAAGTTGCTCAATAAATTCTTCATATCAAAATCTTGTAGGAAATAAAATTTCGTGATTTTTAGAGCTTTCTTGCTATTTTTTAAATATTTTTTAAAAACAGTCTAGAAATGACACTTTTGTAGTATTAAATTTGGACTGTTTTAAAAAAATATTTAAAAAATAGCTAGAAAGCTCTAAAAATCACGAAATTTGATTTCCTACGATATTTTCATATGAAGAATTTATTGAGCAACTTAATCTCAATTTAAGAGCATCTACAAAGGTAATTGTTTTACAATTGCTTATTCTTATGTGGCAATTGCTATTTCAATTGTTGGATTGCAAATGAATTGCTAATTAAGCAAATTTGCTTATTAAGAAATTGTTGTTTAAGTGACACCCTTGCAAAACGATTGGACAATATTATTTCATTCTCTTTAATTTACAATTGTTAACGGATTGCTGGGATGGAGCGTTTTGTGTTTTATGAATCTTCTTAATTGCTCCAATGGAGATGCTCTAATGACCTATATCTATATGCATAGTACAAAATGGGATGTACTATACATATTATTTTAGTCATGCTCTATATATATATATATATAATTGGTTTTTCAAAATAGCCATAGCTCAAGCTTGACAACATTAGCGGTCCATCAGAATATTCTTTTCCTCAGATCCTGGTATGCTTAATCTTCGTCGAGCAAATGCCATGGGAACTCCAGCTTATTAGCACAATTAAGCTTCTGAGACATTGGTACATTAATTGTTGCTGTTGAATAATGCCATGGGAACTCCAGCTTGTTAGCACAATTAATCTTGTCACACAAATACTTATCAGTCTGTATCCTAATCAGCTTGTTTTTTTTGAGGAAAGTAGGCTAAAGCCTACTTAAAGATTTTCATTAAAAAAAAGGAGTTTATTACATGGTACAAAGTCTCATTAGAAAGAAAGAAAGGAAGAAAGAAAGAAAGACTTAAAACTGAAGCCGAATCCTACATATTTAGCAGTGTTCTTGCCATTGAGTGATTTCCTTTTGGATTTGTAGGATTAGTAGTTGGCGTGGTTGTGATATAGAAGTGAATAGTCTGCGGTTGCGTTCCTTCCAAAGATTCCATAGTGTAGCGCAGAAGGTGGAGTCCCATAGTGATATTTCCGTAGTGGAGAGGGATGGTCTATTGTAGAGCCAGAAGGAGGCGGTGTCGTCCGTCGGTCGGAGTGTAGTCCATGGAGCTATGGCTTGCCAGACTTCTGATGAGTATGAGCAGGATAAGAATAAGTGCGGGGCAGTCTCCAATAGACTGTTATGGCATAGCATACAGGTGTCGGAGGGGGTTCCTCTTCTTGCCAGGATTACGTCCATGGTGTTCAGTTTGTTTGGTAGAGCAGTCCATAGGAAGATTTTAACTTTTAATGGGGCTTTGGTGTTCCATATGTAAGGTGCCACTTGGGAGAGAGCACCTGGGTTGATTAAGAATTTGTATGCTGTCTTCGCGGAGAATTGCCCTGTTGATGTCCAGTTCCAATTGAGAGATCCATCTTGCATACGTCGTGTTGATGGCGTAAGTAGTGGTATGAGAGAGGTGAGGTCACGGAGGAAGAAGGATGGGATTGATGTAATATCCTCTCTTTGTACGGTTTGGTACAACGGAGGGAGGTTGTAGTGTTGCCTGATAAATCGAGCGAGTAGGGAGTCTTGATCTGCGTAGATCTTCCATATCCATTTTAGAAGTAGAGCAAGATTTAATGTTTTGATATCCAGAATGCCTAAGCCACCGTTTGGTTTTGGGAGGCATACTGTTTTCCAGTTTACCAAACAACTTCCTTGTGGTGTGGTGTCACTTCCTTTCCAGAAGAATCTCATTTTTGTTCTTTCGATGTTTGTTGTTAGCCAACAGGGAAATTTGAAAGCCTGCAAATAATGAAGGGGGATGGCGTTCATAACTGAGTTTATTAATGTAAGGCGTCCTCCTTTTGAGAGAAATCTTCCTTTCCAGTTTTGGAGCTTGTTTTGTAGTTTGGCTAGAATAGGGAGAAGAGCCATCCTTGTGGGTTTATTTATAGAGAGTGGTAGCCCCAGATATTGGAGCGGAAATTCCTGTGCTGCACATCCCAATATCTCCCCTACCCCAGGAATAAGAGTATCCGGTATGTGCATTGGGACAAAAGTGCTTTTGTTTGGGTTAATCAAGAGGCCTGAGATATCAGCATATTCCTGTAGTATTCTCATTATTCCTCTGAGATTTGTAGGGTGAGCTTCCGAGATAATTAATGTGTCATCCGCGAACTGGTAGGTCGCTAATTGGAGAGTTGGCATAGAGTGGAATAAATGTCTATCTCTATCAAAAAGTGATTGGAGCGTGTCCGATACTAGTATGAATAGTAGGGGAGACAAAGGATCACCTTGCCGTAGTCCACGTTGGTGGTAAAAGGATGGTCCGTATATGTTGTTTGTCTTTACGAAAGAGGAGGATGAAATGAGCAAGTTTCGTATCCAGGATAACCATCTAGGTGGGAATCCTTTTGCCTGCAGTAGGTTTAGTAGGTAGTTCCATGATACAGTATCAAAGGCTTTCCTGAAGTCTACTTTGAAGACCACAGATGGAATGGCTAGTTTGTTTCGCAAAATGGCGGATTCTCGTGCTACCAAGAAAGTTTCCATGAGGTTTCTCCCTTTGATGAAAGCCGTCTGATTAGGCGATATCAATTTAGGTAGTGCTAGTTGCAGCCTGTCAGCTAGTAATTTCGAAATGATTTTCACCAATGACGAAATTATGCTAATTGGTCTGAAGTCTTCAATGTTAGATGAGTCCGGACGTTTGGGGATCACTGTGATTACTGCCTGGTTGATTCTCCAAAGGTCTAGTTTGTTATTGTAGAAAGCTTGGATTAGGTTGTAGATTGTCACGCCTATTGTTTCCCAGTAGGTTTGGAAAAATTCCGAAGGGAACCCGTCCGGGCCCGATGCTTTTCGTTTTGCCAGCGAGAACACCGCTTTCTTAATTTCCTCTGTTGTGAAGGGTGATTCCAATTGCGACAGCTCATATGTTTGTTCTTGGGTTACCAACCCTTGGAGGAAGGCCTGATTGTTTGTTCTGCATCCCATGATGCTTTTGAAGTGGCTGGAGAAGGCTAAGGCTATTGAGGTGCTGTCCAGTATCTCATTATCTCCGATCTGTAAGTCTTTCACATGGTTATTTTGCAGGCGCTTTGTTGCAACCGAGTGGAAATATCTCGTGTTGTTGTCACCCAGCTTTAACCATCGTATTGATGATCGTTGTTGCCATTTATTTTCCATGATTAGGGAGAGGTCGTACGCATGCTCGCGAAGTTTTAAGCGGAAGGAGAATTCGTTTGGCTGCAGGTTTCTGTGTTCTTCAGCCTTGTCCAGTGATCTAATTATATCCTTTGTTCTTGAGAGGTAGGTTGTTGTTTTTGCAAATTTGTTGTTTGCCCAAAGTTTGAGCGCTTTCCTTGAGGCATTCAGTCTGCGTAAGAAATCAATCGCCAGGATCGGGGATGGATTTTCTATATTCCATGCTTGATGGATTACTTCCCTTGTTTCATTAAATAGAAGCCAGAAACGTTCGAATTTGAATATCGGTGATTTCCTTCTTTGCAGAGGTTTTATTTCCAATTTCAGCGGAATATGGTCAGATATGGGGGTGGCGATGTCTGTGAGAGTATGGTGCAGTGGTTTTCCGTGATGACTATTCCAGTCCGGTGATAGAAAAATTCGGTCCAGTTTTGATAGTGTCGGGTAGGTCTTTTATTGGAATAAGTGAAAGTCCTCGTTCGCAGTGGGACCTCGCTCAAGGAGAGTTCCTCGATACAGTGGTTAAATTCTAAAGAGATACGAACGTTGAAAGACGACCCCGTGGTTTCTTCCGGCGCCCGAAACATATTGAAATCTCCAACTATGATCCATGGGAGATTGTTCATATTCCTAATTTCCTTTAACTCTAGTAAGAAGTTAAGTTTCTGTGAGTCATCATTGGGACCATACACGTTGGTTAGCATGAATCTAAAAGTAGATTCAATTATAGACGTGCAGGAAAAGGTGTGGGTGTACGACTGATGCATTGTGAATGACTGAACACAAGTAATCAGTAGACCACCCCGTGACGAAGTAGAAGGTTTGTAGTGATATGAAGTAAAAATTGAGGGGCAAATTTTCCTAAATTGAAAGAAATCTATCTCGTTCAATTTTGTTTCCTGAAAGCACAAAATGTTACATCTTAGTCCCCTTAACAAGTTTTTGACCACTGCACATTTGCGTTGGTCTCCCAATCCTCTAACATTCCAAGAAGTAAGTGATAACATAGTAAACTAAACTAGTCCTATCCAAAAAGCTTTGTTACAAGCTGAGTTCCTACATGAGAATTCCGTTGGAGGAGAAAGATGTCCTAGACATTCGAGGAGACTCATGGGTTGGCATCCAAGAGGTCTTCGTCGACCTCTGTCGCGTAATCGACTTGCTCATCCTCCATCATCATGTCTTCATCAATTTGCATGTCTTTCGACATAAATGTTTCCTGCCGGTCCTGAAGACTTTGGTTGTCTTCCTCGGCCAATTCATCCAATGCAGCAAAAGCTGCAGCTAAGTCCAAGTTGATATCTGCAGTTGTAGAATTTGTTACTGCATTAGTTAGTTGTACAACATGATTTGTTTCCATGGGTGTGTTAGTAGATGTTGGATTGTCCGCGCGAAATTTGCCTAGCTGAATGAAATTGGACAATTCATCGATATCATGTTCCTTTAGGGGAGTAACTTTTAGAATTTCCTCATTTAAACAACGCAAGATTTCTTTGTTCTTGCTTTTATCCGGTAGTGATTTGGTTGTTTTCCTGGGTCTGGGTTTTCTTCTGGAGGGAGTGAGTAGCATACCTGGGAAAGGGGCTGGCTGACGAATTGTCCGAGAGCTGCGGCGGTGGGCTGTGTTGTCAGACTGAATCACCGCTCTGCGTCGAAGGGTAAGAGGTGTCGTCTCCTTTTCGATCTGCTCTTCCAGTTCCCGTTCGTTGAGGGTGGGCTCAAGTGTGGTAGGCAGAGGCGCATGGGTGGTGGGGGTGAGGACAGTCGATGCTGCAGAGAGAATGGTGTGGGGTTCGGTGCGAGTTGCTGTTTTCGGGCAGTGCTGTTGGGTGGGTATCGGGGCTGAAGAGAGGTGGGGGGAAGGCACGGGAGATGGTAAGGGGTTGGTTGGGGTGTCCGTGGGGTTGGTGGGTTGAGGTGGCAAGATGGGGGAATGCTGGGGTTGGTCAATGGGCTGTGTTTCAGCGAGTGGGAAGTTAAATGAAGGGTGTGTGCTGGGGTTGGTCAATGGGCTGGGTTGTGCTGGGGTTGGTAAATTGGGGGAGTGTTGTGGGTTGTGGGGGTTTAGAGTAGGGTGTTGTGAGATTGGGGGGTCGATAGCTTGATGGGCTGTAGGCAAAGTTTCAGTCCGGTGGGAAGTTTGGGAGTTGGTCAAGGAGTCGGGCCGGGGATTTAGAGTAGGGTCGTCCAGAATTAGGGTACGGGCCACTGGAGATTTCGCGGCCCGTATTGCTGACTGCATGAGTTTGGGCTCCCTTTGTTGCCTGCCACTGGAGTATTCGCTGGCTGGGTGGGCCGGTTGTTTTCCTTCCCTTCGGCCCGGGTGGCTTGGGTTTTTATTTCCTTTTCCTGGCTCTGACTCCTTCTGAAGGACAAAAAGAAGGTCCAAGTTGTCTTTTACTTTTCTTGGCTCTTTCTCTCCCTCTAAGACAAAAGGAAGGTCTGACCTTTCTATTGTCAGGTTTTGGAAGCTAGTGGCAGGCGCCTGAGTTGGTGCAGATGTCCTTTTTTGTGCAGAACCAGAGGAGCGCGCCATCGGTTGGTGGGATGAGCTCCCTCTGTTTCGATCTCCACTGGATGACTCCAGTTGTCTCTCTGGTAGCGCCGGCGGTGCTCCTAGTATGCTGCAAGAATCGAGCATACCCCTTTTCTGTCTCTCCTTGATTAGCTTGTCGAGGAAGTTATCCACCGATTCTTGCGGTGCTCCCAGAAGAAGTTCTTTGAGCACTGCCTTACTGCAGTGCCAGTCAAAGGCTTCGGTTGGGAGCAGGTCTAATGGGTCGTCGGTTGAAGCGTGGTGGCCCGAGGTGATGTATTTGAGCCGGCGGGATTTTTCCTCCATTCTCTTGAAGATCTCTTCTGATGGTGTAGTATCGGGCGGGATGCAGAAGTTAAGAGGTTCCTCTACCCAGCCGAGCACTTCTAGTTGGATTCGCGATCTGAGCCCGTTAACTACCAAGAAAATGTTGCATGGTATGAGAGCTAGGTCAGATGTTGCGACAGCGATGTCGAGGTGTCTGATTGAGGCTACTGAGTGTAGGTCGGAATGGGCTACTATTAGGCCGAACGAAGAGGTCGCATAAGTAAGATGTTCTAGGCTCCATGATGCCGGAGGAAGGTCTAGGAGCCTCAACCATACCTTGAACTTAAGGTCGATGGGGTAGGCCGAGACCTGAGGAGACCAGGGGTAATAGATGTACCCCTTGTCGTCAATGGCCGGGTGGGGTTGGGATGCGAAGATGTTCGCAGAGGGGGATGGGGGAAGGACGAGGAGGTATTTCTCGGAGTCCATCTGAGTGATCTGGCCTTCAGCAGCTTCCGGGAGTTCTTTCTTGAAGTTATTGAAAACCTTGTCGATTGAGTGATTGGGTAAGTAGCGAGTGTCAATTACCACGGCGTGGCTGAGGCGACTGAGTTCTTGAGTGAGGTTTGGAGTTTCATGGATGAAGGCAAATGCTGATTGACGGCGGTCGTACGGCATGGCAGTAGCTCCACGAGGCGTCATCTCATGAGGTCGGGCAATGGCAGAATCCCGTCTATTGGGACATTCTTTGGCTGGGTGTCCCTGTTTTCGACAGCGACGGCATACCATGTGGATCCTTCCGCATAGCCCTGGCCTGTGGCCTACCACATAGCAATCCAGGCAGCGACCCCGCCAGGCCGGATGTGCTTTGTTGGGAGGGAACGGGAGCCAGCTGAGGAGCGTGCGGAGCTGGGCCGGGGTCATCGGCGTGTAGCTGGGCGCGACATTACGAGGTCGCTTGGCATAGCGAGCAGATGGGGAGCCAGGTTGGTTACTGATGGTATTAAGGGTGTTGCGTGTGAAGTCCGAAGGTTTAGTGGGGCGGGTGCTGGTTGTCAGATGGGTGGAGGTCGCATCGTGGAGGTTGCGGAGGGAGGCCGAGATGGCAGCCGAGAGATTGAACCCTCTGGCAGCTGCGGCGTTGAGCTGATTTGGTGACCGTGGTTTGGGATGGGAGGTATATTTGTTTCTGTTTTCCATGTGGTTGTGGTAATGTGCTTTGAAGTGTGAAGTAATGTGGTGTTGAAGAAGGGGTTTGGTGGATTTAAACTGGAGGGAGGTCACGTGGGTAATGGGATTAGGGTAAGGGGTGAAGGATTTGAATTGGGGTTTGGGGTGGCGGCGGCGGTGGATGGATATCCAGCCATCACCTTCGTGACGCTGGAAGGTTCTCCCCATCTCTCAAAAAACTAGGCCCTCGTTCCAAGGCAGACTTCTGTCATAAAAAGGAATGCAACACAGAGACTTCCCAGGAGGTCACCCATCCTAGTACTACTCCTGCCCAAGCGCGCTTAACTGCAGAGTTCTGATGGGATCCGGTGCTTTAGTGCTGGTATGATCGCATTCTCCTAATCAGCTTGTTATTGTCACATAGATTAGTTTGAGGCTTAGAGCTTTATTTACTGATTTATTAGTCAAAGGAAACAGCTACAAGTAATTTATTACAGCATTCACTACATGCAACTTAATTATAGCTTACTTTGAATGTATATTCTGAGCAAGAGGAGTTACATCAGTCCTAACTCTAATTTCTACAAACAAAACTTCACATATTTCATGCAGATAAAGAGAGAATCCATGCATCAGAAGTACCTACCCTGCAATGCAAAAATGTAAAAACATCCAATATTAGGCTTAGTTTCTGAAACGATGTTCAGATCAACAACAGGAGTCCAATGAATTAATTACTCAACAATTGAAAGTCAATGATAGATAACTTGGTTGATGACTTCAATAATTTAAAACTAAAACAGCTTATACATTATACATTTTCTCAAAAAAACAGCTTATACAGTAAATAAATCATTTATGGTGTGATTACAATAAAACAGTGCATAATATCACGGTCACAGGCTCACAGCTGTAGTTAACAGGTTCCCATTTGCAGTTTTATTGCTTATTTTGTTCTCCTGTGCATGCATGCGTGCCAGAACTTAACATTTGAAACTTAAAATTTGAGGATCAGATAACCTCAATAATTAGATGCATCAGTCTGGTACTGCCTGGTATGACACCGGTATTGGAATAACAGGTACATTGACAATGAATGGAATACAGGTATATTGACAAGATTGAAATAAAAGGTATACTGACAAAGAGAATCTTTTGGGCCCTGGTACGCTTCAAAAAGGGAAGAATTACAAATTTCCTGTTTTGTACATTAGCAAAGGGCCTTGAAAGATTAATTCCAGATCCATCAATTCAATTCTCCCCTAATACTACCTATCCCCCAATTATGAATCCGCAAGCATCACAGTCACTAATTAATCATGATCGCGTGATGAAGTCGTCATACCTAGGATTTGGAGTGGTGAAGGAAAGCGGTGGTGCAGAGAATTACAGCGATGAAGGCGAAGAAACCAAAGACGACCATGAGAGAGATACCAGCGACCGTCAGATCCAGCATTACTTGCATCACACGTAGGATCACCATCCTTGTCCCTCTCTCTCTCTTTCTCTCTCCCTCGGCACTCCTTCCTCATCAAAAGAGGATATAATCAATGGAGAAAGAGGCTGGGTTTGGATTTATCGGAATGGGTTATAACGGTCTGAGAGAAATAAGGAAGAATTTGATTGATTGGAGCAAGATCGACCGCCATGCGGCGCGCATTGCATGCGCACCGATCAAGGTGTTTGTTGGCTAGCCACGACGACATTTTGGCTCTCTTTTCTGTCTCGGCCTTGCTCGCGGCTGATGGGATTCGATTTCGATTTCGATTTCGATTGGGAATATCCCATTTTTGGATATGGATCAGATTTTTGGAGGCTCCATTTCCGATTTTGGGAAACTCGTGGATTGGGTTTTACATGTACTAAGACTCTAAGAGTAAGAGAAGGCCCAGTCCGATTTCAGTTTTATCTCTAAACACGCACTTCATCAATATTTAGTTATTCATGAATATGAAATATCATTCTCAACCTTGTAAAAATAA
Source organism: Eleocharis quinqueflora (assembly GCA_964058865.1). Taxonomy (NCBI): domain Eukaryota; kingdom Viridiplantae; phylum Streptophyta; class Magnoliopsida; order Poales; family Cyperaceae; genus Eleocharis; species Eleocharis quinqueflora. Next base: position 104,401 of record CAXKVX010005248.1, on the reverse strand, counting down.
TTATTACAAAAATAACGAACGAACGAACCAAAGACAGTTTACATTATTACAGTATGAAATTTGAATCTGTTTGACACATCATAATTTAATGATTTATTTCACATTTGTTTCTGAATATTTCTATTCCTACAATTTTAATTTCGTTAATGTATAATTAATGTTTAAAATCAAAAGAGTGCAATTGCATGGACAAAGAAATATCTTATCACATGCAAAAGAATTGTACAAGTTTATATATATGGCATTGTTAAAACGATTCATTAATTTAGCAAGACACTATTACACTCAATGAGACTTCTAACTGTGGGAAAAAAAGAGAAATATAATAATATGAATTGCTATAATTTAATACATACACTAAAATGATTCCTAAACCTTTAGCTGTATATGCCTGACCTTAATCTGCCCCATATCAACAGTTAATTTGCACAATTTCGGTTGATATTTGTTGAGCAAGCTACTCCATTGCAGAACATTCGCATGTCAACTGATTGATCACAAGGTGAAACCTAAAATTTTGTACACTACAAATTGAGAAACTATGATGGGGATAAAACAAATAATTTAGGCATATAATAAGACTTTTAAAAGAAAATTTAAATAAATTAAACCTGAACGGGGCATTGAAGGGGGCACCGTCATTTTAGGCATCATCATGTTAGGGTTAGGAAGCAGCCGGGGTAACCGAACTGGCTCAGTTTTCTTCTCAACTACTGCCAGATCAGAGGTCAGAAAGGTCTTCGCCACTGAAGATGCATGCAGTATGCAGCATCTTACTACCTGATCCATTTAAATAAATTAGCCATATTTTCTATTCATTCTCTCTTTTTTATGTCATTTTTTTTCAGGTTTGACTTTTGAGGGAAACAAATTTACAGGTCTAAATGGTTCATTGTTCATGAAGTCATACAAATTGAAGCTGTCAAATTTTGACTCAAAGCCAAACTCAGCATGAAGAGATTGAAAGAGTGAACGTCAAGTAAATGCAACAATACTAGTAGTCTTCTTCCCTTGGGTAGATAGTTAGTTACCTTTGTTGGGTCTAATATTCCAGCAGCAATCAAGTCTTCATAACAGTTGTTAGCAGCATTATATCCATAATTTAAATTACTGTTTGCCAAAATCTACAAAATACAGAAAATTTATGAACATTTAACAACTTATGTAGTGGAACTGATGATAAACAATTGGTAAATGCAATAAATATATCTTTGCAAACCTTGTCCACTACAAAGTTACCATTCTTGCCAGCATTTTCTGCAATTAATTTTGATGGGTATCTTAAAGCCCGCTTGAAAATATCAGCACCTATCTGCATAATTACACCAAGCATTAGATCATATATCACATAACGTAACTCTGTTGGAAAGCAAAATAAACTAGTACAAATAGGAACAATTTATCCCAAGTTCTGATGTCTGTCAATAGTGAGAGAGAACAACACCCAGAAATAAGATGCAATAATAAAAGCTAAACTCTGGAGGTTTCTAAACTAAATATCATGTGAGCTTTGAGTTTAAATTATGGAGAGTTATCATATTTGTACCTTTTGTTCTTCATTATCCAATGTTGCTTTAATCTCATCCACTTTTAGGGATATTCTCAACAAGCTACATCCGCCCCCCACAACAACACCTTCCTCAATAGCTGCCTATAAATCACATAGCTTATGTTAATGGTGGTATTAATTACATGTAAAAAGAACAACTTCATTTCTACCTTGGTAGCATTCAAAGCATCTTCAATCCTCAATTTCTTATCTTTAAGTTCCACTACCGTTTGTGCACCAACCTAGTATTTGGACAAACTACATTTTTAGAAATACAAAAATAGATGGGTCTATCTAGAGTTAATCAAACAAACTTTATAGATTCCCAAATCTTACCTGAATAATAGCAATTCCATCACTTAACCTTGAGATTCTCTCATTCAATATTTTCTTTTGGAACTTCTCTTTTGAGTTCTGGACAACAGGATGTTAGAATTTAGATATTTCATAAACTGGTCTGATCTAGATATCATACATCGAAGTATAATTTCTATATTACTCATTATATAATGTCATACCTCAACTAGACGCATCAAAGAAGCAACCCTGTCTTTAGCTGCGTTTTGTGTGCTTCCATCAGTAACAATTATGGTTGAATCCTTTGTAATGACAACCTTATTAGCTGAACCCAAGTGCTCTTTTCTTGCCCTCTCAAGTGTCAACCCGATTTCATCCCTCACTACTCTACCTTTAAAACAAGAGTTTTGCCAGAATAAAACAACAAAGGAAATATGAACATTGTAAATAAACTAACATGTGTTTAACAGCCATAACTTCTGGCATTTGCAAAGGCAAGTTCATGAACTAACATGTATTGATAAAAGATACTGTTCTCATCTTACTTCCATAATTATTTTTACAACTTGTTCCTTTGATTCACTTGGGATCAATTTTTTCTTGTTTTCAACTCTTCTCTTCAAATAAGTAATTACGCTCATGGTTTGATAGACATCAGAAACAAAATGAGAAGAGAAGGATCAATATAATCAATGTTAGCGGGACAGAGTTGAAGTCTAAATACGATAGCAACAGTAAAAACAAAGCCTTTAGACCCAAACGAGTTGGGTATACGTGAAACCCAATCGGAGTAACATAAACAATTAGAGTTGAAGTCTAAATATTACATTATTTTAGGGTATTATTGTACTAGGGACAAACTTATCAGGTCATAATATAAAATCTACTGCATGTATTGCTGATTCAGTAATAGGTATTTCCCCCAACTATCTGAAAAATTAAAGAGAAGAGAAGGTTTAAATTTTGTACCTCCAGTCAAGATTGCCAGATCATCTAAGTAATCGCTCTTACGAGCACCAAATGCAGGAGCTTTGATTACCGCTATTTTAATAGTACCCTTTAATTTGTTCTTAATTAGAAGACCCAAGGGTTCTGATTCTACATCCTCGGCAATTATCAGAAGAGGGAACTTTTCTTTAACGGCAGCATTTAATATTTTATTAATTTTAAACATCTCTTTTACATCATTGATCTTCTTATCCACCAATAAAATCTGCAAAAAAAAAAAAGAAAACAGAAAAGTCTAGATCTTCTAATAAACTTTCACAAAACTCGACAAAGAAAGTTTCACACCAACTCAATTGAAGTTCATGCATTTAAGTTGACTTAAACCTCAGAATACAAAAACGAGAATAAAAATAAGCACACAAAACCAACTGTTTTGTAAACAAAATGTTCTTCCAGTATACTGTAAGATCAGAAGTCAATAATAGTTCAAAACCAACTTCAATGCTGATAGCATCAATACAAAACCTGTAGTTTGAAATGTTTAACTGCAAAACTTGAAGGTAAAAATGAAAAGGGAGTAATGCAGAGAAGTTCGAGAACGCTACAAATTCATAAAACACTGACCTTGCAGTCTGTAAGCTCAACTTGCATACTTGTGTGATCTGTGACAAAATATTCAGAGAGAAATCCACGGTCGAATTGCATTCCTTCAGCTATCTCAAGATTATTCACCGTTGACCTCCCATTTTCAATTCGAACGAACCCATTTCTACCTACCCTGTTAAGAGCTTCAGCAATCATGTTGCCTATCTTCTGATCATTTCCCGCACTAACAGTTGCAACAAACCCAATCTCATGGTCTAACATCTGACACACAAAAGCGGTCCTCAATTAAGCACCAAAATTGCCAGTTTCCAAAACAATTTCTATCTATATGCTTGTAGAGAAGGCTCTGACATTTGTGGGATTTCACGAGAACCTCTACAACCCGTCATAACTTAAAATATATATTAAAAACCAACCCATGGATAATTATGATTACAAAAATGATATAGAAAGAAGATTTTAGACCTCTCTGGACATCAATCTGAGTTCAGAGACCAGAGCATGTGCAGTCTTCTCAATACCTCTTGCAATTTGAACTGGATTCATTCCTGCAGCCAGTACCTAATTCTTGAAGATCAGTGACAACGAAATTACAAGCACCTGTTACCAATTAGTTGCTTAAAAAGTTTAAACTGATAGAGTAGGTGGATTTTAGTACAGGCACCACACACTGTCACAGGTTTGCAAACTAAACCCCCTGTACAAAAAGGTGAGGTGCAGGAGCTCGGGCATTTTTGTTATTGTAATGAATGTTGTTGATGTCTAGTATGGGCTTGCTTAAGTGGTACTACCTATATGCTGTGGTGCCAGCAATGCTACGTCTCATTTTCTCAGGGTATTTACGATATTATATTATCTAAAAGGGGCATGCATTAAAATGACCTTATTAAAAAATGGATAAGAACAGTACCTTCATTCCTTCTGCAATTAAACCCTGAGCAAGAATGATCGAGGTGGTGCAACCATCACCAGCAATACTATTTGTCTTTGCACCGGCTTGTCGCACCAATTTAACACCTAGATTCTCCATTGGATCATCTAACTCAATCTTAAATGAATTGAATTCACAAGATATAATTATTAGATACTACTACATTCCATTGTAAATGCAAATTAAGTGAACTAAAAATATGGGATTGAAACAAATTAGCGAAAAAACATAATGGTATTACCTCTCTAAGCACAGTTTCACCATCTTTGACAATCTTAGGAGGTCCATAAGGGTTTTGCAAGACCACATTTCTGCCCCTGGGTCCCAGCGTAACCCCAAGTAACCGTGCTACTAGGTCCACTCCAACCTACACCAAGTCCAATCAACTCAGAGTCAAACCCAATTACAATAGAAAATCCTATGAAAGGGAGAGGTCCAGTCAGACCTGGAGCTTTTTGGTGGCGGAGAGGTCGTGGTTGAAATGGAGCTCCTTGCAAATGGGCTTCAAAGGAAGCTGCTTGGGAGGGAAAGGAAGCTGAGGAGGCGGCATTGAGAATGCACTTGGCGCTGGAGATGACGCCATGTTTGTTAATTACTCAATTTGATAAGTGCGAGTAAGAAACAATGAAGATTGATGATCTATCCTTTTTCTTTTCCTTGAAATGGAAGTGGTTTATACTAGAGAAAGGATTGAATTTTTGTTAGTGTTACAGGATAAGGTGCTCAGTTGCTCAGTCGCTGCACAATTGTCGGAGGTGGTTTATACTAGAAATTTTAACTTTTTCCAATCCAACGGCCCAAAACAATTTGAAACCGGTTTTAAGAAGAAAAGAAGCAGATGATAGAAAAAGGATCTCGTACTGTATTAAGTTCTATCCGCGCCAAAATATCTCCTCCGAAACGGCGAAATATCTGGCAAGTTGAAATCTGTGTACGAAATACAAATGATTTTTTTTTGTTTTGTTTGGTTTTTTCTTAAGATAACAATTTTGGGATGTGATATCATCCTAGTTGTTTAAGCAATTTCTTTTTCTTTTGGTATCATAAGATAATAATAGAATTTGAAACATGTTTTTTTTGTTATTTAAAGTATGGAAAAAATTTGGGTAATTAAAAAAAATGAGGTATATTGAATACTCTAGTTTATCTAACTGTTCAATTCATCGAGATTTGTGAAAAGTGATTCATTGAAAAACGTAAAAAAAATTAAAGTGAATCATTTTTCACCATCCTCGATGAATTAAACGATCAATATGAGATAGAGTATGAAAAGCTCATCCACAAAATTCTTAAGGCAAACAGGGTTTTATTTCCTCGTGAGATCCCTCTCATTAACCCAACCAACTAGTGGACTCGTTTAGAAACATATGGATGGATTTCAGGCCGGATTTAGGGCATGATGGTCTTCTCGATACTGTGTATCTCGTTTATAAACCAAAAATTGATGACATGAATAAATGGCTCTCTCTTTCGGATGCGCAAGTAAATCAATACTTTGATCCAAGCCAACCAAATTCATATCCTTCAACTCATGCGACATCGTCTTCTCATTTAGTGCCATATTCTTATTTCTTTGATGCTTTTCAACAAGCCGTTCTTACGACTTTGAATGACCTTTGTGTTACTTGCAATGAGATCAACATCAAGTGTGATCGGATTGAGTCCAATCAAAATGAGTTTAGTACTTGGCCCGAGGGTCAATTCTCCACCTTTTATGACTCTCATCTTGACTTAAGGTCGCGCTACTATGAGCGTTTTGGATTTGATGATGATGATGATGATGAACCTACTCCACCAATCGTTCCACCCTCGAGTCATGACAATGAAGAAGGTGCCAATGATGAAGAAGAAGGTGAAGGAAATGATGGTGACGAGAGTGACGGTGATGGCAATGACGAATGAGATGCGCTATTGAAATTAAGACGTCAATTCCAATAAGTAAAGTTTGAACTACGTGTTATATGATTACTACGTGTCACATACTGTCATCTAATATTACGAGGAGTAATATATATGGATATGCCAAATAACGTGATTAACTGATATTCAGTGGCATTATATGTATTTCTCTAAGATTTTGAGCACGAATGCATATAGAACTTAAGTAAATTAATTATAATTGTTAATGGACCAATTATGATTAATTATACTATATATTGGTGCTAGTGTAAAGTTAGAAATATTGTTTGGACTAAATCCAACTCAAATTGGATCAAAGCCCAAGCAAAACAGCACAAACGTAGGTCTATTGCTACCGTAATAAGATCCTTTGCGGCCACAATGAAGTAGGAGAGATTTGGAAATAAATCTGCTGATTTTCAGCAGATTGATTGCGACCGCAAAGGATCCCATTGCGGCCGCAAGACACCTGGCAGAAAATTGCCAAGTGTGAAATTGTCAAGTCAATTACAACCTCTATAAATATTGCGTCCGCAAGAAACCTAGGCAGGTTTTGACTGCTTAGATTTACAGTTATTTTTTCTGATTGGATATTGTATCTATCATATCAAATTCATGGAAATATTTACAGAAGTGATATTAGAATTTGGAAAAGAATTGGAAAGATATAATTTCAAATATTTGAGGAATATTTGGTAGTTAAATTGGCATCTTTCCAAGATACACTAACGCCTCTATAAATAGCGCTGAGTCTCCATCCATTCACAACGTTCTATTGAACATAAGATTCTCGGTTATCAACATAAGGCACATGTGTTGTGCATAGCCACTTATCTTATTCCATTAAAAGATATACTCCATCATTCCGTTCGTGATTTCGGAGAAAAGAAAGGCACCGGGATAAATGTGGATGTAATCACTAGCGCACCACGTCAAACTTCCGCCGCTAGAAGGACTCCGTTGAAAGGACAAGCGTACAAGGGAGATCGTAGGGGTAGAAGGTAAGTATCACTTCCGCACTCGTTATTTTTATTCCGAACATGTAGCACAGAGACTTGAATTGTTGCAATTGAGTTTCGTAATTTAGGAATTTATATTTTGGCTCGTATCCTAAATGAATTGCACCAAACTAAGTCCAACAAATTCTAGTTTCAAGATATAGCATTAGTTCTTTGTTTCTTTCAGTTATTATATTTATTGTTAAGAACTCTCGTTGTGGTTATATGAAATCAAAGTCATAAAGTTATTCTTTATTCATTTAGGCTAGTTATAAAAACAATTCAGATTCAAATCAAAAATCAAATGAACGGTATGCGCAATACTGTCCATTTGCATTTTTTTTCTGGACGGTGTTCATAACATCGGCCTTTTCTATTTTTAGAACTTCTCAAAATACTCCTTCTATTTAAAATTAATTTATTTATTGAATTTCTAATAGTAAAAAATCGGGGCGACAAAACTCCTATACTTAGGTGTCAGTATTCTACGGAGCATGAGCGCAGCTAATGAAGTGAGAAGTGAAGGGGAAATCTTTTTCTAAGGCTGTGCTCCAGAGTTTTTTCTGGAGGGTGAATCAGAGAGAAAGAAGGTGAAAGAGGAGAACGAGAGTTTGTAACGCTGCTCTCGAGATTTACTGTAGAAGGCGAGAGAGAGTGAACGGAGGTGAAGGAGGAGAATTTCTCAGTAGATTTTGAGATAGATCGGAGAAAATTATTTCCACCTGATTCTGAGGGTAAAGAACGTAAACCTCTTCTATTTTTTTCTCATTTTCATTCCACTTTTTTCCCTTCCGTGCGAACTCTGAAGCACAGCCTAAACGATTGTATGTGTCTAATAAAATCATCAACCATTCAGATTCGTCAAAATGAAGAAAACTAAGAGAGAACTGAAGCGTAGCATTTATTTTAATGACAGTGATTTTTCCATTAAATTTACTAGACGATTCAGATTGATTCAAAAGGGAAGATAAGCTTTTCAGTTCTCAAATGGCAATCTAGGAGTAAAGATGCTGCGGGTACCTGTGTGTTCAATTAATCGTGCCACTGACAGGTGGCGACCGCAAGCGCTCTCACTATGGGACCCGCTGTCAGTTGTCACGAACATTCATTCCTAAAACCTCGGTGGATCGCTCATTCCTTAACCATGGCTGCGCTAGAGCCCTCAGAAGTAAAGCCTACTGTTGATTTCGACTCTCAGAAAAACCTCCCTGTCCCCACCCAGGTCTCTCTCTCTCTCTGACAGGTGGTTCCCACCTCGAAGTCCCGAACAGTAAAACCTGTTATATTGATTCACTATCTTCTTCTTTGTAATCATTTCAGGAGGATGACGGAGATTCAAAATTTCAAGTCATGCCTGATCTAATTGGTGAAAACAATGAGTCATCGTAAGTCGTTTTCTTTTCACAATGCTAATTTTCGGTTAATTATCTGAGATATAAGGGATCTCTAGTTGTAATTGTAAAAAAATTATTTATTATTGTAGGGAGGATGAGAATAAAAGGGAGAGACAGGAAAAGTTCAAGAGATATGAGGTTGAATATGCTCAGCATTTGAAGGCCAAATATTTCTCTAATAAAACCTTCACAGGAGGTACTCAGATAAAAGGAAGATTGTATCTTTTACTGATTTTGAATAACCCAAATTAATTTGCTACAATTGAACGAAAATTGACCCTTACTGATACAGTTCAAGAGTACCCAATTGCCAATATGCTTAGTTTCAGTGGAAAGAGCTTTGATTTAGCTTTTATGATTACCTACAGACAATGTTTTTGAAGAAGAAACGAAGATTGAGGACAAGACAATTAGATCAAGCAGGTATGCATATTATTTTTCCAGCCTTTTATTACCTGGAAAGAATCTAATGGTGTAGATATTGGCTCTTACCTGAGACAGACATGTACTGAGAAAGACCAGTGCCAGTATGGTTTTGGTTAATTACTCTTCAAGTAAAAAGAAAAGAACTGAACAAGTCAGATCACAAAGTAAAATTTTGGTCAGATTTTGAAATGTTGGGTCTCTGCAGCATTCTAGTGCAGCATGGTACCAGCATTCAAAGTACTCGCAACATCACTGCACGAATGTCCCTGCAAGAGATTTCTAAATGTTGTGTTTTTAACTAGGTTCTTTTACTGGTACAAATTGGCCAATATATAATTCGTGCTTTTTGATCAGAAAATCATTACATAAAATGAAATTGAATCATAATTAAGATTTAACAGATTATGACATGTAGGTGGCCATGCACGAGTGCGTTTGCCAACCCAGCAAAGCATTTAGAAGAGAAGCAAAAGCTAGAAGAATCATCAACAGTACCAGCATTATCAGATGTAGAGGCTTCTACCTCTACTACACCTACCAAGAAACCAGCTTCTAAGAAATCTCCTTAGATAATCTGATAAAAGAATAATATTACTATTCATTCTTCATTTAGGTATCTGTAATATGTGTGACTAAACTTATTCATTTGTCTACTTAAATGTGTGCAATTTAATTCCTGGTTTTTTGTTTTATCTTTTTTTCTTGTCTGGGCTAAAGCTGTTAAGGCTTTGGGTAATCTACAAGCATGGTTCTCCAGTAGCATTAGCACAGAAAATAATGATCTTTTGTTCTAAAAATGTTTTGAAATTAGAGGTTTCGGGCATTTTGTCTTGATGAGTGTGAATCATAGTTTTAAGCAACTCCTGTTCGGCTCCATTGCAATGTACGCTATTCTGGTAATGGAGCTGAACTGGGAAGTGAAAATTACTGTATGGTTTTGGGCATTTTGTCGTGATGTGCATTCACTAAACAGGGAAATGAAAATTGAACCTCAATAAATATGCTCCAAAAAAACCAATTACCAGAATTGAAAGCTCCACAATAACATTGAAAGAGTGGGGAAACTGCATATTAATTAATAACTGTTGACTGATAATGCATGTAACACAACATATAATTTCTGTCAGTAATTACTTTTTTGAAGAGACTTCCCCGGAAAGTAGGGTTTTGTATGAAATTATAGGACAATAAAATTTATAAAAATTGGACCACAAGGTTGGTGACCTCAGGGTTGTAGGTACCGTATGACAATTTCTGGTACCTAGTTATGTCAATTAATCATTTATTAACATAATAGGTATATGATTGGCAATATCATGATCAAAAGCCGCTTTTTATGCTTCTTTATCTCTTTAGAAAGAAGAGAGGTTAATTTAATGGGAGTTTCTGTAGACAAAGAAACATGTTGAATCACAATATTGCAAGAAATGAAATCCAGACAGCACTATTCTAAGCGCATTTGTAATATAAAAGGTTAGGGAGAATATTGGTACGAGCTTTCCTCTTTCTATTTCTAACTTTGTATTGATTAGGAGCTTTCATAATTTCTTCTCTCTCTATCAAAAAGATCCTACTGTCTCTTAATGCATGTTTTCACTATGTCCCTTTTATTTCCTGCTATTGCGCTATGCTGAAAAACATTCATGAAATATTAATTTTATGATAATACAATCATCATAAATATATTTGCCAAAAAGAAAAAGCACTTGAAGATGTATTACAATTTTAATATATGAGTATTTATTTCTCCTTAATTAGGATTATGAGAAGAGATTAAATTCTAGGGTCTAATTGATAAAGAAATCTGCACTTACTAGTCTAAAAGAGAACATTGCAATAGAACAATTTCTTTTAGCTTATTTTTTTATTATAATTTGTAAAGTTAGTTTATCTGCCAAATTACTGTGGAGCATGACATAAGCAGTGGCACAGTAAAGCCATATAGACTCTGTTTTCGTACACCTGACTCTCATTTCATAATTTTTTTTTGCAGTTGTCTTTGCATTATCAGTATATTTTTCTATCATTTTTTTAATTAGTATTTGCTAAATTAAATTACTTTTCAGTAGTTTGTGGTCATTTGTAATCGTGAAAACCTTGCTCCCTTCTATAGAAAAGCTTTTAAGGCAGAGGAAGCATTGTTCAAGAACTTCCTTAAGAGTACCAGTTTGGTACCGAGCTGATCAGATCACATCAGCTATCCTTGCTCAAAACTAACAGTTGATAATCCCTTGAAAGAGACAACATCTTCCTTGGCACAGATCTAATGCTACTGATCGATAATCCCTCGAAAGAGACATCTTCCTTGGCACAGATCTAATGCTACTGATCGATAATCCCTCGAAAGAGACATCTTTCTTGGAACAGCTCTAATGCTACTTTCGAAATCATATGAAGTTTCAACATGTTCAAGGAAAAAGTTCTCCTTTCAAAAAGCATATTCCTCAATTCCTCAAATTGCCATTATCCGTTTAATTATACATGTACTGGTTTCGAATTAATTGGCTTCCTTATAAGTTATAACGCCTACTACCATTCATCACCCACATGGGAAAAAAAAGTGATTAAATAGTACATTACAATATGCCAAAATGCAAAGGAGGAAAAAAAAAGAGAAAATTAATATTTCTCAATAGTATACAAGTTAATACATAAAATCAGCCTCAATTTTCACCTAAACACCTTTAGGCATCACCACCATCAAAATTGGTGTTTTCTTTAAGCATTTCGAGCTTCTTACCGAGCTCGGACTGCTCTGTTCTAAGCCGTGAATTCTCATGCATAATCTCATTATAATCCCTGATCTTCTTGTTCAATTCATCTAGAAGCTCCATATTCCTGTTACGCAGATGCAACACTTGAGACCTCAGCTCTGTGAGCTGTCTCTGTTTCCTCATGCGGGACCGCCTCGCAGACTCTCGATTTGATATCATCCTCCGCCTTCGCCTCTCTTCATTAATACTAACATCTTGTTGAAAATGGCGTGTTTCTTCTTCGAAGGATGTCGAACAGTTGCTAAAGCTGCCAGGAGGAAATGAGAAGCCAAGAAGGGGATCAAAGAGATTTGTGAAATTCTGGGGCATGTGGCAATGAGAATTGAAGGAGAGAGGTGTGTTGTTAGAGAAGTATGCAATGCTGGCTACTTCACCTGGATGCATGGTTAGTGTGATTCTAGTGCTTTACTGCCAACAAGAGGCGTTGAGACTGAGTAAAGGGGAAATGCTGGTATGGGGTTTTTATAGGGGGAGGAAACGAGGAGTGTAAGGTTTCGGTTCTCTGCATTTTGCTGGAAATGGAGATGGCTGTGAAAATGGGAATTCCAATAACAGGACAGAGTTCAAATCTGTCACAAATGAATGACAACAATGGATTCTGTGCTTGATTTTAGAGATAATGTTTTTAAACCACCAATGCCATTTCTGCTTTAAGAATTAAAGATCATTATTTTACACAGAATTATTGATATATTCAACCCACAATATAAAGTCGGCACACGAGTTGCAACTCCTTTTAACACACATAATGACAATATTTTTTATTGCACTTGAAATTTTGAAATTCAAGCTTCAAAATTATATAATCGATTTACTAATATTGCTTTTGTGACACGTAATATTTGTTATAGAAATATATTAAACTTTGAGGAATTTAGTACTAGATTAACATATAAAAAGACAATAAATTGAATGAGCTACAATCTAGCCTTCAACTTTTGACTAATACGCCTGTATTAAACAATATCAACTGTTTACTTTTGTCGTGTAAAATTGCAAATTTAAATTATTGTTATAAAAATATATTTTTTCATTATTTATTACATAAAATATAACTATATTTATATTTATTATGTTATCTTAACAGTTATCTTGCCAAATTATACGAGACTTCTGTTTAATATGTTTGATGATTTTCATATGCATAAAATTATAATAATTTTAGTGTACATACCACTATAATAGTTATGAGTAGAGATGTCTTGGGCCGCGAAAGAAATGGATTCGGATCAAATAATATATTTAATTTCAAGGCGGACAAAATTATTTTAATTACATTATTATTGATGTCAAAATCAACTTGATAATAATTAATGATTATAATTAATTTGTTTTTTTTCAAATTTTTTTATTCAAAACAAACTCACTCTAATTTCAATATTTTGATATTTCGGACAATCCTGCCGTTTAATGTCCTCAGTCCTAAAAATTGACAACATTCCATCCGTCTATCTCAAATTTGACAACGATCCTTTCCACTGGAGTTGTGAAAAAATCCGCATGGATTAACCCGTCTGTTGCTTGATTCGTGACCGACTCGATCCAGGGTTCCAATCCGCCCCGACCTGTGGAAAAAAAATCAACGGATCCACGGTGGGGCGGGAAGTCCCATTTTCTCGGAAACTCGTCCCAACCAGTGATCCGTCAAATCCGTGACCCGATCCGACCCGTCCCATGGCAAACCCACCGAGAACTCGCCTGACCCGTGCCAAATCCGTGCCAACCCGCCCGAACCCATGCGAACCCGACGATTTATACATTTTTTGAACTTTTTTTATTTTTCGGAATTTTTTGGAAGTTTTGCGATTTTTTCCAATTTTTTCAATTCAAAAATAAAAAACCCGATGGGAACCCCCTCCGCCCCGCCTAACCTGTAGACCCATCCAACCCGTGGACCTGTAGATCCGCCCGAGTTAGACCCACGGGTACCCGCCCCCGACCCGTTGTTAAAAACTCTACTTCCCACTCAGCCTTACTCTTGACATTTTATTTTAAATGTAGTACTCCTGGAATACTCAACAACTCATAATAAACAATAAACTAAACAAGTTCTAAATTAAGTAAAAAATGCATCAAGGGCAATAATTTCTTTTAACTCAAACAAAACAATCCGGTATCATATGAAAAATCTCACATAATTATATATTTAAATATATGAGTCAAATTATGGCGTGTTTTGCGCAAGCACCAAACTTCGATGCTTACGATCACATATTTTGGATTTTAAAATTCAAAAGGCCGATCCAAACTGTTGAAAATATTGTTTATACAAAAATCCACTTAGGGGCCAAAATTTTCCATTTTAATTTTTTTACTATTTTATCGGATAGATGAAAAATGCATTGATCTAGTGATTCTATCTTCAATTTAATGCATTTTTTGCTCGTCTAATAAAATAGTAAAAAAATAGATAATTTTGGTCCCTATGTAGATTTTAATGTGAACAACATTTTCAATGATTCGACTTATCGATTTGTATTTTGAAATTTGATATATGTGATCGCAAGCACATGATAAAGCATCATACATGCACAAGCATCATAATCTCACTCTTATATATATAATCATATACTAGCATCGGACCCGTGCGTTGCTATGAATAAGATTTAATTAGAATGTTATTTTTAAGTTTAGAAGGTTTCTTGCGTCAAAAATGATGTTTTGTTTGGAAATAAATGTAATCATTTTTGTTTACAATAATAGCAGAGAATCTTATGTATATAAGGAATGAATAATTGGGATATTATATGGCAATACTATAAAGTTCTTTCGCTAAATATTTCGCTTCGGAATACATTATAGGGTAATTTCGGACTTCTACACTGTAAAATAGAAATAATGCCACAAATTTAACAGTAAAATTCAAAAATTAAAATCAAATCTGAACCATTGCCAATCAAGACAACATAGATGCTTAATATATAACAAAGATAATATGCCAATACATGACCATCTTCTAAGTCCATGCTCTGTTTTACCCTACTTTATATTCATCATGTATATATACTTTGCTAACTAAATTAAATTGTTATACTAATAAAATAAAGTGTTTATACTAAAAAAAAGCAAGGAAATTGGAGGGCACACTTATTCCATATTCTCTCAGCGGGACAACTAATTAATACACCGAGATAACAAGGCAAAATTGTAGGTTTTTAAAGAGAAAATACTTATTATCTAAAAAGTAAATTTTGATATACATGTGATAGAAGCAGATAATATTATCAGATTCTGTTTTCTCTGCTTGAGAAAACTGAATTTCAAAAATTATATAGATTACTTTGACTTTGAATCTCTTAGAATTGAAATGTCTCTTTGCCTTCTCTCAAACACAAAATCTAGGCACCAACTCACAACTTCAAATTCAAAGCCTAAAAACTTCCTTTTAACAATTATTTCTACAACTAAAGTCTAGACAAGTGCCTAGACTTGTCTATACATAGCTCTGCCTCTGTTCCACACTACATTACATAAGCGATTTATGCAGTCCATGCAATCGCATTTTACAACACTAAAGGATACTATAACAAACAACTTCTATATTTTTGAAGTGTCATTTTTTAGGAAGGAGATTTGCGAACAAAATATAGTCGTACTACATCAGATCCGAATTTGAGAGACGAAGATAATGTTTTGAGATACCATATTGTTCGATCATTTATTGTCAGTTTAACAAGTGTTAAAATATATCATCTTTTTCGATTTCAAATAAAATTCTCTTCCCTCACATGGAATGATAGAGGGGTGCAAAGGGCATCCATAAAATCTTGACCATCCGATTAGATTTTAACGATCCAGATGTAATAATAATATAAAGATTCATCTGAATTATATAAAAGTCCATCTCGATCGTTGAGATCTAATCCGATGCTTCAAATTTTAAAAGTGCCATATGTACTCCTAAAAAGAGATGCAGAGAATACGGGTCTCCTCACACGCTTGCAGTACCTCTACAAAAATAAAATTCAATTTTGTATAAGAAAGAAGTGGAGGATTTATTAAGAAGCAAGCTCGGGCAAGTGCCAAGACTTGATTTTCACAAAAACGCAAAATTTAGTGTATTTTTAGTTATTTATTAGTAAAAAATGAGTTTTTAATGATATTTTAGTGGGTTTTAGAGGATTTGTGCCCGGGCTTGATCTCAACCTCGGTGCCCAGGCCTAGTTGTGCCCGGACTTAATTAAGCTCTAGATCCGTCCCTGTAAGAAAGGACAGAGCTAGCTGGACACAAATGGCGAGGTAGGTCCAATGCTCTAATGCGATTATGTGAAGCATCATCTAATTATTATCACTTAACGATGTCAATAAAAAGTAGTTCGTTTAATAACAATATGGAAATAATTTGGATACTTCAAAAGAAGAGTACACTAAATACTCTAGTTTATCTAGATCCTTCAATTCATCGAGATTAGTGAAAAATGATTTCTTCAAAAATACAACAAAAATTAAAATGAATTACTTTTCACCAATCTCGATGAATTGAATGACCTAGATGGACTAGAGTAACCAGTATACTAATCTTTTGAAGTATCAAGTTTTTGCCTAACAATATTAGTTTTTTTCCTAGAATTATGTACCGGTTGTAGTTGGGGATAACTCTTGAGCTTTTCGGATTACTCTAATAATATATCTAATTAATTAACACAACGATTCCATTAGAAAGATGGAATATTTAAGAGAAGTGAAAAGTGAGAATTCTGTGTTGTTTTTCTTAGCTTGTAATGATTTATCAAGCTTTGTCAAGAAGTTGGTGATCTCACATTACTAGTTTAAATCTACTATAATAAATAAAGGGGTCGGTTCGAATCCCATAAATCTGCCTTTGTTTATTTCAGTTAGAACATTCGATGCTTTTCCAACCACAAATTTAGATGGATATATATATAATCACAATTAACTGTAGTAAGATATATGCTACCAAAGACTCCACAGTCATATATATATATATATATATATATATATATATATATATATATATCTGTCGTTCCTCAGCAATTATAACTTTATTAAGTACTCGTAAGAATATAGAATGTCTATCTTTTTACTGTCAAGACTGGATTTTTATATTGGACTTAAATGGGGCAATTAATTATGAGAAGTAATTAGAATGCGTTTAACAAGTTGTCATGCAATCGTTATTCTCATAATCGTTATCTATAAGATAATCGACCTAGCTAAATAACTAATCTAAATAATAACGTCTCTGAGATGAAAACAACCCTATCATATATAGATGTCAGTAATTCAGTAAACATGAGCAAGATTCGGGATTAGATAAATCCTAGAGATAAGTAAGAGATCAGCTATTATAAGCAAAAAATATATACTCAAAATATTAGAATTAATTGTGTAAAATAAATTTAAATTCGGTAATTTTAGATTTAATTAGTCGAGTTTTAGTTCAAAATGCAAGTTATTGTCCTAAAAATATTTTGCAATGCAGGAAATATGTATTAGAAGCATATGAGATCATATCTGAACGATTCGTAGCGGTACAAAGCAAAATCGGAAGAAATGCATAGTCAACACACTTAACAATGGTCGTAGTCACATTCATTACGACTGTAGTCACGTCTCCAGCCTTAGACAGAGACATGCACAACCTGACTACGACCGTAGCCTCGTTGGTTATGACCGTAGTCACCATCTTCCAGAGAGACAGATTTTCAAGACTTGGTTGATATCCTGCAAAACTTCGGCCATTATGGTCGTAGCCCCATTGTTTACGGCCATAATCAACATCTTTGAGAGAGCATAAAGTTCAATACTTACCCAAAAATCGAGATTTCAAAGGCCACTATGGCCGTAGTCACGACTGACTACGATCGTAATCTTCGTAGACAGAGCATAGTAACTAACTTAGAAGGTAATTTTACCTCTAACTATGACCATAATCACTTTGGTTATGATAGTAATCAGAAGGGGAGAATTATTAAGAGTTCATGAAGCACTCGTGTTTTGCAAATCACCAAAAAGGGAGAGATTGTTGGAATAAACAATTCCTTTGATTTTTTGATTTGCAAAATAAATTTGGATTTCAATATTTCTTTGATGAGAATTTGCAGGTGTTGTTCTAGGAACAAATGTAGAGCTCTTTGAGATCTTTCTAACGCTTCAAAAAATGTAAAAAACATAATTACGGATAAAAAATTATGGTCGTTTGAAGGAATACATGTAAGTTTAAGTTTATTAAATGAGGCGTCATGACGCTCTAGGAATCGTCGTGATGGGTCGAAAGATCCAAGATCAAAGTTGTGCAGGAGCCAAAAGTTCGAGGCATCCGTCGTGGTGACGGGTCAAGCTAGCAACATGTCGCTCAACCCACCATTCATGATGCTGGATTTGAGCATCGTGACAGGTGGAGCTTCTAGAGTAGATCCGAAGTTGTTTTTCTATATATTTTGATGCGAACTTTCGGAAAAAAGAAAAGAAAATCATGTACAAGCATTCAATCAATCTAAGAGAGCTAGAACCTTCTTCTCCAAGCATTGAAGACCTCAATTAGCCATTAGTGAAAACTTTGAGTTATTTTAGGATACCTAATTTATCTCTACTTGAGTTGTTGATCCGTGTGTGATTTCATTTGTTTTGATTTGATCCGTGAAGGATCTCATTTGTTTTGATTTGATGAATGGAGAATTCATTCTTGTAAACACTTAGGGTGTGTTTGGATCACTTGGATTAGTGCTATTTTTGAAATAGCAATGCTATCCTCTTTTCGGGTGTGATTCAAACAAATTTTTTGAAATAACAATAGTTTGAGTTAGTGCATTATTCTTGCTCATTTGTTTTGATTTGATCCGTGAATGATCTCATTTGTTTTGATTTGATGAATGGAGAATTCATTCTTGTAAACACTTAGGGTGTGTTTGGATCACTTGGATTAGTGCTATTTTTGAAATAGCAATGCTATCCTCTTTTCGGGTGTGATTCAAACAAATTTTTTGAAATAACAATAGTTTGAGTTAGTGCATTATTCTTGCTATTTTGGTAATCCAATTAAAAGGATGAATTTGTGAAGTTAGCACATGCAAGGTTAGTAAAATAATAATTATTTTATTATTTATTTATTTATTATCATCATCATCATCATTGTTATTTTTGTTATTATTATTATTATTATTATTATTATTATTATTATTATTATTATTATTATTACGATTTGGTTTAAAGTTGTGTTTTTTTTACTAGGCAATAAGATTTAATGATACAATACGTCTCAATTTAGAAAAAAAAATTTGTGACACAATCAATTACTAGGAGAATAAAAACAAGCTTTATTCAAATATATCCAGCTTTTGGAGAACATTGTGAGACAAGGTGACAACTGAGGTGTGTTAGTGTGATCCCTAAAAAAGATGAAGATCCTCAATCGCCGTTGTTTATTTATGATCAGACGATTGAGATAAAAAGAAGGCCACAACTCCCATGGTTGGCCCTCCACCATTTTTGGTCTCTCTGATTGGTTCATGGCTAGTGACAAAAAAATGTCAGAGCATCACTCATCTTCAGTGTAAAAATAAACAAATAAATAAATAAATAATAAATAACAACTGAAAAAAAAGACAAAAGTTTTAAACTCAAATCGATCACAATTATTGATTATCATCAATAATTATGTAATCAAGTTGATTTTACATCAATAATAATGCAATCAAGTTACTTTTGATTCGTAGCAGAATTAACCTTGCTATAAAGATATTGGTTTAGAGGTCGATCGCGTCTTCGAAATTAGGTTATATTGTAAGTTTGAAATCGGATCGAAGGTTCTTTATAAATATTTATATTTTGAATGACTTTTGAATCCAAAGCTAACGAGATGGAACGAATTTGAGCCTAACAGTTTTCCAAATTAAATTTAGTTATCCAAAAGACTACTTGATATTTAAAATTAATTTACATGAAATGAAGTAGGATAGACATCCTGATTAATTATGCAAATCGATCACTTTGCTGTTTAGAATCAGATTCCACGGAGGAGATAATTAAAGTAGAAGAATTACCCATAAAATAATGATGGATATACTTCATTTAAAGAAAATATATAAAGAAAAGACTTCATGCATGACTTTTAATTTCTTCCTTGTTTCTTCTTCTAAATGTGATAAAAACATGGAAGCGTGGCAAATTCTTATTGAATTCTTCACTATGTAACGAAACTTCAGGTTCTCTTCCAACTTTGTTTTCTAACTAATTATGTTATTATAAATGGAAAATGGTAGAGTCAACATTAACCAAAAAATAGTACACATGAACATGTATTTTTACTAACAAAAATCACTCTAACACTTGGTTTTATATCTTGCATTCATATGTTTCTATTTTTATAACATGTGTTTATATATTGTATTTAAGTGTTTATAGTTTTATAATAGGCATTTATATTCTGTATTCATGTGTTTGTATCTTGTATTCAGGTGCTCTTATTTTGATAGCAAGTATTTATTTTTGTATAGCAGGTGTTTATATTTTGGCATGAGTATCCATGCACTTTCTAAAATACGTACAATTCACTGAAAAATATAGTTTTAAAATTGTACATTTGTAAAAATAATTTAGGGTGGAACATATTCTTAAAATTCATTGAAATTATAAGTATATATTTCAGAATTTTTGATACATTTTGGAAAACACTTTTCAAGATACGAAACTTGTCCTATCTAACATATATTCCCTGAGACGCAGCTCAAAAAATTATAAGATTTTCTTCTATAATATATAGATGGTCTTGAGGTCAACATATAAAATGTGGATTGTGGATAAGTGGTAAATTGCTCCAGAATTGGCCCCCAAGGAAATCGCCACAGTAAATCAACGCATCTTTTCATTGAGAGCTGCTTCCATTTAAATCAGAAATGACGATAGCAAACTAGTCAATTTCTTGTAAAGCAACTTTATTGTCAACAAAAAGAAAAGATATCATGTTATTTTATTTTATAAAATTTCGGTGGGTCTAGTGAGATCCCATGTGGTGGCCTCCTTTATGGCCGATAATGTGATGGATAACTCGGGTGTACACTCATAAGAAAATAGTATTGATTAAAAGGAAATTTGGGTCTATTTTCTTTTGCCACAGCTTGATGATGATGTATTAGAATTTAGAAGTAAGAGATAGGATCTGTGCTCTTCAAATAGAACAACACAATAAACATACCAGACATTATTCTTGTTCCAATGTTTGACAATCTTATATGCACTCCAAAAATATTTATATTTTAATATAGGGTAAATTTTTTCTGTGCCATTTAAAATTGGAGAAATCTCAGAAATGCCACACAAAAACGATTTCTTTCATATATGCCACCTAAAATAGTAGTTATCTCCTTTTTTTTGCCACTTTTAAAAAAACGGCTAAAAAAAGTCAATTACGACATCCTTCGAAGCGACACCAGTAGCGAGGTCGGTGGTGGTCGGGGTGAACTCGGACCCAAAGTAATCTTGATAGGGGCATTTTTGTCTTTTTGAAAAAAAATGGCAAAAAAAGAGTAGCAGCGATTTTGGATGGCAAATAAGAAAGAAATCGAGTCCGGATGACATTTCTGAGATTTCTCCAATTTTGAATGACACAAACGAAATTATTCATTTAATATATATTTTGTTAAAAACATTGTTAATGTAAACAAAATGTTAACAACTTTGTATCTAGTAAACAAAAATATTCAAAAGTTAAAGTTTCTACGAAGAAGTAAAAAATTTAGTTTCGAAACTTTTAGTCCTAATAATATACGTATAAATACTTTTGAAACTAGCTATTATTAAAAAATACGATTGATATATATAAACAAGTAAAAACGAAATTATTAAACCATTATGGAAATTCAAATATAACATGGCTTGGTAAAATCAACTTGCATTACAGTTGCCAACAATTATACATTAATGCAAATGCCAGACTAAGCAACTCCGTTCTTTAGTGCAAACTCTTTCACAAATATGATAGAGATTATTGTTCTGAACTCTCTAACTCAGAAAAAAGTACTTAGAATCAATATTTTTTTTTATATTATTCACTGTACTGAATCTGGATAGGATTTTGATTCACTTATGCGAAGAGGTGCAAAACAGCAAGCATTGTTTCTATTAAATTCATTATCCTCTCCATTTCTATTAAATGTATATGTCCATTTTGCACTAAAATTAACATCTCCCTCTTGGAGACTATTAATGAAGTTCAAAGTCTTCATACTCGTAAATGAACCATGCGATCAGCGATACACATGCAATATCTAATCTCTTCTATTGAATGATCTCAGATATGAGATATACATATTGTTTGTTTTTGTTTTATTTTGAACTTTACCTACGCTGGCCTTAACAGGTTTATAATTTAGAGTGTTTAAAATTAATGCAGGTATATCGCTAGTCGCACGGTTCATTTACGAGTATGAAGATTTTGAACTTCGTTAATAGTCTCCAAGAAAGAGAAGTCAATTTTATAACAAAATGGACATAACCATTTAATAGAAATAGTGATGATAATAAATTTAATAGAAAAGGGGCTTGTTGTTTGCACCTCTTCGCATAAGTGAATCAAAATCATGTCCATATTCAGTACGGTGAATAGTATAAAAAAAATTCTTAGAACCAACATCTTTTTATATTATTCACTATACTGAATTTGGATAGGGTTTTGATTCACTTATCCGAAGAGGTGCAAAACAACAAGCACCTTTTCTATTAAGTCCATTATCCTCTGCATTTCTATTAAATGGATATGTCCATTGCACTAAAACTAACATCTCTCTCTTGGAGACTGATCACGAAGTTTAAAGTCTCCATACTCGTAAATGGACCGTGTGGCCAGCGATATACTTGCATTTATTTTAAACACTATAAACTAGAAACATGTTAAGACCAGCGTAGAGTAAGTTCAAAATTAAACAAAAACAAACAATATGTATATCTAATACCCCAGATCATCTTAATTATATCCAATTAGATATTTCACGATCTCTCCAGAATAATATCTAATCTCTTATATTTACAAGTATTCTAATCTATATCCCAAACGATATGATTGGTTGTGGCCATAGTATATTTTCACGAATACTGGTAAATCAACAATGTAGTTAAAATATCTTCCTTCGTCACTCATGATACTCAAAATAAATCAATTGCTTTCCCAATAGTGTCCCGATAGACGAAATCACGCTCATCGCCATAGGAAACACACTAAAGTAGCAACCCTGATTCTATTCTTTATAACATAGCCAAAAGTAATAAGGTTACATAAGTATGGGTCTCACACAATGAGAAGGCAGAGATCTTGACTAATCAAAGTTACTTCTCTCGTTTCCTGTGTGCCGCTCATGCACATGAAGTATGAAATGCATGCTATGGTGTATGATCTGCTTGGAGATGCATGTCTAATCAAATGAACACTGTATTGTTTCATATCAATCGCAAACTATGTATCTATGGTCTAAATCATATTCATTGTAGCTAATCCTGAAAGTTGTCACAAGCTCACTCCCGGAGCGTCAAGTAAAACTCTCATCTCAGCACAAAAATAGGCTACATAAACTGTGAGGTTCAATTCATGTCGACTACACTCTTGTTGTCTCATCTCAGTTTTATCACACAAATTGACTGAGACAACATTGTATCACGCTCATTCTCAGAATGCAAATGATACAATTTAGTCTTATCCCTGGATATCCCAGATGTCAGAGACGATTACTCGTGTGAGAGTGATAAGGCTAAATTATGCATGCTTTTACGTAGGATTTATTATGAATTTATTCCAAGTTTTGTTTAATTTAGAGTTAATTTAGGTTTAATTAGATTTACTTTGTTTAAAGTTTAAGTCACTATCCTATTTGAGCTTTAATGCAAGAAAACAAGCATTATTGAAACAAGGATAATGTTTCGTAGATACCACATTTGATACTAACTATTGATACCGATTTTATTATGCACATTTAGTTGAGTTATAATGCACATTATTTGAGTTATTATGTATTTTAAACCATAACTATTTTAGTACAAAAAATAACATGTATAAGTATCATTACAGAAAATAACATGCATAATAACTCAAATAATGTGCACGATAACTCAATTAAAAGTGCATAATAAAATCGACAACATGTATAACTATTTCATTACAAAAAATAACATGCATAATAACTCAAATAATGTGCACGATAACTCAATTAAAAGTGCATAATAAAATCGACAACATGTATAACTATTTCATTACAAAAAATAACATGCATAATAACTCAAATAATGTGCATGATAACTCAACTAAAGCTGCATAATAAAATCGGTATCAATAGTTGGTATCAAATATGGTATCTACGTATCAGCTCCCATTGAACAAAATGGATGCAATTGGACACTTGGAACAAGCAAGAATGAAGAATGACTGCTAGCCAAGTTAATTGCGGCCGCAACAAATCTCATTGCGACCGCAATCAACCTTAGAAGTTTAGAACCTCAAAAGACAGCAGCTTTCCGAGTCAATTACGGACGCAAAACATCTTATTGCGACCGCAATCAAATACATCCCAATAAGCCAATATTACAAGGGTTTACTCATGTCAATTGTGGTCGCAAGGTCCAATATTGCGATCGCAATCAAGCATGCAGTTATTAGACAAAGATGTAGTTTCTCACACAAGTCCATTGCGACCGCAATAATCAATGTTGCAGCCGCAATATAGTTAAGCTCCATAAATAGCAGTCAAGCCAGCGGTTATACATAGTCCATTGCGGCCGCAATAACCATTCTTGTGGTCGCAATTGAACTATGCAGAACAAAACTTGTAGTTTATGGAGTTCTGTTTTGAGGATTTGTCTCCAGATATGAGTACCTATTTTTCTGGGATTCAAGGATTATGATTTTTAGCCATTTTACAAAGGGTTTAGAATAGTTTTCATGCCAACAAGAGAATAAGAAGAAGAGGAGAAGATTAAGTCCGATTCACCGCAGAAATTTGGTTCAATTAACTCTTTCTTTCCCTTTTCTTTAGATCTCTTCTACTTTTATGTTTTCCGCTCCTTAACCTTGTACAACTAAGTTTGTATTAGGGTATTATTAGGAATGACTTGAAACTATGTTGTATGCTTGTTTAATTTATTATTTTTTTCAGAGAATTGTTTATGACTTGCTATCTATTTTAATTGTTTGCGATCTTGATCAAATTTCTTATCTTAGGATTTAATATTTTCAATTGAGAAATTGGATGTTAGATTTGACAATAGGAAGTAGGATAATCAATAGGCTAAGTACTGAAACGTGACGTTTGTTGATTACAAATTTTACTTGATTGTCTTAACGAATTGTACCAAGTACCGAGAGGAGAATTACAAGAATTTAGGATAATTAAGACGGTAGATCTGAAAGGGTTTAGACTAGTATAACCAAGGACCGACATGTGAAGCCATTACTAGTTTAGACAAGGTATTCAAATAGAGATATCCCTAGATACTAAATTTGTAAACTGTACCTTCATATAACTTAAAAAATTACTACTAAGCAAGTATTAACATTAGTGGAAAAGTGTACCATAACAAAGACCTAATCATGATCCATAGTTTAATTAAAAGCGGAACTTAGTTTCTATTTTTAGGTTAGATAATCAACCACCAAACCCACCTTCGTTTCTGAAATTTTTCTCAACTTAGATTAAATTTATTAGAATATGAAAGTAGAACCGACTTGTCCATACAGATCGACTCCTAAGTACTACAATTGTACTGTTGTATACTTGTTGCGACCATAATATAGGAATTAGGGTATTAGTAAAGCTTGCATCAAGCTTTTCGCACCGTTGCTCAGGATAATGGTGATTTTAGTTTCAGATTTAAGTAATTTAGTTTAAGTTCATTTTCTAATTTTATTTTGTTTTCTCTCTTTCTTTTCTAGTGTGTGTTCTCTTTTCTTTTTGTCGGTGTAAAAACTGGAAAAAACGAGAAGAAAGGCCAAAGAGACCGTGGAAGAAGAAGAAAGAACCATGACAGATCCAGCAAACAAACTCGCAATGCTACGTGTCGAACTCGCAACGACAAGGCAAGTTGCTGCCACCGCGGAAGAAGCCACAAGAACAATAATGGTTGTCGGTTTTATTCAAGAAAACAACGTTGTGGCATACCTTTAATAGCATCCTAAGAGACTTTACAGCATTTGCGGCGGATGGGATCCATCTTGGGTATACGGCACCCACTATCAATACTTAGGAATATAAAATTCTGCCGGCATGGGTTAGCATGGTGCATAGGCATCTTTTTCACGGGTTACCTCATGAGGATGCGACACAACACTTAGCTAACTTTTGAATAAATCTGCAGCACGATTAGGGTACAACCCGTTTCTCCTGAAAATCTTAAGATTATGGCCTTTATCTTTTGTTTTTTAGATAAAGCTAAGAGTTGGATTAGGAGACAACGATATGAGAATATGAATACTTGATCCAAGATTGCGAATGCCTTTTTGAACTAATTTTTCCCACCCTCAATGACAAACTCCTTGCGCCATCAAATCCATAACTTTCGACAGAAAGAAGATGAGACGATGAGCGAGACGTGGGAGTGATTCCTAGAGTTACAAAGATGTTGCCCTCATCATGACATAGAGAGCTGAAACTTGTTGCATATTTTCTACAATTGCCTCTTGCCACAAGACAAAGGCATGCTTGACGCTGCCGCTAGAGGAAGTTTGATGAACAAAGGAATAGCTGATGGTTACAAGTTGGTTGACGACATGACGCTCAACCCAAGTCAGTGGCACAACCCGAGGGAGACATCAGTCATCTTGCAAAGATCGTTGAAGGAGGTGAATACGAATTCAGACTTAGTAGTTCGATAAATTCTTCTCCTCTTCCTTGTTTTGTTTGTAGTGGTACGGATCATCTTGCCATTAATTGTAGGATTAATAGCGAGGTGTATTTGAGGACGTAAATGTCATAAACCAAGGTAATTTTAGATCAAATAACAACCCTTACTTTAATACCAACAATCCAGGTTGGAAAAATCATCCAAACTTTTCGTGGAGGCAAAATGACCAATCTACACAAGGTAACCAAAATAATCTAGAAAACCAAAACTTTAATAGACCAAACAAAGATATGGTAACCAACAAAAGTCAATCTTGAATTGATGTTGGAAACCTTCATGAATCACCAAAACCAAAAGTTTGATGAAATTAATAAGAAGGTAGACTTGTTAGCAATCCAAAAAAAGATGCTTGAAACACAAGTTGCACAACAAGCCACATATTTCACACGCCAACCAGGTACATTACCACCAAAGCCCGAGGACAATCCGAGTGAAATAAAAGCTGTAAAGCACTCGCTTCGCAGCGGTGCACAATACGAAGATCCACCTATTCCAAAGGAGGATAACTTTCAGTCGCAACTTGAAAAAGGACAATAAGGAAACGACAAGCAAATCTCCATACA
Source organism: Eleocharis quinqueflora (assembly GCA_964058865.1). Classification (NCBI taxonomy): domain Eukaryota; kingdom Viridiplantae; phylum Streptophyta; class Magnoliopsida; order Poales; family Cyperaceae; genus Eleocharis; species Eleocharis quinqueflora. The sequence goes on along the minus strand of CAXKVX010005248.1, from coordinate 77,175 downwards.
TGAGGATGAAGCCTCCATGAAAATTACACCAAACTCGCCAAGTGGCCAAACTGAATAGGTAGAGCCTTCCAAATTCGAATCTCCAAAGGTAAATACAAATGTACCCCCTTATATTCCTTCTCACAAGTATGCACCTTTTCTCGGTAGATTAAGGAATGAAAAAACTGAAAAGCAATATGGTAAGTTCATTGAAATTATGAAACAATTACATGTGAATTTACCGCTTACCGAAGTTATGACACAAATATCAATTATACTAAATTCTTTAAGGATATCTGTCCAATAAGCGCAAACTTGAGGAGGTTTAAATGGTATCTATTGACAACCATGGTAGTGCTTTGATTAAGAACAAACTATCTGAAATTAGATGATCTCGGTAAATTTGTGATACCTTGCTCCATTGATAATATTATATTCAAAAATGCCTTTTGTGATCTTGGAGCAAGTGTGAGCCGTATGCCCAAATCCGTCTATGATAGATTAGGCATAGGTGAATTAAAGTCAACTAGGATCTCTTTGCATTTGGTCGATCAATCGGTAAAGCTACCACTTGGTGTTGTTGAGGACTTGCCAATTCAAGTGGCAAGTCCTATGTCCCAATTGATTTCGTTGTGGAAGACATGGAGGAGGACCCATACACCCCTATTGTTGAGTAGGCCTTTTCTTAATACCATTAAGGAAATTATCAATTTCATGATTTATGTCATTCAGTTTATTAGCCTCATGATTTATGTCGGTCTAGTCACTCATAAATATGGCTAACGCTGCTTATGTCTTTTGTTGAGATAGCTGATAGATGAAATTATTTAACACTTAAAGTGAACTATATGGATTTAAGCATTATAATAAATTTATCAGACTCTCATCGAAACTAAACATCATCCACTGAAACCATACCCATATTGGCTCATGTAACTTTTTGGGTATCAAACCTTTAGTTAGCATTTCAGCTATCATCAAATATATACCTTTGTGCTTCATACTGATCAGACCCTTATGGATTCTTTATTTAACAGTTAGGAACTTAATGTAAATATGTTTTGACATTATCGAGCTCATGTTGTTACTTGAATACAACAGTGTACAATTATTATCATAATAAATTCTTTTGGGATGAGTATGTAGTCTCCAATAACTGCAGCCTTGTGGCAAAATTGTGTGGTCATATTACCTAATTTGATATCTAAAAGAATGCAATAAATTCTATTTTTCATGGTAGAAAATGCAACCAATGATTGCTTTGCAATTTTTAATGAAATAACTTTTTTTATCAACAAAATGCAAACAATAGTGGACTTCATGCTACTTTAGATATCCTACAAAACTGGAGTCAGTATATCTTATGATCTCAAGCCTGTCAGACTTCTAATGTTCGTATGTGATACTTTGTTATTTGTGAATCTATAGTATCCTTTGACTGCTCTTTAGTAATTCAATTCAAAATTACTTAAGTACTTTCTTAGCATATCAGTGATGTACGCAATATTTGAATGCGTACACACTTACTTATTCATAATACACCTAACTATAAAAACATAGAGAATATTTTACAGTTTCGATCTATCAAGTTCTATCCTTAAACACTAATTGAGACTAAACATGTCTCATTTTTTCATTGGGGTATGTTCTGGTTTGTAATCTTATATGTCATATTCCTTTAGAACTTTATTGATATATATATATATATATATATATATATATATATGTTATCGTGCTATGCAAAGTAAAAAAAAAGTATTTTACTTCGGCATAAAAAATCATATACCGACAACTCAAATGATTGATCTAAGTTGGTCAACACAATTAAGACATCAAAATCTCCTATTAAACCAATTTTGAGCGCATTTGAAGTTTTGTAGCTATGCTTTTTGAATTTTTGAAAAATGAGCAAAAATAACACAGTTTAATAATTAAAAATAACACTATTCTTGTTCATTTTTCAAAAATTCAAAAAGCATAGCTACAAAATTTCAAATGCGCTCAAAATTGGTTTAGTAGGAGATTTTGATGTCTTAATTGTGTTGACCAACTTAGATCAGTCATTTGAGTTATCGGTGTATGATTTTTTATGCCGAAGTAAAACACTCTTTTTACTTTGTATAGCACGATAACATATATATATATATATACTTATTGTGAAGGACACAAGATACCTTCAGAATAATCTCGGTGTATCTTTAATTCTTAACACATATGACCATTTATCAAGATCTTTCACCTAAAAGGATGTATAGAAATTTCTTGGTTTCATACTTGTCAATATATATATGTCATTAACACACAAAACAAGAAATATAATTTTACTCACACCAAACTTGTGATATATACATTCGTCAATTTGATTTGCCTCAAAACTGAATGAGACAACAACTTGAGAGAATTTAAAATATCACTTTCGAAATGCTTGTTTGAGTCCATAAATAGATTTTATTAATTAACAAATCATACTCTATAGATCACCCATCTCATAATGAGATAGTTGAACCATATAAATTGTTTTGTCAAATTCACCATTTAAGAAAGTGACCTTAACATTCATTTAATATAACTCAATATCTAAATGTGACACTAGAGCCATGATGATCCTGAAAGAATCTTTTGTCGATACAGGTGAGAAAGTTTCTTTATAGTGTATGCCTATCTTCTGGGTAAAATCCTTAGAAATAAGTCGTGCTTTATATCGTTCCACAATACCTTTCGAATTCTGCTAGGTTTTAAATATCCATTTACAACCAATGACTTTTGCACCTTTAGGTAATAGTACAATATCCCAAACCTCATTGTAATGCATAGACTTTATTTCATCATTCATAGCTTATATCCACTTCTCTAAAATTTGACTATTTATTACATGATGGATATTTTCAGGATCTTTATCCATCATACTAGTGTTAAATTCATGTTTCTGAAGATATACTACATCATTACTAGATATATCATTTCTTTGTTCAAAGTGAATCACTTTAAAAACATAATTTCTTGAGGTATTAAAGGTTCTCCAAATCATTCTCTGCTTGCGCATCCTAATCAATAAGTACAAGTTCTTGTACATTTTGTGTGTCATCCTCTTCGATATGCACTTCCTGTACAATTCGAATAGGACTACATGTGTGCTGCAATAAGTTATTAGATGTATTTGTACCATGTGCTATTTCACCAATAACTGGTTCGATTTGCATTTATGTTACATCAAAATGATTTTCATCTAAATTTATAGACTGATGCATATTATTCTCTCTTGGAACCAAAAAATCCTAAAAGTAATTTACTGTATTTGTCTCGAATATAGTTCTGTTAGAAGGATTACAAAACTTTTCTGCGGTTTTCCTTTAGGAACATTAACAAAAGATCTTGGACATTGTTCACCTGAACTGTCATATCGATCGTAGTATTCACCTTCACGATGCGATCTGGCTTGTTTAATCCTTTTATTGAGTTGTAACTCAATCTCAGCTTTAAAGGACTTGAACATATCTAAAGCTTATAATTTTTTTAGATATTTGATTGTTTTCCTTATAGGATTTTGTTTGCCTAGATCGAAATCCGACATGTCTAAAGGCATAAGAATTTTGTTTCGCACTGGACGATTATTCCTTTTCAAGAATTGTGCCCTCAACATCTATGCCACAATGCACCTGAATTCTCGTGAGTTAATTTTTGTTCAACCATTTGAGCACTAGTATGCAAGGGTTCATTGTATGAATCTTATCTTTATTAGACATATTTCTTTTATACGCCACTAATTTAGATTTAAGAAACAATCTGAAATTTTTATTCTAAACCTTGCAAGAAAATTCATTCTTGTCTAAACCTGAAACAAAAATTAAGATAGTACCACAAATGTTTACTTAAATCCAAATAAAAACTGGTACTAAATAAAATATTGATATGTCCAGTAGCTTAAACTTTTGTCTTATTACAATTTTTATAGTTAATGTATTTTTCAATATTAATTGCTTTTTAATGGTTCAAGTATCCTTGCATAGACACATAAACGTGAGTGGTTGTATCAGAATCAATCCACCAAGAGTCTATTGGTTATAAAATTTTATTAACTTCTGCATAAACAAAAGAAGAATATCTACCATTCTTTTTCATGGTTTTGCCAACCAAACAAGGTAATTGACACATTGCTTATTAAAATGTCCTTTAATCTTACAAAAGAAATATACTTTTCTTTAACATACGACTCCGATTAGGTAGTTGATTGTTTTTCTTAGATGTCATTTTTTCTTTTGTTCCTTATTAATATCCGCAGATTGTATAATTCTTACTCCTCATAATTTTGGAAAATGTGACAACATTAAAACTTTTAATAATTTTATCTTTAAATCTTTTCTCCTTTTGAACACAACACAAATTGAGCTCTTTAACTATTCATTTTCCATTTTGACAGTTATATTTTACTAAGAATTGTCAAACCTTTAGGATATAATGAGTTAATAATCATGATAACTAGCATGTCATCAGACACGTCTAGTTTCACAACCCTCAACTTAAAAACCATATGTACTGCCTTATGTTGTCTTAATCATAATACTTTTGTCTAGAACAATTTTCAATTGATCTTTTCAATCCTTGTAATTTGAATTTCAGAGTTTAGGAATATTCTAATGCTAAAACTATTAATTTGAAACTTTCAAGAATAACCACATATAAAACTTAAAATCTTAATAATAAAATTAAATCTTAAATAGTACACTTCATCTACTAATTATTTTCTAACATTAAGTGCTTTTATTGTTAGTTAATATTGTCCAACAATTACGCGTAATACATAAATATGATAATTCTTTATATGTCAATTAGTCACCTTGCTTTGGGTCAATAAATTAATCACATATTGACCTTATAATTATCAAATGTTTATGACCACTAACTTTGCATATATGTTCAGCTAAATAAATATTGTTTTTCTTTAGACTGATCTAATATATATATATATATAACATGAGCATGGCTAAAATAATATGCATAGTACACCCCATTTCGTACTATGCATATAGATATAGGTCAATAAATTGAGATTTAAGTTGCTCAATAAATTCTTCATATGAAAATATTGTAGGAAAAAAAAATGTGATTTTTAGAGCTTTCTTGCTATTTTTTAAAAATAGTCTAGATTTAATACTACAAAAGTGCCATTTCTGGGCTGTTTTTAAAAAATAGCAAGAAAGCTCTAAAAATCACGAAATTTTATTTCCTACAAGATTTTGATATGAATAATTTATTGAGCAACTTAAATATCAATTTAATGACCAAATTAAATACAAATGACCACATAGTACGTTATGTGGTGTACTATGCATATTATTTTAGCCATGCTCATATAACATATATACAATCTTTTATAAATTATAATATAAATAATCATTTGATATGAGAGCTCACTTTGACGAGATGATATCATAATTATTTATTTACTAAGATATATACTTTAATTATTCTATTATGATTTAAGATTATCCCTTAAACACAATTCTTAAATTAACCTTTCAATTGGAACAATAACAATTGGTCATGTATAAGGGTCTAGCGTTAAAACATTACTATAGTATTATGTAACTCTACCGTAGTGTTACATAACTCCATGATCTGACTTTTCAGCGTTTTCAATGATGTACAGGTAGCGTTATCACTTTATCATAGCGTTACGTAACTCTACGCTCTGATTTTTCAACAATTTCAATACTGTACATATAGCATAATAAATCTATCATAGCGTTATGTAACTCTATCCTCTGAGTTTTCAGCATTTTTAATATTGTAAAGATAACGTTATAACTCTATCATAGCATTACGTAACTCTATACTCTCACTTTTCAACATTTTCAATATTGTACATATAACATTATAACTCTATCATAGCATTGTGTAACTCTACGCTCTGACTTTTCAACATTTTCAATATTGTAAAGAAATCATTATAAATCTATAATAGCATTACGTAACTCTATGCTATGATTTTTCAGCATTTTCAATAATATAAAGATAGCATTATAACTCAATTATAGCGTTACGTAACTCTATCCTTTAACTTTCCAGAATTTCAATTTTGTATAAATATTTTCACGTTACAATTGTGTTTTAATGCTTAAATCTTGGGATTACTCTCATTCAATTGACATTTTAGAATTCCTACAAATTTCTTTTGAAATCCTATACATTAAACCATATTTTAAGAGAATATTTTGACAACTTTAATTACATTTCTTATTTTAATGTTGATAATTTCGACTTAATTAATTATTAAACCACATATTAATGCACTTAAAACTTCATTGAACTGATTTCCAAACTTTATAAAAAAATTTCATAATTTATTTTTTGAAAATAAATAAAAAAACATTTATTGTACTGTGAAATCAACCATTAAGTGTATTTTCCAAATTAAACAACATTCTTTAAAAATCTAGAATTTTTTTTAAATTTTCCATAAATTCAGTATCAGCAGAGAATGTAACAAACAACTTGATTCTCTATAATTTTTCACGAGAATACCTGAACAATATCGAGATATACTTGAAAAGTCAAAAAATTTTGAATCAGATTTTTCTGCATTAATTAACTTAAAATCTTAATATCACCATTAAATAAATTTTGAAAATATCTTGAAAATTCACTAAAAAATTAGGAAATTTGAGACTTTGAAGAATATGAAAGGTATTAAGGCATTCTTTTGAAATATTTTCATGAATTCGTAATTTTAGAGACTTTTGAATTCTGAAAATACCGAAAAAATAAATTTTATTTTATCTGAGAATTTCAAGATCTTTCATGGAACAAAACCTTATGATTTTTTTAATCTGATTAACAATGATACCAAATAAAACTATAGTTTAATAAATCAAGGATCACTGAGAAAATTGTAAACTTGAGTAGAAGCAATACCTCCATGTTTTATCGGAATATTCACTTGAACTTGATGCGGTCATCGTTCAAGCCTTCTCTTCTTATTCTTTTTCTTTTTCTCTTAATTGCTCCGTAAAATTACTGTGAGATTTTCCAAAAGAAAATGATCTTTATTGTCGATTTTCCTTTTCCATTACGCGATAATGCCGATATAGTGCCCGATGGAGATGCCTACAACGTACTCTCGCTTTTCTCTCTTTCTTTTCTTTTCTCTAGAAGTATTTTTAATTAAGAGAAATAAGTTTTGCTGGAGAGAGAGTGTGTACAGTTGATGTCTTTTGGAGATCATGAGCTTTTTAGAAAGAATACACGACACCTTTACAATTTAGTCTATCAACAAACTGACAATTATCAAAATTTTATTTCTGCACATTTAGAAGTGCACTTTTGTGACACTTTATATCCATATTAATTGCACCTTAGTGATAATTTGTTTTGGATATATTATTATATATAATGAGCATGACTAAAATAATATGCATAGTACACCTCATTTCGTACTATGCATATAGATATAGGTCAATATTGAGATTTAAGTTGCTCAATAAATTCTTCATATGAAAATATTGTAGGAAAACAAATTTCGTGATTTTTAGAGCTTTCTTGCTATTTTTTAAATATTTTTTAAAAACAGTCCAGATTTAGTACTACAAAAGTGTCATTTCTGGGCTGTTTTTAAAAAATATTTAAAAAATAGTAAGAGAACTCTAAAAATCACGAAATTTTATTTCCTACAAGATTTTTATATGAAGAATTTATTGAGCAACTTAAATATCAATTTAATGACCAAATTAAATATAAATGACCCCATAGTACGTTATGTGGTGTACTATGCATATTATTTTAGCCATGCTCTATATATAATTAATATATAATTGTATAGCACACTACGTCATGTTTTGTATAACGTCCCACATACAGATCATTAATTATTAAATCCAACAGTACTCTCTAATGTTTTAAAGATACTAATATTCATGCACATGTATGCAGATGGCTTCGATGTTCCTTTTCTTTTCTCATTATACCCGTCGATGATAAAATTTTATAATAAAGAAAACATTACATGTATTCCGTGTGGCTTCCACTTAGGGGTGTAAACGAGTCGAACACGAACGAGCTGAGCTAAATTCAAGATCGATTTGTTAACTTAACGAACGAGATCATAACGAGCTGGTAACGAACAAGTTCATAACGAACTTTTGACGAGTCGGACACGGATGAGCCACGAGCTACGAATAATTTGGCACCCCTAGACTATATGTTAATTAATATTGTGCAACTTATACTCAACTATTGAAGTTAGATATTAATATCTATCAATTAACTATTATATAACATGTGTATTTCGTTAACGAGTCGAGTTGGACACACTTTAAGATCAACTTGTTAACTTAACGAGTTGACAAACTCGTATCGTCAACAACTCGAGCTGGTAACGAAAAAGTTCATAACGAGTTTTTGACTAATCGAATACGAACGAACCACGAGCAACGAATATTTCTTGCACCCCTACTTCCACTACATGTTTATAAAACTTATGACATTATTTTTTTTGAACATTATAACTTTAAACTTGCCAAATAAAAGTTTTCTAATACGAGTGGGTTGTTACAAGATACTAATACTAATAAAAAACAAAATAATTAACTTCATTGACATATATTTTAATTTTATATTGATATTTGAGTCTTCATTAGAACCTTCATCGTTATATATATATAGAGTGAGTATGACTAATGTTAAAACGTTTGTACTTCGGCCGAAGTGCAAAAGTTTCACATTAGCCAACTTGTTATGATCAAAATTTAAATTTAAGTTGCTCAATAAATTCTTCATATCAAAATCTTTTATAAAATCAAATTTCGTGATTTTTAGAGCTTTCTAGCTATATTTTAAATATTTTTTAAAAACAGCCCTGAAAAGGTAATGTTGTGCAAAAGTTCAATTGTATAATTTTTTGTGGTCAAAATTTAAATTTAAATTGCTCAATAAATTGTTCAAATAAATTTTTTTGTAGGAAATCAAATTTTGTGATTTTTAGAGCGCTATTTTTTAAATATTTTTAAAATAGCTTTGAAAAGGTCATGATTTTTTAATATTAAACTGGATTGTTTTTAAAAAATATTTAAAATAGTTTGAAAGCTATAAAAATCACGAAATTTTGTTTTCATAAAAGATTTTAGCATGAACAATTTATTGAGCAATTTAAATTTATATTTTGACCATAAAAAATTACAAAATGTGAAACTTTTGCATTTCGATTGAAGTGCAAACGTTTTCACATTATCATACTCTATATATAAAGTTATTTATTGAAAAAAATATAGCATTGCTCGCTAGCTCAGCTCGAATTTTTCCCTAAGCTTGATGGATTGAGATCATCTTTTTTTCTTTATTTTAGACCAGAATCGTTGAATTGTAATGAATGAATCAGATCAATATCAATAGAGCTCCTTGAAGTTCATCCATAGCAATTGAGATTGTTAGAATCAGGAGACTTAGTTTAAACAATTCTAGAATATCAGGGGCTTATTTGTAAGTTTTGCAATTCCAATTAATTCAAGCAATTTAAGCACAAGCAAATTCTAAACTAAATGAATAATGACAATAAATAGATGATTTTAGAAGTGCAAACAAAGTAATTCACAAGATGACACAAGGATTTTGAAGGAGTTCGAATATTGACGATCATACTCTTCGGGACTCCCGACCCTCCGACATGGTAACAAGGTCGAGATAATTCACTAGACAACACAAGTGAATTTACAACTTCAGAATTGGTCTCGCTTACACACACCGGTGGATCACCAAGCCAATGAAAAGCAAAACAAAATTACAAGGTTGAAAAGAAAAGATAATAAGATAATCTCTCAAGTCTCTCAATGATTTAGCTTAATTAGAACAAAAGAGTTTGAGATTTGAGCAATGGATTTGACTTAGTTTTTGCTCTAGAGAGGTAATGGTTGCTCTAAAAATGGTTTTGAAATGTGGGAGAAAGAGTTTGGAAGAAGGATTAAGAGTATCCCCTTTTATAGAGCTGAAAAAAAGCTATAGTCCAAGAAATTTGACCGTTGGAATATGAATTTTCTGATATTTTTGAATTAAAACGTTACACAACGGTTTGAACAGAAATTTTTCTGGTTTTCTGGGTGCCAAACCTTTACAGAATTGTTGGGAACCGTTACACAATGGTTTGTGTTGTTTGGGTTGATCTAGTTCTTAAAACAATCATAATTTTATATTGTAGCTCTGATTCAGGTCATTTTGGAAGCGTTAGAAAGGTCGCGATAAGCTCTATTTTCTCAAGCCCAAAAGTTCTAAATTAACCGAGCATATAAAGAATTTAACTAAAACATGTCTTGATGCTTGTTCTTGAGTCTTTTGCATCCTTGATTTTGCAATTAATTTCTCCAAATGCAAAATATTGTAAAATTTAATTTTGTTTTGCAAATTGACAAATACAAATAAATTGTTTGAGACAAAAGACATCAGTTTGTAATCCAACTGTCCAAAAATAAATAATAGGATCCTTTCTTTTCCCAAAATAATAGCAGATTCGGACCTAAGCTTGACTAAATCTGCATTCGGTGGAATGGTCAACATCAGAGGGTCCCCTGCAATTCAACATTGGTGCAATGTCGGTTCTTGTTCGTTCAGTAATTTGCTATAGTACTGATTTCTTTTATTTTGTTGGAAGCTTTCCTTTCCGTATTACGGAATGATCAAAATGGTTGAACATTCTGTGAAATAATGATCCAGCTTGACTAGATGTAACCGCAGGATCAGAATTACTATAGCGCAGTGACACGCTATACAGTTTTGAACGATCCGAATAGACTAGTGAATAATAAACGGGGCAGGTCGAATACCCGTGGATCCGACCCGCTCGAATCCACGGACCACGGGTTTAACGGGTCCACGGGTCCACGGGTCCACGGGTCCAACGGGGAGGGTCTCCACGGGTCCGAACCCAAAACCCCCAATCGGACCCGTGATAAAACCGGGCGGGTCGGGGCAGGATCTGTCGATTTTTTCGAATTTTTGAATTAAATTTTTTTTTCTGCACATTATTTTAATATATATATATATTTTAATTTTTTTTAATTTGATGTGACAAAAGATGACATAAAGGTGAATTTTTCTGTCACGGGTCCACAGGTCGGGTCTAGGGTCGGTTCTGGTGGGTCGGGCACGGGTTCGGACGGGTCTCTGCATTTTTCGCCTACCCGACCCGTCAAAGATTTGTGAATCTGCCAACTACGGATCGGGTCGGATCTGAGCCACGAGACGAATCGGACACGGAGCGAGTCGGATCGGATCCACGAACGGATATACCCCGCGGGTCTCAGCACAACTCTTAAATAGACTGCTCAGTTGACCTTCAGTAGTATTGCGCGACACCATATTGCGTTGCTAACCGTGTGACCTAACAAGTAAAAGCAAAGGCATCAGAATTCGGTATCATTTTCTTCCTGTTAAATCATCCAGATACTTATTCCCTTGTCGCTTCAGGTTATGATGTTTCCCTTGTCTCTTCTGGTTATGATGTTTCTCCAAACTTCAAATATTCATTAAAACTTGCCTCCTTTTTATTCCCCTGAAAGATGATGCCGATATTTTTAAAGTTAGAAATTTAATAAATAAATTATAAATAGAAAGAAAAATTGATAGAGAAGTCGAAAAAATAGAAAATGTTGAAGTTGCAAACACCGGCAACGAACACCGGCCAATTCAACTGTGATTTTATTCCGACAAAAGCAAAATAGACTTTGTATTGGATGGGCTCTTGATTTTTTATTAATAAAAATATTAATATTTTGTTGTGATGGTTCCGGTTGTTTTTTATTAATAAAAATATTAATAATTTAATTGATAAGTTAGGTTATATTTAGATATTTTTTGTAACAACTTCGGCTACAATCGCTGGGATCGTAATTGTTTTTTTTATCGTCACAAGCCATCGAATCAAGTCTGATTTACGATCGAAGAAACAAGCAATTCAAAATTGATTCTGACACAGACTCATAATAAAAAAGTACTAATTCAATATCATCATTCAGAATCTTGATTTTGTTCTCATTCAGAAGATGGCTGCTTGTTGATTTATTTTGGGCTGATAAACTGAAAACATGAGCTGAGCTGAGCTGCTCTGCGCATTTAAATTACATTTGTGGCCTTTAGATGAGTTCAGGAGAGTTGCCATTTTTCAAGGCTAAAAAATAAAATAAAACCAAGAAATAAATTGAAGATGAAGCCAAATTTGATATGCATATTCCCCCGACCAAAAAGAAACTTGATGGCTGGCATGCTAAAAAGAAACAAATTACAGTCCCAACGAGCGTAGCCGAAGTGACTCATAATAAAAAAAAGTACTAATTAAGAAATAAATTGAAGATGGAGCCAAATTTGATATGCATATTCCCCCGACCAAAAAGAAACTTGATGGCTGGCATGCTAAAAAGAAACTAATTACAGTCCCGACGAGCGTAGCCGAAGTTGCTACAAAATAATATTATGTATGATTATATTTTTTTCCTAAATTTTTGTAGTAATTTGGGCTATGCTCATCGGGACTGTAATTAATTTCTTTTATCTTTGCAAGCCATCGAGCTGTAGATACTCGAGTCTACTTTCATCGCGTCTAGTCTGATTATCGATCGGAGAAATTTGCGACTAATAATTGATTATGACGCAAACTCATGATAAAAAAATTACTAATTAAGACATAAGTTGAAGATAGAGTCAAATTTGAGATGCACATTCCTCCCACCGTAAATCAGATTCAACGCGATGGAAGTAGACTCGAATATCTACAACTCGATAGCTTGTGACAATAAAAAAATAATTATGATCCCGACGAGCGTAGCTGAAGTTGCAACAAAAATTAGAAAAAAAATTCTAATCATACTTAATATTTCTTGCAGCAACTTAGGCTAGCTAGTCGGGACTGTAGTTAGTTCTTTTTAACGTTGCAAGCCATCAATCTATAGATATACGAGTCTATTTCTATCGCATCAAGTCGATTTGCGGTCGGAGTAATATGCATCTCAATTTTGGCTCGATCTTCAACTTATGTCGTAATTAGTATTTTTATCATGAGTTTGTGTCAGAATCAATTTTGAATCGCTCGTTTCTCCGATCGCAAATCAGACTCGACATAATAGAGTACACTCGAATATCTACAACTCGATAGCTTGTGACAATAAAAAAACTAATTATGATCCCGACGAGCATAATCGAAGTTGTTATAAAAATTTACCTAAATATAACCTAATCTACCAATTAAATTGGAACTTGATGCAGTCAGTTGCTACAAACTGTTGTTTCAGTCTACGTATGAGACCCTCTTCAACCAATCTATGTAATAAAAAAACAAAAGAGGGTAACATCAACCTAACTCAGAGCATCTTCGTTCCTCCAACAATTAATAAATTTAAATTATTTGTCACTTCAATATTGTGATAACTATTCTTTTGATTCTTTTTATTTTCATATTCGCCAACATAAGCAAAAGATATATAATTTATTTTAGTAATAGTTAAGTTTTTGTCTTTAAATATTTTGAAATGTGACTTAAAATTACCTGTGACATTTTGCATCCGCCGAACTTCAATTTTTAAAAATATATATCTTTTTAAAATAGGAAAAAAATAGCTACTTCAATATGTTATTATTAAAAAAAAGAGTTTAAAGACGAGAGCTAAAATGATAAAAAAAGAGAGATAAAGAAGAAAACAAGAAAATCATGTGCAATATATTTGTAAAGTATTTTCATATACTCCAACTTTATGTGAATTAATTCTCGTTCACCAGTTGCATATAGACCCCTTGGAAAAAAAGCTCTATTCCTCTCTTTCCAATTGTTTCAGATTATGAACGCGTAGTATTTATCAATTGGATATCTGTCGTAATTTTGTCTATCTTCTAATCAGAAGTTAACAATAGATATTTCCCTTTGATTTTCAGTTTTGTGAGTCATATATGAACATGGGATGAAGAGGTGGTTATTCATTTTCAAAATTTGTTGCATGCATAAAAAACATTGCGAGTTGAGTAGCCATTTTTTCTCTCGTCAAGTTGCAGGCAATTGCCAACCCTCTTTTGAGTTATCAAAAGAAAATGCTCACCCGTCCTTTTCGAGCACTTATGATCTCCATATGAGATCTTAATCTTTAGCCAAAATTTCTGATTTGGCTACAAATTGATCTATGGTGGATGAAGAGTAATATTTATTTCATGCCCGTTTTCAAATGGTAGACCCGTTGGAGTACATTTTAGTGGATGTAGAAAATAGAGAGCATAAGAGATAGACCTTTAAAGAATGAATAATAGTTGAATATTTGGGTCGATTGTCGTATAATCTATGAATGGATTGGTCCCAATGTGAGTGATTAGAGGTGACAGAACTCGATTCGACTCGAGAAATTCATCCGATCCGGTTCGATCAGAATTCGATTCAACCCGATGTTTTGATAAAGTCAAACTATCCGAACCTGTCTCGATTCGAGATGATCTGTAATCCGAGACGAAGCGACACATGAGCTGCCTGAGCCCGATCTGACTCGACCTGAGATGACCCGTAATCCGAAATGGCGTGACACATGAGGATCCTAGCCCGACCCGACCCGAGACGACCCGTAATCCGAGATGGAGCGACACGTGAGGACCCGACCCGACCCGACTTGATCTGGTACAACCTGTAATTGATCTAATCCTATCTTGTCCACATCATAATCTCATTTTATTAACAAGTTAACATCAGAGAAAGTCAAGATTTAATAACACAATTCAATAACGCGATCCGATCTTGTCCGATTGAACTTAAAACACAAAATAATACTTGAAATCTGTTGGTACAATTTAAGGTAAATTATATATATATGAGGAGGGATCCATAGCCGCCAACCATTTCGTAGCCGCTCGCAACCGCTCCATCATACCAAGTGTAAATAGTCAATCCGGACAGTTGAAAACATTCTCCATACTAATGTAGACTTGTAGACCAAATTTTATATTTTTTAGAATTTTTTTACTATTTTCTCAGAAGGGTTGAAAATTGGATGTTTGTAAATCGTTAGATAAATAAATTTTTAATCCATCCGATAAAATAGTAAAAAAATTCAAAAAAATGTAAAATTTGGTTTCTAAGTCTATATTAATATGGAGAATATTTTCAACGGTCCAGATCGGTCATTTACATTTTCTATCATGGAGCGGTTGGAAGTTTGGCGGCTACGGATCCCTCCTCTATATATATATATATATATATATATATATATGGCTAATGTGAAAACGTTTACACTTCGGCCGAAGTGCAAAAGTTTCACATTAGCCAATGTTTTGCGATCAAAAATTAAATTTAAGTTGCTCAATAAATTTTTCATATCAAAATTTTGTAGGAAATCAAATTTCGTAATTTTTAGAGCTTTCTAGATATATTTTAAATATTTTTTAAAAACATTCCTGAAAATATCATTATTTTCAAATAGGAGACAATGAATGTGGAGCATGAAGGGTTTGATGCTCCATGAAGCACCCTAGCCTATCTCTCTCTCTCTCTCTATATATATATATATATATATATGTATTGTTTCAGCAAAATTTCTTTTGTACTAACTATATTAGTATATTTTTATTTGAAGAAACAAAATTAGTGAGGTGTTAAGCATATAACTACTCCATCGAGCAATAGCTTTGCTACCACGCACCAAAATAAACAAATAACAACAATGAGAAGTAAAACAAAATTCATATTAGTATTTTTTTTCTACTATTTGGTTCAAACAAGAATAATGTAATGTGAATGGATTTGTATTTGTCACTTAGTGCAGTATATTAAATAAATTAGCAATTAAATACTATGAGGAACTAACTATATTTCACAAGAATCATACATCTGTCATCTTATTTTTGTTGGATGACACTAATTTAGTGTTGAGGACATATAATTAATGAAATAATCAGTGTTTTTTATTATGTATTAAACTTGATCACTTTAGGATTGTGTTTCAAGGAATGAATGAATTGGTGCAGTTAACGGCTAATTTAAAATTTTGGAATAGTAGCTAGCTTAATACAATATTAGATTAGTACGTAAAATAACACTTCCCGTAACCTGAAGAAGCCCACAAAATAAGCATGTAGTGGACAATTTAAAAATAGATTGCTATCTTCCTCCTTTTGTAAATTCAATGTATCAATCGATTCCACTAATGTCAATATATGGCTCTACTGCCGTATCTTAAAGAGTTGACACTTAATTAGTTTAATTGTATTTTTATTTGAGCAGTATATTTTGAGTTTTTTGTTATTTTTCTTAATATGTAAAATGGGAATAACATTTTTTGTTGACTTGATTATCGATTATTTTGATTTGTTATTTTAATAGTTTTTATTAGGTAAGGATGTATGTTGATTTTTTTTTATTTTTTATCTAGTAACAATTATATAGTTAATGTATTTCAACCAGATAAGCTATAAAACCTGATTATCGTCTCTCTCTGATCAAAATCATGCATTTGCACTTGAAGGACTAACGAGAGAGCTCTATTTATATAAAAATTTGCATTATCGAGTAATCATGGGCAGATTTAAGAAGGCCCGGGGCAGTCGTCCCCTGGATTTTGCAAATAGCATTGATATACTGCATGGCTGGAAAATTTGCCACCCCATGGGTTGGTATCTTGCCACCCTCTTACTTGAGATTCGTTGTGTGAACAAAAAAGATTGTGTTGTCGAGCGATTTCTAGGTAAGAATGATATTATTCTGATATGAAAAACGATAATCTTTTATTATTCTTTTACCGCATGTAAAATGATGTTATTTTTTATTTTCAAGATATTATTCATGGTTATGAAAGAACAACAATGACTTTGAAGGTGGCACTTGAGGATTTACTCGAAAAACATGGTCAATCTTTTTCTAGGTAAGAATGTAAGATGATATAATTTTTTATTTTTTCTATTATATGTTTCTTTATATGTAAAAATTAAAATGATACTATTTATAAATTATAGATTGCGTGATAAAGGTTATGATGGAGCTAGTAACATGAGTGAAGAATTTGATTTTAGGGGAGAACAGATCGGCATACTATGTGCATTGCTTTGCTCATATGTTACAACTTACTCTTACTGCGGTATCTAGTGAACATCATGAAGTTGAGTTATTTTTTCAAGCAGTTGATGGTATTCTCATTGTTGCTGGTGGATCGACTAAAAGATGTGATAATTTACGTGAGAAGCGGAGAGTTGAAATTGTGAAAGATATTTCAGCTGGAAAATTTATAATTGGAAGAGGTTTGAACCAAGAAGTAGATATTGCACGTGCCAGAATTGAATAATGAACTTTTCATTTGTATGTCGTGTTTGTATCCAAAGAATCATTTTTCCTCTTTTAACAAAGATATGTTGCTTCAATTAGCTCAATAATATTCCTCTCGTTTCAATGAATTCGAGCTTACCATCTTTGGCAGTCAATTGGAGAACTATTATTTGGATGTGCAAGATGATAGAGAATTTTTTTTAGACAAATAACTTGATTGAACTTTCTAAAAAAATAATGGAAACTAATAAGCATAGTGTTTATCCATTGGTTTACAAGTTGGTTAAATTGTTGGTGGCAACGATTAGTGTTGAACGAATATTTTCAACAATGAATTTGCTGAAAACATAATTAAGAAGTAGTATGAAAGATAAATGAATGAATGATTGTTTGATTACTTCCATTGAGATTGATTTATTTATTAGTATGGACAAGAAAAAAGTTATGCAGAGGTTCCATAATATGAAGTCTAGTAGAGGAAAAATTTTCTAGTATGTCTTCGTTGACTAGATTATTTATTATTATGAATTTTTTTTGTTTTTAATATGTAAAATGAGGATAATTTTCTTTAATGACTTGATTATCTAATATTTATTTTTTTCTTGTTTTTTAAATAGTTTTTTAAGAACACGTGTTTAATTATTTTATTTTTTTTATGTAGTACCGATTAGTTAGTGAATTTGAACCCATTAAGATATTACAATTCGAATATCGTCTTTTTCTGACAGAAATACTAAATTCATCCCTGCAGTTAAGATACTAAAAATTAGTATACTTAAATAGTTAACATGGTGATGGCAGATGTAATACGGAAAATGTTTTTGGAAATAACCCAGATGAATTGTGACGAATAAAAAAAATTACAGCACTGTACTGTAGTAATAAACAAGAATATATCAACAAATCATTTCAAGAAAGATATGATCAGACAAACGGTGTGCGCGTACAAGCGACAGCTTGTGATGTGCGTTTCGTAGCCGAAGATATTCGCGAGCATAAATGTTTAATTGGTACCATATATATATATATAATAATATATAGAATGGAAGAAAGGAATGGAATAACATAATTAACAACTGTTCACGTATTAAATCCGGCGTGTTCTCTTTCAGAATTCCCCCTAGAAAGATAGCTAAATATTTTGAACATGATCGTCATGCTCATATTTGTATCGGCTCCTCTCAAAGTTTTCAAATAGTGCAGTTCTCTGATTAGGCATATAATATTATTCCGACCGTTTAATCAGGAACAGGAACAGGAGCAGGGAGCTCTGCATCAAAACTTTGTTCTTTCCTTTTTTCTCTCTCTTAAAGATAGGCGCGCATCATTGAGCTTTATTTTAAAAATGTATGTTCGCTCATGATTCGTTTATAAACGGAATGATATGGACGTGATGAGAATCACTGGTTGATAAGGAATCAAATCACGCTTCTTATCCTAAAATCATATATATATATATATATATATTAATGCAGCCACAATTAACAAACTAGAAAAAACCATTATTACTGGCATATATAATTAAGAAAAGAGACTATCTAACAATTTTTTCTTAACTATTTCTCGCTACATAATAGAAAAAAAATTAGCGCTTCACTCGTTCATCTGCTCAGCACCGCTCTGCTCTGCTAGCTTTATGTTCCTCTACAAGTCTTTATATTATATTTTTGTTGCGATTTTTTAATTCTGCGCTGTAGTTTTTCAATTTTGCTCTAATATAAAGACTTTCAGGTTCTAATATAGAGACTTGCAGATTGTAATATAAAGAATTACTTATTCACTTGCAGGTTTCAATATTGATACTTATAGGTTTCAATTATTTGAGACTTGTAGGTTCTAATATAGAGATTTGTATGTTCCAATATAGAAACTTGCAGGTTCCAATATAAAGACTTGTGAGTTCTAATATAAAGACTTGCAGGTTCTAATATAGAGACTTGCAGATTCAAATATAGAGACTTGCAAGTTCCAATAATGAGACTTGCAGTTTCTACTATACATATTTGCAAGTTTCAATACAAAGACTTGCTTGTTATAATATAGAGACCTTCTTAGTCTAATATAAAGGCTTGCATGTTCTAATATAGATACTTGTTTGTTCTAATATAAAGACTTGCAAGTTTCAATATTGAAACTTGTTTGTTATAATGTAAAGTTTTACTTATTCTTATATAAAGACTTGCAAGTTTTAATATAGAGACTTGCTTTAAATCTAGTGAGAGACAATACTTTGAAACCTAGTGAGATGTAATTCGAATTAGGGGCGCTGACTTGGCAAATTTGAGAGAGAAATGAGAAGCGAGTGGGAGAGAAAGGAGAAGCGAGGGGAGAGAAAGGAGAAGTGATAGAAAGGAAAATTTTTGTCGTTATGCGGGGGACAGTATTCAGATTGGGTTTCATTTCAGGCCTACCTCAATTTATGCGGGGAACAGTTAAGGAGGGCAGGGGGATGAGGGACATTATAATTACTTTTAAGAAAATCTACACAAACACACATTTATATTTGTAGTACTGAATAAAAAAAATGCGCTCAACATACGGAGGAGTATTTTCAAACGACTAATTATTATGGGATCGATTAATTGAATTTTGAGAACAATTTGGTGTTCATAATTTCATATATAAAATATTAATAATTCAATAAAAAATTACATATTTAAGAATATAATATTTATTAAATTTTATTTAAGAAATAATAAATAGAAATTAAAATTTATGAATCAATGATGTTTTAGTAATTTTGAAAATACTATGTGCATAGCTATTATATCTTATTCAATTTGAAAATTAGTTGGATGATTAGTCAAATTTGATGCTCAATTAACCGATTTGATGGATGATTAATTGAATTTTGCGACTGACTAATCATTTTATTTACAACATATCCTCTTTATATGTTATATGTGACAGTTTTAAACCTGATCGGACCTCAAAGTGAATTATCTAAGTGCAGAGACAATTAGGAAATCTGAAGTTCATACTAAAGAGTTTAGAATAGTACAAGTGAGAGATGTCTATTACAGAGGAGGGGGAGGAGTATATATTTCATGTCTTTGGACGTGAGGCTATTAAATGCAACAATGAGACATGATTACATAATTAACTATCCAATATGACTGTTGTCTCGTGAAGTAACTGGTTTTGAGATCCTGGAGATTCTTCGGTTTCCATTCTTTAATGTTGATCGGTAATTTATTGTGGAGAAGGGGAATAAATGCTCAGAGATTACATTAATGCTTGAAGATCATGGTCTATTGGGTCGAGATCGAGGAAGCAGGCTTCACCATGGGCCACAAACTTTTTTCGAGCCAAACGTTGAAGCATATATGATCAGCTCTTGAGCTTCTATAGCCAGTAAGAATATAGAAGTTTAAGTTTTGTAAGACTTCCTTTGGACAGATCAAACGAAGTACCTTTAGACGAGCCCTCGAGCGAATGTTAATTGCCTTTGAGCGAGCCCTCGTGCGAGAGTTAATCAAAAGATTGACGAATATTTTAGCCAGCCTTTGGATAATACCCCGAATGGATTCTTGGGTAAGACTTCGCATAGCTTTCGGATGAAACTCTCAATGAGGTGCCTTATTTTTTAGTAAAAAAATCAAAAGGCAGGTCGCCCTAGAATGGGAAAGGACACATTCGCGACCTTTCCTCTCTTACGATCATTTTCATTTGTTTCGAGCACTGGATTCATCCTTTTGTGCACTGTTCCTCGATGTAATGATGATATACCAAAAATACCTAGACGACATTTTGTGATTCAGCCCTTTGTTTCTTTGTCGTTACCGCTTTGGGTCCCTACTATCCGATGCTTTTAAATATTTGCTCTACTCCTTCTCCCTCTATGCTTCTTGCTTCTCTGTCGTTATTATGCTGCTAATGGCTTCGTGAGGTTGAATTTTGCGATTCTTGTCTTCACACTACCTCTTTTCAAGTTGGCTGATCATCCCTTATATTACTTTTCTTTATCATTCTTGTTTGCCTGTTGGGTTTCCTCGACTCCATTGATGGCTGGCTTGCTATTTTATTTTCAAATAGTTTTATGAAGTCAAAATCATCTCCTTTTGATGGGTCTTGTTCTTCCGAGAGTGATCCAAACGATCATCTTTATGTACCAGATATATCTTGTACCGATCATACCGATTTTGATAATCGTGTTCCAAATAGTAGCCCTAATGCTGATGGTGATTCTTTTTTTATTGATTGGGATTGCTTGTTGTCCGGTAGTTCTTCATCTTCGCGTATGAATAATCCAAATATCCTTGTAGATCTTATGATGTCTTCGGGACATTTATATTACCCTTCGAATGACGAAGGTATGAAAAAACCTTCGGTGCATGAGGGAGAAAATGAAGGTCAAAGTAAGTTGCAGAATCCCAAAGGACAAGATCCTTCGGGGGAGCTCGAAGAACAAAGTTCAGAAGAAATTGATCGTGAAATTCCATACATCGACTTCATTGTTGAAATTCTTCGAACATTAAACGTGACACCTAGTCAGCTTACTGTTGTTGCCTGGTGTCACATTAACTCATTTGAGACTCTTTTCTCCACTTATTCCCTATACTTGAAGGATTTATCCAACCAAGGACCTACGGTCAACCTGTTTTTAGAATACTATGATTTTCAACGAAGCTATATTTCATGGATATCTATCCGAATAAGGACTGAAACTTTTGATTCTATTAACAAAATTGACGATAGGCAGAAGGGTTTTTTCTTTAACCAATTTTTGAGGATGAGGTCTAGGAAGTCTTCGGGAATGTAAACATTAGGATTAGTTGGAATACTCAAGTCACCCTCCTAGGTCGGCAGTATTTGGACATGATCGAAATCCATCTTCGTCATATTATTAGGCAAATTTGGAGAGACATCAGAAAGAAAGATGGTCGCTACTCCCTTTTTTCTAAACTAATCTTCCATATATTACGTTTGCCTTAATTGACCCAATTATTTTTTTACTTTTCAGAGAACATGAATTCCATTCCTCTAGGTTTTCAACGTGTAGAATCGGTGAAGAAGAATTTGGCACAGGTCGTAACCGACAGGAAAAAGAAGGTGCATGCCGAACGTGCGAAGGCTACTCAAGAGGCCAAGCGACAAAAGAAAGATGAGAACCCAGGAGCTTCAGGTTTGAGTAGGAAAGGAAGTGAGGGTGCTGTTGCTTCGGGTCCATCTTTGAAGAAAAAGAAGCAGATGGGACTTTTGGAGTAACTAAAGCTATCTCTTCGAGGATTTCTCCTCCTTTCACCTAGGCGGTCGAAGGGATTGTTCCTCCTTCGGGGGGGACAGAACAACCTTCCGCTCCCCCCCTTCGGCCATTATCTTCGAAGAGGTGGTGAACAAGCCTCGAAAGAGAGCTCATCCGAAGCCTAAGACAATAGATGTTCCTAAGGGTAAAGGTAAAGTCAAGGTCAGCAATCGTGCCGAAATGCAAGCCAAGGTCGGCGATTGTGCCGAAATGTGGCTTCCTCATCACCGTCTGATGATGTCCGATTTGTGTTCTAAAAGTTATCTTTTGCTGATTACTTTTATGTTATATTTACGAATTGGATGTTATTCACATCTTGTTCCATGAGTTATATATTCATATTTAGATGTGTTCAAGAATATGCACTTAGTCTTGAACCGCAGAACTCTAAATATAATGAATATACAACTCTAAATTGTTTACAGGTCTTGGATATTAGCAGGAACACTAATATGCCATATAAGACTGTCGTGTTGATTAAAAGTACGTTGTAGTTCTGCAAATGTTGATAAAAGATTATCATTTAATAACACGAATATATGAAATGTTTCATATATTAAACAGACCTAATAGATAAAAGCATTATATGGATTGTGTTTGTGTCATTGATGTTTTTATCGTGTCTTTGATTCTAAAATTGAGACATGTGTCTTTTTCACATGAGGGATGTATAACATGATTATCATTAAAAGCTACTTACAACAAGTAGTGATAAAAGTAATAGTCTTTTATATATAACTTGTGCGGGAAAATGAGGAATGATATTTTGTGGGCCTCTTGGTAAAGTAGAATTATAAATGGATCCAATATAACTGAAGTGCTGTTATAATTTTATAATTTATTTAATGGAGACCAAGAAATAATTGTAATACAAAGATGACACAATCCTACTTTGTATAATAATTATAATATCATAAGACAAGAAAAAGACACAAGTAATGTTAATGATAACATTACTAGAATGATCATGTTTTGTAAAGATTTACTAAACATCTATGTTATTTGGGTAACTGTAATTTATAGATAGAATACCGCTTACAGTTTATGGAATAAAATATTTTATCCCATTGCCAACATAACATAGATCCTCAACATAGGTCACACCAACTGAACGGGAAACAAGAATAAATATTTTAATATATTTTATGTACGAGATTTCATGTTGCATGAAATAAAGGTACATATTAGAATTATTAAAATATTATGTCACGTGATGTGACTTCCTAGCGGAAAAATAAATTTATTGAAAATTGTATATTATGAGTATAATATAAGTTTTATTATTATAATAATATAAGAATATTATTATGAGATATAAATTTATTTAAAGCCCAAAGCCCAATATAATTTATTTAACAAATAAAGAGATAGAGAAGAGATTCATAATTATGGCCTCAAATTCGGGTCAGATTTTAAGGCTCCTTTAAACATGAATTTGAAAGGTCAAACTGTAACTAATCTGAGCAAATGACCTATCCAAATTGTAGCTCTTGAAGTGTAGAATCCAATGGTGAAGTCTTGAGGTCGTTTGGAGTTCTCCAGAGAAAGTTATGACAGTTTTAGTGCTGAAAGGTCAGCAGTTAATGTGTCGGTTTAAATTTTATTAATGCCTTAATTTCTAAAGGAATTTGAAGAGTCTTGATATGATGTTTAGAGTCTATAAATATCATATCTAGCCAAAGATTATGAGGTTACAAAATTAACTAAGTTTTTCTCTTCCTCTAAAGATTTGTTAAATATGTATCGATTAAGCAATCGATTACGTAACATACGATAAAGCTAGGAGCGGGCGAAGAGGACGCTAGCACGAACTAGACGTCGTTCTTGTTTCGGATTTAAGGTGAACCGAAGAGGAATAGAGTTACGTTAAAGACCATAGGTATGGTATCACAATTCCTCTTGTAGGAACATATATGATTGTGATTAGTAATGCAAGCAAATGAAGTAAAATTAGCAATAATGAGACGATCCTAGATGTTATCGGATAAATTTTTTTTAATTTTCACCCGATTTGCATCATGAAATCCCACAATAGGTATCAGAGCATTTGGGTTTTATTATTGCTAATTGGACTATTTTATTATGTAATTTTTATTACATAAGTGCTTAATTAATTGTTCTTTTGTATTGCGGTTCTAGTGTTTAGTTTTAATCGTTTTGCAAAATTGATCTAGGCTTACTAGTTGGTTATTTTTGTGATTTCTAAAATTCTCATATTGATGCAAGAAGTTAGAACAAAATAATATTATAGATCAAGGTTTTTGGACAGATCTATAAGGCCAAACAAAAATAAGAAAAAAAACATTGTGTTGTTGGAATTTCCAGCAACAACGACAAATTTTGCTGAGATTAAAATTATGATTTCTCTCAAAGGGTATATCGTATTTGAATGAAATAAGTTTCTAAAGTTAGATAATGAAGTCTAGTTTTTAAATAATATAATATCTCTGTACAAAAGTATTACGTATTTTTATGACAAAGATAAAACAGAAACATTATGCAGTTTCTTTAAAAAATAATGGTTTGTTTTTTCCTTTAAATGATTAAAGGATTATTTTCAAACTTTGGTGAAAATTATTTTAAATTGTTATAGAGGGTTATAAATTATTTTTATGGAATTTAAATGATTTAGAGAAACGTGATTACTTAAGAAATGGAAATTAATTAAAGGGTAAAAAATAGTGCATCGATTTGCATTTTTCTCAATTGTTTTGCAGGGAACTGAGTTTTTATATCTCATTCCAATGTCTTGTGTGATGTAAATTTTGTGTGCTGTGATTGTTTGATTGTAAGCAAGTTTAATAAGCATTTATTAATTAGGCACAAAGGCAATTTATGTATAGGATGCCTTTTTATTTATTTACATCATATGCATTTGTGAGAATGAGAGGGGTTCCTAATACTTGCACTTAGCAAAAAAAAAATTGAAATGATTCTTAAATAAAATTTGGGATTGCATATTTATTTTATGCAAATTATCATCCGGTGGTGCAAGAAGACAAGACAATGGATGAAGAAATGAAGCAGAGACATACAAACTCGCAAATGCTTGTGATTGTATTATGCTTTATGCCTTATGAATTTATGTGATTGATATGTTAGGATAGATATGGGTGTATGAATACATGACCTACCAAACTATAATCACATTTGAATGTCCAATGAAAAATTAAGTATTTTTCCTTCTCATTTTATCCACTTTAAGCTAAGGATTAAAATATGCATGAGTGTAATTTGTAATCTTTAGAAATTGTAGAATATGTTAGGATATATTATCAGGCCATTGATAAACGGATCATATGTGAGGCATTTGGTACATTTATTTTATGGAGATAGTATGACCAAACATATTGACCAAATAAGATGAGTTTTCTTAAAGGGAAGTCAAGATCTAGGCTTGAAGTCTCGGGAAAATCATTTAGTAAGAAAATTTTCTTAATAAACAACAAGAGTCATAAAGTTTAGAAATAAAATGCAAATGATTGCAAAAGAATTTCTAAAGGTTATGATTAGTAAAAGATTACTTACCTTGAGTTTATAAATCGGATAAGGTCGATTTATTTATGATAGGATCTTGAATATACTGCATGATGGACACTTTAAAATGTAGTATGTGTTTTATTACATAAAACAAGTTTTACATAAATATTAACAAGAAATCCTTTAATTATTTTATTCTAGAATTGCAAACAATACACTAATATGTTCGATATTTGAAAAATGTCCATTGGAGAGTAATGGTTCCAATTATCTTGATTGGGAACTATAACTCCAACTTGTCATTAAGTCAGAGGATCTCGTAGATGTGCTGGGGCATTATGCACCAATACTTGGTATGGAAGCCTCTGACGAGGATAAGGTCGCGGTTGAAAAGTATCACAAGGACGAATTGAGCGTTCAAGATTTCATGTTGGCAAGTAACGCTTGGGAATTCTGCATCTATTTAAGGCATTCCTTCCTCCCAAAGGTCTCTATTCTTGCCAAGACCGAAATTAGACTCTTCAAATCTATTTTTGCAGCAACTCAAGTTCTAAAATCCTTTAAATTCCCAAGACTTTCTCAAGAGATCAATCAATTCCAGCTCTTGCTCAAGATTTTCAAGGTTCTTCATCATGTTTATCGTAAGCCTTCTCCTTGTTCTTACTTCCCTCATGGCACCACCAAAGCTCCCAATTGTGTACAACAAGAAAAGAAAAGAGGTTGAAAAATAATTGGAGAAAGAAAGGAACCAACATGCCTTGACACAAAGGGACAATATACCCTTTCTTAGCTACCAACTCGGTACTGGTACAAGCTCCAACCCGAAACCTAACCCTTGTGGACCACCAACAAATCCAGAACCAACTCCATCTTCTACTCAACCTACACAAAACCCTTATATCTCTCAACCGGAAAGGCAACGGATCTTTAACCCTTGGGCCAACTCATCTCAAAACTGAATTCTATACCGGTCGCTCATTGAATTCTCCAATTTTCATAGCACCTTCAAGAATAGACCCATCTCCGATACCTTTGTGTTTCTAATCAATGGCGATAACCAGATGAGTAATTGGGAGTATAACCAATTGGTGCAAACGATTGACTTTTGGGCATGGAGAACACTGATTGAGTTAAAACAACAATTTGCCTTAGGTCCAATTAGGTTTTTGTATGCCAATATGAGACCTACCAAAAAATCCTTCGGTGTGACTACCTATTCTTATGGCCAAGAAACACCAATCAATGCCGAAACCTTGGTCGAAGTACTGGCATGGTAAAGAATGGTGAAGAGGTACATGTATACCATAAGTGGCCTCAACATGAGGAATCCCTCACCGAGTACAAGAAATGGCTAGGAGTCAAAGACCCGCACAAAGACCATTCCGATTCCAAACTACCCGCTCTTCATAGATTGTTGTTTCTTCTTATAAATAATATTTTAATTCCTGGAAAAGTTCTCAAAACAAATATAGAGCATACAAACGGGTTTCTCCTTAGGCATCTCATTGCTAAGGACAAGGTGGTTGATATACCCTTCATCATCCTAAACCACATGAGAAATGCTCTTTCCAACAAGACAATGAGTCTACCATACCCCCACCTCTTAACCCGGATTCTCTTGCACAAGAACATAATCATACTCGTTAACCCAAGAAAGATCAATCCTATCATCTACTTCCCGGCCAACCTAATCACATTTCTTGGAAAGAATGGTTGGATCAAGAATAACTTGGCTTGGGAATCGAAATCCAAGCCAATGAATGATTGGATAAGAAATGAGGGAGAAAAACCTAACCAATACACCGATCTGGATGCTCCATAAGCCATGGAGGAAGAGCCTATGCCAAGCATGCCTCAAGCTGGTGCCTCTTCTTACATGCCTCCTCCTTCATACCATGGGTACCAATTTCCTCAATACTCATCCTACTATACTCCTCAAGCCTTCAACCCCATGATGCCTTACGCCTTCTCAACGGTTGAAGAAGGAACTCATTACGTCTCTAAACAAGTGTATCACTTGTCACTCTACAACAAGTACAACTCTGCATATGTATATGAGAGGCTTGACAACCAAAATGAGTTCAACTCAATGGTTTGAACTAATTGGACTCAACAATTTGAGTCTTGGAATGATTGCTCCGATCCTACCGGACCCGAAGATCACATGGGAGATGGACAAGAGGGAGCAACTCAACTCAACCCGGAGGATGAGGGGAATGAGAGTAGTGATGAGGATTAGGGCTAGGCTAGAATTATTTTCTTTTTCTATACTCCTTTTATGAATTTTATGTTTAATATGATGTTCTTGCATGACTTTAATTAAATTTAATGTTTTGATTATATGTCTCTTGATGATTTTGCTCTTTTTTTCTATTCTCAATTGGAAAATCTTATTGAACTTAATGAATTATGCATTACTTGAAAATTTTATTTCATTAAGGGGGAGTAATGTAAATTGCTTGACTTGTATGATTATATATGTGTTAAATTCAGGGGGAGCTTAATTGTTTGAGCCTTTTGCCATTATTTGCAAAAATAGAGAGAAATGATGATGTGCATCACTTGATATGCACATCTCAAATGGTTTTGCAAATTGCCAAAAGGGGGAGTTTATTGGAATAAACTCATTTCTTGTTTGAAAATTTGCAAAACAATTAAAGTACTAACCTTGCACATGAGTTTTGGTGAAGATGCAAGTTAAAACAGGTACATACCAATATCAAACATGCTTAAACATGCCCTGGACAAGTCAAGACATGCTCAAGTCATCAAGGGAAAGCTTTAATGTACAAAACATAGCACAACGTTACCATAATGCTCCAGGACTCGTCATAACGAGTCAACAACCCGTCATAACGGGTGTCCAAGGCGTCATAACGCATCAGGAGGAGAGAGAAGTAGCAGCAGCATGGAATTTCAAGAGGCAAGTGTTACTGCAACGCTTGGTAAAGCGTCATAACGCCCAAGGACAGCTGCACAAGGGCAATTCTGTTATAACGGGTTCACCAAGCATTATGACGGGTTCCTGAAAAGATGGCCCATAGGACAGCTGCACAGGGGCAATTCTGGAAGATTTCCAAGGCATTATAACACCTTACCCAAGGCGTTATGGAGATTTTGTAACGCCAAGAAGGTTTTTGAAGGCTTTAAGATCCCAAGAAGTGTCCAACCTATATAAATGATGTAGAAACAAACCAGCACATCATCAAATCATTCCTACAAGCTTCCAAGCATCAAATTGAGCACATCAAAGACCCTAATTTAAGTCTCCTCCAGCTACCTAACCTAAAGAGCATTACGATAGCACTATTCTCTTATTGTATTCGAGAACAAACCCTTAGCTAGTTTTTAGCCTTTGGTGCATCACATTTGTGTTGTCAAGTGGTGCATCCCTGTCCTTGATTGTGTTATCAATCGGGCTTTTTTTTACCGTGTAGTGTGGTGTTGCCCCATGCATTAGTTTAGGAGAAGAAGATTGACTTGCTTGTGTAGAAGAAGTCAAAGATCGGCTCCGCACTTTGTAAATAACACTCGTCTTATAGTGAATTTGGCCCGGAAGGAATATTTGGTTTCGGGAGATCTATGGACGTAGGCCTAAGTTGATTGATAGGCCGAACCACGTTACATAGTGTGTTCTCTTGTTCTCGATTACTCTCTCTTCACTCTCTCTTTCTTTATTACTTTGCTATTTGTTAATTTGCGATTTGCTCAATTACTTCTTGAAATTGCTTGCTCTATTACTTCTTGAAATTGCTTGCTCTATTACTTGGCGAGGTGATTAAGGTCTAAAAACTTTTAATTTGAAATTGTTAATTGAAAACACTTTCTCCTAGTGAATTGACCTTAGTCTTGCGCTTTAAGTCCCAAATCCTAATTCTAACAGTTTCAAGAGGCAAAATCAGAGATTTGACTTGTTTCGAGATGAATTTATCATCACTCTTTTCACACGAATTGTCTCAAGCTCTCCTTAGTCTTTGTCAAAGTACAAACATTTGTGAAAACATTTTATAGAGTTAGACTATTTTGAAAACGTTTGTACTTCAGCCGAAGTGCAAAAGTTACACATTTATAGTTTTTTGAGCCAAAAATTAAAGTTTGAGTTGTTGGAACTTTCTAGCTATTATTTAAATATTTTTAAAAAAACAATACTGAAAAGGTCATGTTTTTAATATCAAGCTGGATTATTTTTAAAAAATAGCTAGAAAGCTTCAAAAATCATGAAATTTAATTTCCTACAAGATTTTGAGAAGAAGAATTTATTGAGCAACTTAAATTTAAATTTTGATCTAAAAAGTTATAAAATGTGTAACTTTTACAGTTCGGTCGAAGTGCAAACATTTTCACAACAGTCTATCCCTATATATATATATATATATATATATATATATATATATATGAGCATGGCTAAAATAATATGCATAGTACACCACATTTTGTACTATGCATATAGATATAGGTCATTAAATTGAGATTTAAATTGCTCAATAAATTCTTTATATGAAATATTATAGGAAATTAAATTTCGTGATTTTTGGAGCTTTCTAGCTATTTTTAAATATTTTTTAAAAACAGTCCAGATTTAATACTACAAAAGTGTCATTTCTGGGCTGTTTTTAAAAAATATTTAAAAATACCTAGAAAGCTCTAAAAATCACGAAATTTTATTTCCTACCAGATTTTGATATGAAGAATTTATTGAGCAACTTAAATATCAATTTAATGACCCAATTAAATACAAATGGGCGCATAGTACGTTATGTGGTGTACTATGCATATTATTTTAGCCATGCTCTATATATATATATATATATATATATATATATAATTCGGCTAACATACTAACGTTAGCAAAATTTAAAACATGCTAACGGATGCTTATTTCGAATTTCAAATTGGAAACGACCGATCCGAACCGTTGAAATTGTTGTCCAAACTAAAACCTACGTAGGAACAAAATTTTACATTTTTTCAAATTTTTACTATTTTATCAGAGGCATTGAAAATGCATTAATCTAACGATTCAAAAAAACCTCAAATTTCAACACATTCTTCAATGCCTCCGATAAAATAGTAAAAAAATAAAAAATGTAAAATTTGGTCCCTACGTGGGTCTTAGCATGGACAACAATTTCAAAGGTTCGGATTGGCCGTTTTTTATTTGAAATTTGAAATAAACATCTATTAGCACGTTTTCAGTTTTGCTAATGTTAGTAAGTTAGCGAGATTCTATATATATAGCAAGGATATGGTGATGTGCATAGTACACCACCTTCCGTACTATGCGGCTATTAATTTGCCAAATAAATTGAGATTTAAGTTGCTCAATAAATTATTCATATCAAAATCTTGTAGGAAATCAAATTTTATGATTTTTAGAGCTTTCTTGCAAATTTTTTTAAATTTAAAAAACAACCTAGCTTTCATATTACAGAAGTGTCATTTTTGGGTTGTTTTCAAAAAATATTTAAAATATAGCAAGAAAGCTTTAAAAATTATGAAATTTGGTTTCCTACAAGATTTTGATATGAAGAATTTATTGAGCAACTTAAATATCAATTTATTGAGAAACTAAACATGCATAGCTGCATAGTACGATAGGGGTACTATGCATATTACCATATCTATGATATATATATAGAATTATGCTAAAATACTTTATAAAGCATCAGTAGTCATATACTTTATGCTCGTATCTCGAGATAAAAAGTGCAAACAGTCGATCAAGACTATTGATAATATTCTCCATACTAACATCAATTTGGAGACCAAGTTTATATTTTTTTTAAATTATTTTACTATTTTATTGGATGGGTGCAAAGTTGGTTAAATTGAAGGTTTGTAAATCGCTAGATTAATAAATTTTTCACCTATCTGATAAAACAGTAAAAAAATTTAAACAAATGTAAAATTTGGTCTCCAAATAAATGTTAGTATGGAGAACATTTTCTACGATCTTGATCGGCTGTTTGCACTTTGTATCTCGAGATACGAGCCTAAAGTATACGAATATTGGTGCTTTATAAAGTATTTTAGCACAACTCTATATGATTTATGCTAAAATACTTTATAAAGCACTAATAGTCATATACTTTAGGCTCGTATCTCGAGATACAAAGTGCAAACAGTCGATCAAGACCGTTGAAAATATTCTCCATACTAACATCAATTTGGAGACCAAATTTTATATTTTTTAAATTATATTACTATTTTATCGGATGGGTGCAAAGTTGGTTAAATTGGAGGTCTGCAAATCGTTAGATTAATGAATTTTCCACTTATCCGATAAAATAGTAAAACAATTTCAAAAAATGTAAAATTGGGTCTCCAAATAGATGTTAGTATGGAGAACATTTTCTATGGTCTTGATCGGTCGTTTGCACTTTGTATCTTGAGATACGAGTCTAAAATATATGAACGTTGGTGCTTTATAAAGTATTTTAGCACAACTCTATATATATATATATATATATATATATATAGAGTGAGGCTATGATGTTCTGCAAAGCACCAAACGCTCTGTACTTCGCATCCATATCTGCGTTTTCAAAGTCCAAACTATCGATCTAAACCTTTAAACTTGATTTTCATATTAAATTCTTCTAGGAGACCGAATTTTACATTTTTTTTAAAGGGGTGAAAAATTGGTTAATCTAACGATCTCTGGATCATCCGATATGAATGATTTTCGACCTCTCTAAAAAATAGTAGCGAAGTACAGTGTGTTTGGTGCTTTGCGGAACATCATAGCCTCACTCTATATATATATATATATATATATGAGCATGGCTAAAATAATATGCATAGTACACCACATAACGTACTATGCGTCCATTTGTATTTAATTTGGTCATTAAATTGATATTTAAGTTGCTCAATAAATTCTTCATATCAAAATCTTGTAGGAAATAAAATTTCGTGATTTTTAGAGCTTTCTTGCTATTTTTTAAATATTTTTTAAAAACAGTCCAGAAATGACACTTTTGTAGTATTAAATCTGGACTGTTTTTAAAAAATATTTAAAAAATAGCTAGAAAGCTCTAAAAATCACTAAATTTGATTTCCTACAATATTTTCATATGAAGAATTTATTGAGCAACTTAAATCTCAATTTAATGACCTATATCTATATGCATAGTACAAAATGTGGTGTACTATGCATATTATTTTAGCCATGCTCTATATATATATATATATATATATATATATATATATATATATATATATAAGAGTATACTATTAAGTAGTGAATTAATTTTGGCAAGCTAGTAATTAAAAAGGGGCTAGTCACGTAATCATCAAAAACTTCCTACAACGGTTATTACTAAATAAATGGTGTAATTTAGAGTGCATCTTACACCGAATCGGATGTTAAGTCATAACAAGTAATTTTATGTTATAAAGACGCTGACAAGTAAAAAAATTAGTAAATCTTCTACGTCGGATATTAACTAATAAAAAGCGATATAGATTGGCTGAAGAAAAAAACAAAATGCGTCTCCTATCTCTACGACGTGTTTTAACTTATCTTTTGCAACTCTGATATTTATAACAGAAAATAATAGATGTATAAGTTTCCGAATATCCTATATAAAAAACCATTTTTCCCGTATTGAAGTGTCATCTGAAAATTCTCGATAAATTTCACTAGTTCTCACGTAGCTACACAATACCCTCTAAGAGACCACTAAAATAGGTTGTCACTCTCCAATATATCGACATCACTTAGAATACTGTAATACTTTTTATAATTTGATATTTATTTCGAAACTTGAGCTACCACGTAGCCACAATGAGTTCACATCAAGCCCTCCTCTCGTGTATCTGGTACCGATCCGAAAGAGAGATATTTCATCCATGTTCAATAATTATTGGCAAAAGATGATATTTCTACGCTTTGAAATATCTCAAGAAGTTCAAAATTTTATTTCTTACATTTTATATAAATAGAAAAAAAAATCAATCCAAATTGCTACCATAAAGCAATGACGTAGAAAAAAAATGTGGCAGCACATTTGAATTTCATACAGAAGCGGATTCAAAATTTTATGATTTTTGTGATTTTACTAGTAAACTTTTGGTAAGTACTTGACATTTATCATTTGTAATGAGATTTTTGTTCCGAAAAATATATATTTATATGATCAGCATGCATGATTGACTAGAAAAAGGATTGATCATTCCGACAAGAACAAACAAACATTGATTCAAACCATGACTAAATAGCTAAGTTGAATAGAACTTGTCTCGCTCAAGTAACACAAACAAAAACCATAATGCGGTTCTTCTTTCTATCACAACACATATCTCATATTCATACACAATTCATGCGCATGCATCACATATAATGTGGCAATCATGTCATGTCTAGCGTGTCCTCTATTTCATTTCCACCAATAGCAGTTCGACAGCGAAGATACAAAGGCAACATCTAACATTATTAAGAGACACTATACGTACTGTTCTTTTTTCGTTTTTTCTGAGGCACCTAAGACTGCCTTCTGTTAGGGGAACTGATTGATGTCTTGATTAGAAACCACAGAATCTTTGACCCAATTATTAAAGTATATTAGTGCAAAAACCTTTCGAGATATATACTCAAAAATCAAAATGGATTTGAAATGGGTTAAAGAAAAGCATGAAATTTCACTGTTATTTATATACTTAATTTGCTTAGCACAGGAAATTTCACTGGCTTTTAGATCTAATCACTCTTTTGCATTTTTGGTTAAGCTAAATATAGGTAGGTCGTGTAATTTTTCTTTTCTGCAAAGGCTAATTGATTGATGTTCTGATTTCTTTCTTTTAATAATAGAATCTTTGACCGAACCATTAATTATTATTCCTCGGCAGAATAGAATTTGAAGATCCGCATCTAATTAGAACAAAATGAAATAGCAAAATTTTGGATTCCATTTTCAAGAATTTTAGATAATATTTTTTTAAAATTATTGTTACACTCCATATTTTTATTTCGCATTTTTTTTCTTCAGTGCAAAATAATTTAACTTATTATATATAAGCTATTCATATATACCTGAATTTGAAAGTATTCTACTTAGTATACAAAGCTTAACAGTTTTCTTTTCCAATGATCAAAATAAAATTCATGTTGTTGAAATTTAGAGAAAGTTTAAATTTTAATAATATATTGAACTACTTGTTATAGTTAAAATTGTCTTCCACAAATAGTTTAAATTCGCTATTAATTCCATGTTCACAGAGAATTTAAACTACTCGTTCTGCGTTGGCACGACATACACACAAATGATTATTTTGGGGTATTTTTAGTAGCTTTATGTTTTAAATTGGTACAATAAAATAAATTCAGCATGCAGTTAACTTTAATTAATATTTTTTGTCAATTAACGAATATTTAAGATTGAGTCTCCGAGGTATTACTACATATTTATTCAGTTCATATGAATTTATGGGTTTAGTCAAGTACAAATTAAACTTGTCAGGTAGTGTTGCAAGCTTTTAGAAACAATAAAGATGGCTTTAAATTTGAATATATCACTCTCAAACGATGAAATCAAGTTTTTTCCAACTTAAATATATATATATACACACACAGGAATGTCATTTAATTTAAATTAAACGGATTTTTTTGTTAACAGGACGGTGCAACCTTTTCCATGAAATGTATTTGACACTCTTCGCTGCCATACTAAGAAATGTATTAATTAATGCAATTATCATCCCATGATTTATGTTGGTTCATGTTTAATTTGCCAACATAAAAGCCCTTTGCTGCCATGAAGAGACGTCTTGGGATGGGACCCAAGGGGAAAAGGCAAGTGACAATATTAAGAATCCACATCCCCTCTTAAATACTCCAAAGAAATGGGCAGCGGGGCTCCACTGAATTATCACCGTTGCTACAGCGACACAGCGTCGTTATCATGCCCGCACAGTAACTGCTACAGTACCAACACATAAAAACTGCTCATTTCTGTTTTGAAAATAACTGATCATTCCAAAGAATACGAATTCCAATATTAAGCATAGTGAAATCAAGTATTACATGGTGCTTTTGCCATCTACATCTTTCATTCTTTCTTGTTCGTCTAAACAAAAACTCTAAGACCCCTCCACATTATATATTATTCCATGTCAAGTGGGTAAGGAGTAAAATCTTCTAAAGATTTAACAAAACAAGTGATGTTAAATCAAATCTATCTAACTAATAAACTAAATGTGGTTGAATAGTATATCTAAAGATGAATTCTAATAACTTTTTTATTATTATTGAAGCTTTGATGGGCACAGTACGGACCGGCAATGATATGATGCAGGAGATTTTTGCAATGTCAAATCAGAAACGTTCGATTTTATTTTGACGGTTCAGATTGAAACGCATCTCTCCGATGCAAAAAAAGATGCACAATAGGATATGGTTCCGGCACAGTACGCCAGAGAGGGACGTAATCTTTCTTGATCACTAAAATAAAAAAATAAAGTGCATCTATTTATCCCTTTTATTAGTTTGGAACGCGTCCTGCATTTTTGACGTTAAGCAACTGATGAACACAATTATATTATTCTTCAGTGTATTTTTTTCCTAGCATTGTTCCTCCCATTCTGCTCAAGATTTATTATACATACTTCATTAGAAATAATAAAATAAGAAAGGGGGAGAACAGAGAACTCATGCTTTCGGCAGCCTCTCTGAATTTCTTTATAGAGTTCTTTTAGATTCCTTAGTTCCTCTGTTTTAGTTTTGACTTATCTCATTAATTATCCTTGGTTCCTCTGTTTTAGTTTTGACTTATCTCATTGATCATGTGAAAAAAGTACTTGTCGCCTAATTAAGCTGTGGTAGAGTGGTAGTGCATCACTAGTCAACGAAGGTGTATCTCTATACCGTACAGAATATCTCCATTAATTAGAGTTTGAACCGGAAGTGATTAGTACTAATAACAAAAAGAAGAATGAATCAGATGATGTATCTTTCTATGCTAGCTTTAATTTAAAGGAACTACTTTTCTGAACAAATGCCTCTTTAAGTTTTTTTAATTAGACCTAATGGTGCTTTGTTTAAGGTCTTTTTACAATATGTTGCACGGCTTGTTGAGTTGGCTTGCGTAGTAGCATTAATAAGGTCATTATGCACTAACAATGTGGATAATAAAGGCAATTAGGCTTTATTAAACTAATCAAGTTGAATGAACGGACCAATTATTTGAGATGTCAAATTCACTTGGTAGAGCTAATATGCATGATTACCACTATAAAATGTCAATGTCAAGCCGATGTGTAAGGAAACTGCAAGTTGCCGCGTGACGGAAGCCGTGATACTTTTGATGCCGCCTCATAGTATCGACTCCGAGACGCCTCTTTTTGAACTTCTCTTCCTTTCCTCTACCTCTTTTAAGAGATAATTATGTAAGCGTGTACCTAACAACACCTTTATATACCAACCAGAAGCAAGAGTACATATTAATAGATAGAATCGATTCTACTTTTGTTTTTAGTGAAAGTTTTAGTCACTAAATTTTGACAAAAAATATCCGTTCTGAAAACAAGAAGCCGAGCAGCTTCTAAACTCTGGATAATTCAGTGACATTACACCTGTTTTAATTTTGTTGTGGTTACAATTAAAAGTTAAGACCACCTATGTTTGAAGGAGTACTTGTCGATACCCTACCAAAAAATATATAAACTAATCCTACTTTAGAGAACAAGAGTATGAGAAGAGTATGAGATGATACGTAAGTTGATATTAAAATTAGAAAGCTTTTAGTCTTTGCAAGAAATTGCAAGAAATTATACTAAGCTTATGAGATAAGCTTGAAGGCGCTTTTATGGATTGCTTAATGACACTTACATCCTTTGCCACAAGTTTGGTTAACATCCACAAAAAATATACTTAAATAAGCGGGCGTAATACAAAACCTTCATTCTGCTCCTTTCTTGTACTCTAAAAGCACACTGCACTACGTTGAAACTTTGTTTAACAAAAAGATGAAATAAACATAAACATAATGTATGAGCTGTTTAATATTCATAGCAATCCACAAACCAAACGAAAGGAACAAGGGAAGAGAGAAAAGTTAAAGCCCAAATCTCAGCCTAAATCTGTTAAATGAAATTTTGATATGTAGGGCTCAGGCCTTTGACATCACGATGTCAGGTTAGAATTGGGTCAGTTTCAATTTGAGTCTGATTTAGTTTTCTATTTATCGTAGATTATGTTGGTTCTGGTATCTGTTTCGTTGCAGTTGTATGTTAATCTCCGGCCTATTACTACCAGTTCTCCACAATTCAAGTTCAGAATTTGGTTTGGCTTTGGGCCAATAGCTCTCACAAATTTGGTCAATTTTTCCATTTTTAAATTACAAATCTCAAAGCATTCCAGGTATTTTTTTCAGGCTTAAATCGTTCCAAGTGGGAGAAAATAATCCGATCGGACTAGGTATCTCTCCTAAAGGAATTCAGTGAAGTAATTGAGTTCAAAGGAAAGCTTAGATCGACTTTGTATTTAAGCCTAATAATTTATACATATAAAATAAAATATTTTTTAATAACAGACCGCAAGTTTGGCGAAGTGCCTAAATAAACCGTATTTGTTATGTTCGAAACTATCTCAATCGAGTTTGTATTGTTTAAAATTTTAAATACAAAAAAGAATTGATAGATGGCAAATGGCAAATGGGAAGGCTCCAAACATGACCTAATAGAAGGAAACTGGTTGCATAACACCCCAAAGGATAGATGCATGCTCTGAGCTTGGTACATGTATATTCCAAGCTTTCTCCTCGCTTGAAGGAAACATCTTAGAAGCAATCACTCACTTTTAAAGATGGAAAGCAACGTTGCATCGAACTTATAAAGTGTCAATTAACATAGCAATACGAATAAATGATGAAAAGAGGACCCTATTTTATTAATCAGAGTGGTGCCAATGCAAGAATCTGATAAATATACTTGACTATTGTTATAATTAATCAATTTTTATTGCCAAGCAAAACTAACATAGAGCAAGTAGAAAATAACTTGACTATAATACAGAAAGATCATTCCAGTATAGGACAGGATCTGATCAGGAATATTTTAGTTCGTATTGAAATTGAAATAGAAAACTGCATACCTCATTCTTTTAGCTCTTCCTTCTGTTGAAAATGAAGATCAGTGGAGTTGGAAAATAATGCAAGGGACATGAAAAATAAACGATGCCCTTCTGAAAATAATCATCCGACAAAGGTAGTAAACCTGTCAAGAAGTAGCATGCAGCATTATTATCTCTGTCAAACATTTTATATGTTCCATTGTATGTTTATACTGATTTTGTTATCAGTGAGAAAAAAATATGTTACACTTTGTTTTTGGAATATCTACCCATCTCAACAAACCAGTGTCCACATATCTTCGTATAACAGCAAAAGTGTGATAACCAATGGGCAGGTACATTGATGTAAAACTGTAAAAGGCTAGTTTGACAGCAGGTACTGATAAGAACTGTTTCGGACAGGCTCACATATGATGTTGCTTAGTGTAAGATCCACAATATTTCCCGAAACAATAACCGTGTATCATTATTACAATCCCTGCCAAAGTTCCAACCTCCCCTGATCAGTAGCAGTTGAAACAGTTAAAGCAGGTTATGTTTGCAGAATTGCAGTGGGTGCTGATAGATAATTAACGTGTAAGACTGAAGTAATGATTTAGTAATCATTTTAACATCTTTAAAAGGTGCCATTTCATTTTGTAATTCTGCAATATAACAGAAAAAGTTGTCTATTGTAACTTCTAACCACCAACTATATAATGATGAGTCATGAATAAGAATGGAGATGAGGGATATTTACCCTCATTAATTCATCATATTAATTGGCTTAATTGGGTATTTGCATTAAAGAAAAAA
The DNA here is from genome assembly GCA_964058865.1 of Eleocharis quinqueflora. NCBI lineage: Eukaryota > Viridiplantae > Streptophyta > Magnoliopsida > Poales > Cyperaceae > Eleocharis > Eleocharis quinqueflora. Next base: position 37,347 of record CAXKVX010005248.1, on the reverse strand, counting down.
AAGGCACCAAATATGTAATCAGATTGGGAAAATTAGGTAAGTTTAAAATGTCGATTCCAAGCAGCTCTTTGCAGTTCCCTTGCTAACAACAACTTACATTGCTTGTTGCCGACTTCGCTTGAGAATGGGTTATAAACTTGTAACAAAACCAATTCATCAAGGCATCTTTACAATATTTGGAAGTTTGTATTCATGGAGTTATTATATATCTATTATAATGAACCCAAAACCAAAAATTAAATAACGATCATTGTTTTTTTAATAAAATACAGATTGACAGTTTATTGCTAATGGGTGAATTTAACACAGTCTTAAAGTATATTTGTCTAGAGGGCTAAAGAACAAAGAAGGAATTGAGTCAAAATTAGAAAAAAAAAAAGTAATAATAATAACAATGAGTGATCCAACTAATAAAATTAGAATCAAGTCAAAACTGTTCACAATAAAACATAACTTACCGTAACACACAGCTCGCATAAATAAAGCCTCTTATATACTCTTAAAAATTCTTCGCAAATAGTCTCACCAATCTACATTATTACATTGGTATAACACTGTATACAAAGTACATCAAATTGTAGCCCCCAATTATCCTATACGACTGCAAAATCGAACCCTCAACTCAAATTTATCACACAATGCTCCCTGTATGAAGAAAAAAAACCAAGTTGCAAACCAATACCGTATAATTGCCTCTCAGAAAACTGAATTCATAAATTTGAATCTAAACTTAAATTCAAATCCGTTACCCTTTGTGCCTTCCAATCTTCATACTCAGGATCATCTGTAGGCAACTCATATCTACAAAGGGGGCATGTATTTCTCACACTGAGCCAAGGCAAAATGCACTCCTCATGATAATCATGCATACAAGGAAGCCTCTTAACCTTCTCATCTAAAGCAATCAAATCTCTACAAACTGCGCACTGAACTTCATCTTTGCACAAATCATCCTTCGTCAGATGAAATGAAGGTAGGTTTTCAATTACCGATTTAGCAGCTGGAGGTCCAGATCTCAAGAAACTGTCATGATCAGAAAGATGACTTACGACAACATCGTACGTTTCAAAATCAGATGCGTACACAAACGCCTCATGGTCTTCAACCAAATACGAATCCGTATCCTCTGGATCAAACTCAGTTCTACCGAGAGAGTTCGCAGCCATGAGCACCTCCCATCCAAGATCGTTGTTGTTGCCATCGACCTCCTCCCATTCGAAGTCCTCAGAATGGATCTGATCTCTTCGTTGCGAATCATCAAGCTGGAGACAATCCCATCGAATCGGGTAGCACGGATCTGAGTTCGGATCGGTTCCAATAGCGAGGATCTGTTCGTCGGAGTAGGATTCGAGCTCGGAATCGGCGGGGAGGACCCTGGAGAACTCGATCGAACCCGATGAGGATGAGGAATCTGATAGCGAGATGCGACGAGAGAGAAAAAAATCGTCGGAGGTCCAATCCATGGATAGAAGGGAGGAGGAAGGAGGTGACGCCGCCATTTAAGTGGAGGCGTCGAAATCGGAGAAACTGTTATAGGGAAGAGCGTTAGACTCGGGAAGAAAGATCATCCCTGTGTTGATAATTAGGGGTTCGAGTAATATAGGACGAGGTTTTGACCTGGTTACGCCAGATCCTCTGGGATTATTTCAATACAGTTCCTCGTAAAACTGTAAGGAAAATGTCATCCATACACATTGTACAATTACAATTGAGTTTCGATTAAAAATTATTCTATTTATAATGAATGTTATTTTGATTATTATGCATGTTGTTTTTATTATTGTACATCTAATAACATACATAACCGTTTAAATACTTATGATTTATATTATACATGTTATGTTTATTATGTTGTTGTTATGATTTATATTTCGCATGTTAATTATATTAAATAAATGTGTTATTATGCATGTTATTCAGATTATTTTGCATATTAATTACATGCAAAATAACAAAAAGAATATGCATAGTAATCAAAATAATATGTATCATAACTAGAATAATTTTCAAAATAAATGCAACTGGATTCATCCAGTCCGCATCGATGAGTGTAGCGATCCGCATCAATGAGCGGAGCGACCTTCGTTTTCAGTCGATCGTCCAGTCAATTATATACATAATAACAAAAACAACATGCATAACACACACAAAAACATGTATCATAACAAAAACAATATACAAATTGAACTCGACTGAATCCGTCATGTTGGAATCGATAAAGATATCAATTGTGAGATCAACATATAAGCTCCCAAACTGTAATGTCGGTTTGTTAAGCCGGTCACACTTGTTAATTTGACGATGCTATTTCTACCAAATTATGATTAACATTATAAGAAAGGAAAAAATCAATTCTTTGTTCTCGAACTATTTAAGAAAATAATAATCTAGTCCTTCACATTTTTAAAGAAGATCCAAAATAATGCTTGGATTTTATTCAAAACAATCAAATTACTCCCTAAATTCTAATTTGTACCAGAACTTTTTAAAATTTCAAAGACCAAATTTCAAATGAAAGTTTAAAACCAACTTATTTTTTTTTAAAAGATCGAAAAAATAAAAGATAAGTTTTCCCCTTTAATCTGGGACCAGCCCTCTTTGAAAATAAAGACACGAACACCTGACATTTAATGATTCGCAACATTCACAGGCAGTCTGCACCGCCACAGGTAATCCTTTGACCATGATAGGGAGAGTAAGGTTTAAGTCCGTTGGAGCGGAAGGTGAGGGATTGGATCGATCGAGAAATGCCAGGCTGGATTAAAGTGACACCTGGCGGCATCTGATTTTTTTTTTTTTTTTTTTTGAGGGGAGCGGCATCTGATTATTAATTTATTACAACACAAAGTAGAGGAAAACGCGGAGTAGCAGATGGCATATTTTCCTCTGTGATTTTCTGATGCCATCTTTTATTCCCACTTTCCTCTTCTATATACCACTACTGCATTAGCATTCTAGTATCGAATTCATATTTCACGGAATACTTCGTATTACGGAATAATAATCGAATGATTTACATAATTTTGAAATTTTTACGTGCAAATTTCGAAATTATGTGAAGTATTGAATTGCTATTCCGTAATACGGAATATCCCATGAGATATGAATTCTCTAGTATCGAAGTAATGAATGCACGTTCTCTGTAGTATTATAATTATTTCACGTGAATTTGAATACTTGAATTTTAATCGTCATTAAATTTCCAAATTTATGCGCACTAGTTTTGAAATTCAATGTACAGTTTGGATCTAACATGAAGTACACGTGAAGTAGTTGTACAACTACAATAGATATGGATCCCCTCACACACCCCCCACACAAACACACACACACACACACACAAACACCTACAAAAAAAATAACTTATTAAACCATAAAGATGATTTAAATGTATATTTGAATCATTCATATGTATGGATATGTTCAAACAAAGCTGGACTCTTTAATAAATATAAATTATTAGAGATGTATAAATTGAACATAAGAAATATAAGTTATCTTTTGTATAGATATGAATTCTCATTAAAGATGTATTCAAGTTATTACAAACTTACAGAACACAGAATATTTGAGACATTATATAAAGGGAATTTTGTTGAAATGCCACTCTAAAACAACTAATTTGGCAAAATGCCACCACAAAACCACTAATTGTCTAAATGTAATTAAAACTCAATTCTAATTTTAATTTTGCCATTGTCATTATTTAATTCTAACCAAAATATACTAATTTTTTAAATGACAAGAATGCCCTTTATCAGAAATTTTTTTTATTCCGCAAGTGAAATTAAAACAGAAACAGGTCTGATCGATCGATCTGAGTCCAAAACCAATCGATTCATTTGACTCTGCACTGTCGACTACTCCTCGTCGCCACCTCGATGAGCACTCGCCACTGCTCCGTCGTCGCTCCGCCATCTCCGCAAGCCTTAGTCTCGCACCTCCAGGTCGTTGCTCAACTCCGCCAGCCCTAGCCCCACACCTCCAAGCCGTTGCTCCGCTCCGCCAGCCTAGTCTCGCAACCTTCCCTCTGCTTCGCCTGGTAAGACTCAAATATGTTGAATCGCTAACATAACCCAAAGGAAAAAGAGAGACTAATGCCACATTTTTTAGGGTGATTGAGCTGGAGCTTAGGCCTTAAAGAGCCAGCAATGTTGACTAATCTATACCAGTTGAGTACCAGATGGGTTTCACTGTGTTCTTTGATTTTTTTTTTCTTTTTATGTCTCTGGACTCGCATTTTCAATAACTCAAAAGTACAACTTACTGACCCTTTACAATCACCCAGGCATACATGAGAACGAATAAGATCATGCATCGATCAAAACTTGTAGCTGCACTTGGCAGAGTACCAAATAGAGTCGAATGAGTGCTCATCGAGGTGATGGCGAGTAGTAGAGTCGAGTGCTCATCGAGGTGGTGGCTGGCGGAGTGACAGCAGAACGACATCGGCTTGTAGGTGCGAGACTAAGGCTAGCGGATCAACAGCGGAACGGTGGCGAGTGCTCATCGAGGTGGTGGCGAGGAGTAGAGTCGAATGAGTCGATTGCTTTTGGACTCGATCGATCGATCAGACTTTTTTCTATTTTAATTTCACCTGCAAAATAAAAAAAATCTAACAAGGGGCATTCTTGTCATTTAAAAAGATTGGTATTTTTTAATTAGAATTAAATGATGACAATGGAAAAATTAAAATTAGAGTTGAGTTTTAATGGCATTTAGACAATTAGTGGTTTTGTAGTGGCATTTTGCCAAATTGATTATTTTATAGTGGCATTTCAAAAAATTTCCCTTATATAAATATTGAATTATTTGAGGATATAGAGTTTGTGAGAATATGATAAAAGATACGATTTATTAGTCATTTTTTTTAAAAAGAAAACATGAATTAGAATAATATTTAGAACCAAAATTTTGATTTTGTTCTAATTCGTGATAAGACCAGTGGGGATAGGATTTAGGACCAACATTATGATCTTGTTCAAAATCTGATCAATGTTACATATTAAAAAAATTAGTCTTTTATCGTTAGACAAACTACACCTCAAATAAAAGTCTCAATAGTACATTGATAACACACATATATCAAAAACATGCTCAAATAAATACATTGTTACTTGCAATGTTATTGTAAAGGCTAATGGATGTTTCGGAATAAGATATTTATGTTGATTCAATTAGAGACTCAACAATACATTAAGAACACATAAAGATTCAAAATAGACTCAAATAGACGTATTGCTTCTTGCGATGTTATAAGCTATAAGATGGTGGATATTTTGGAATAAGTTATTTGTGTTGTTTAATAATTTGATTGTTATTTTTGATGCTGGTAATAATAAAAAAAAACTCGGAAGAAATATTGTCCATCGGTATCTGTTGTGGACGGTTGAGATATATTTTGTTTTAAGTTGGTAAATGCTTCCCACTTATTTGAAAGAAAAAAATAAAATAAAATAAGATCTACGGGTGTTCAAAGTGGTTCAGCAGTTATGTCAGTCTTGCAAGGGCTCTTCATGCTGCCTACTTGATAATGACATTTCGATTGTCTTTTTTGACTTGGACTTTCGATTCTGTAATCAAATAATTGAAAATATGTTATTGCTATTTCAATAGCAGACAAATACAGGATGTGATCAGCATCTCTAACATCATACATCCACGCATTCCAACAAGTAAAATAGAAATTTAGTAGCACAACCGAGATACTCATCCGCACACATGCTAACCAGAACCAACTAGAGAATTGTTGGACTATTGAGTACCCCAGACGGGAAACCAATCATCATTTGACATTTATCATGCCAACAGCTGATTTTATATTTTTATTTCTTTTCCGGTCCGGGAAAAGCACCCCAAAATATCACGGTAGCTTTAAACTAGCCCACCAACAATATCTATGACGATATTTGCTTCTAACCACTTACAGCCATAAAAAAAAAAAGAAGAAAAGAAAAAGAGGACCTAGCCCACAAATAACCTAATTCATCAAATAAATTATGCAAAATTTGCTATATGGAAGTCCTACGGAACTTTTAAATACAAAATTTAGTCCTTCCATGGATCGTTCTCTGTCCTGACCTCAGATGGCTCCACCACTTCAGCCTCGGAAACTTCTGCCGAAGTCGATTCACTTCCAACTCCTTCCTCACCAGCTTCAGCCTCACTTGCATCCTCTTCAGCTCTACCCCATCTTCCACCAAGTGCAATTTCCATCATCTCATAAATCTTGTTTCCAAGTTCTGATGGACTATCAGGCTATGCAGTTCAAAATTTTATAAAAGACTGTCAGCGGAAAGAACAAAACTTTGATTTTACTGAATAATTAACAGTTCTCCATCTTTAATTTTTCACCACATAGATGACTAAGCCTTCACTGTGGACATAATAGCACAGTAAATGGTTGCTTACAAATTTTAATCATACTAAACAATCAAAAGGTTAATGTATGTCTAATTTAATTGGGAATCAATTTCTGCTCCAAATATGTTAAAAATGAAATCAAAATTGCACATACAGTGTATCCACTGGAGACCAATGCAGTTTCATACAACAAATCTACAGCCCTCTTGGCTTCAGTACTCTCAGGCTCATTCTTGCATGCAGCCTGAAAAAAGTTACCCAGGCGATTAAAGACATATCCATGGCATTGATCTATTTTAATCTGATATTATTGATCTTACATTCAAGTCCTTGACGATAGGATGGTCGGGGTTAATTTCAAAAATTCTCCTTCCTCTCATGAACTCTAAGCTTGATGTATCACCAAGTGTCTGAGCTTTCATGAGCCTGGTTTGTTTAAACCGAAGGATATTAGATATGATAATAGCTTGAAACTTCTCAAGAAAGAAAAATAAGGTGGAAAAAGAAAAGACAAAAAGCACCTTTCCATGTTAGCAGACCAGCCAAACTTGCCTGATACAAGAACACATGGTGAAGAGCTAAGGCGCTTTGAGACTTGAACTTTAGCCACTTTATCACCAAGTTGTTGCTTAATCCAATCACAAAGGACATTGAACTCCTGCTTGTTTTCTTCAGCTCCACCAACATCACCTATAACACAGCAAATAAGTCACCAGATGCTTAAGAAGATAACCCTGAGATTTAGTATGCGCAAAAACATGCTGAACTTACTCAGATCGAGATCCTCCTTGCTAATATCAACAAATTTCTTCTCCTTGTAGGTCTGTAGGTTCTGAATTGCAACCTCATCAATAGGTTCCACAAGGTACAGAACCTAAATAAAGGAAAGAGGGAAATAATTAGGTATACCGAAACCAATCAAAGGACAAAAACAGAAACAGAAGCGAAAGAACAGAAGTACATTAATTTGCTACCACTGCAACATGATACAGATAACTTCATAAATCACCACCAGCAATTGTAGCAGTAACATTTTAATATATTTATACAAGATATGAAATTACAAAAAGCTCTTATTTGTTCCGAAGGCAATCAAGATCGTATGATCAATTAGACTATAATAGCTTTCAAATTGCCAAAAAAAGGATCTTCAAACAATTTGAAAACATTTAAAAAAAAATTCAAGTACAGAATCCCAAAAAAAAACTTTTCGGTAAATATATCATAAACATATTCAAGGATGCTGAACATTCAAAGAAGCTTACCTCAATGTCTTTTTCAATAAGTTTCTCAATAAAAGGTGCAGATTTAGCACTCTTGAGACTGTCGCTGGCAAGGTAATAGATGGCATTTTGGTTCTCTGGCATGTCTTCCACGTACTGATCCAAGCTTATCATTACATCATCGCTTTTTGAAGAGTGAAACCGCAAGAGTGGTGCCAGTCGTTTGTGGTTGCCAGAGTCTTCAATGCAACCAAGCTTCAATAGTTTACCGAAGTTCTCCCAGAACTTCTTATAATCCTAGACAAGAAGAAAATGCAGAAATTAAATTCATGGCAAATTAATGCAATAACAAAACTGAAAAACTAGAAAAAACTGGGTTCCATTGTGAATCAAGTGAATTGTTTATCAACTCGATGCTACTAACCGGCAAAAGTAATCCGAGCAATGTATTGAAAAATTAAATATAAGAAACTTTTACCTCCTTGTCTTCTTTCTCGGAGATCTCTTGAATCATATCAAATGTCTTTCTCACTAGCCTTTTCCGCATGATCCGCACCTGGATAAAAGTACAAAGGTTAAGGAGATCATTTTGCAAAAGAAACCAAACACTATAACAGGTTGCTTGCATTTATTAATAATCATTTTCATCTGACTTACAATTCGGCTTTCTTGGAGGATTTCACGGGAAACATTGAGAGGGAGATCATTTGAGTCAACCACACCTTTTACAAAACTCAAATACCGAGGAAACTGCAAATCATAGGAAAAATGAAACATTAAAGACCATATGCAACAACTCAAAACAAACATCACACAAAATGTTTTCAGGGTGTACCAGCTCTCCGTCAAAATCATCAGAGATGAAGACACGTTTGACATAGAGACGAATGTTCTTCGTTTTGGGATTAACCATATCCTCAGAGCTAAGAGGAGCCATCCCCGGTATGAATAGCACACTCCTGAATTCCACCTCTCCCTGAAAACCAACAATTGGGCTTGCTCAGAATAATTTCAAAAGAAAGAACAGCCTGATTTCCTAAAAGTTGTACATCAGTAAAGGCTATTATGGAAAGATGCTCACTTCAGTGGTGAAGTGTGTGTAGGCAAGGGGGTCCAAAAAATCATTGAAAGTCTTCTTGTAGAATTCCTCGTATTGTTCTTTTTCAACCTCTTTCGGGTTCCTCATCTGCATAGCATTTGAAAAGAATTAGAGGTAAATTTCTACTTTTATATCAGAAACAGATTCAAATTTTTTTACCATGCTGCAAATATAATTTACCCATATAGGTTTTGTCTCATTGGTCAGTTCCCAGTCCCAGTACTTCTCAGTGATAGTTTTGGTCTTTTTCTTTTTCTCACCCTGCAAAACAAAATAATTGAAAATAAAAAAGTCAGCATATTCAAACTCAAAGGAAGTAGAAAAAACAATTTAAAACTACAAAATGAATTTGCAAACATATTTTCTAACCTCCTCCTTTGACTCTTCGTCCCCCTCCTTAGGTGGCTCATCTTCCTCAACCTATTACATAGAAAGAAGAAATGTCATACGCATCCATTATTTTAGTTCTGTAATTGTCCAAAATATGAAATCGACTGCAAATTTGAGATTTTTAAGGAAAAAAAGGAAACCTCTTTGGTTCTGGATTTCTCCTGGTAAGTATATATAGGGAAGGAAACAAACTGAGAGTAGTTCTTGACCAATCCTTCTATCCTTTTGGGGTCAGAAAACTCGAATTTATCATCAGGCTGTAGAAATCAGTGACAACAATTAGAAAAGCCTAAAAAAGAGATACATGGAGCTGTTTAAAGAACAATTAAGTACCCTTAAAAAGAGAGTTATTTGAGTTCCACGAGGTAGCATCTTTTCAGGATCAGTCTCTTCTCTGATCATGTACGAGCTACTATCAGCATCAGCCTCCCAGACATACTGCTTGTCTGACCTGGGGCTCTTAGTTGACACCACTACCTGTTTCAGAATGCAAATTAATTATTAATAAATCTACATTACCTAAACAATTCAGAAAACAAGACATCCCCAACAGGTCAAATTTCTTTTTGATGACTGCACCTTCTCGGCAACAAGAAAAGCTGAATAAAACCCAACACCAAATTGCCCAATCAGACCATTATCCGCACCAAGATCTTGGTTCTCCTGTAAGGGACAAAAATATATTGTCTGAAATGCTTCCATTGAACCAATCAAATAAAAACTCAGCAAAATAAATAGTTAAAAAGATAGGACATTTTTCACCTTGAGAGCCTTTAAAAATTTGGAGGTTCCACTCTGAGCAATGGTGCCAAGGCAATCAACAAGCTCTTCTTTAGTCATTCCAACACCAGTGTCACTAGAGGTTTATAAAGTTATTATACAGAGAAATTTAGTCAAAATTCTTAAAGATAAACAAAAAATAATTGTTTGAAATAGAGATTCAACCTTATCGTGACAGTGCCATTGTCTGGGTCAGATTTAATACGTATCTCTAAATTACCGCCATCAGCAAGCAAAGATGGGTCAGTGACACTGAGAAATCGCAGCTTATCCAGAGCATCACTTGCATTACTGGAGGACAAACATAGACCAAAGTAATGTTTATGAAAGTGGAAGCAACATCAGGCTGATTGAAATTATTACAAAAATTAAAAGAAGTTCATCAAGTATTGTTACCAACCTTACAAGTTCCCTTAGAAACACTTCCTTGTGGCTATATAAACTATGAACAATCAAATCTAATAGCCTGCTAACCTGCATTTTGAGAAGCACCAAATAAGAAAAAAAAACATGGTGAGTTAATCATCTAGAGGTAGTGAGTTTTTATTGTTCATTATGTCTTCAATACCAGAATATTCCTCTATTTCTCTACGTGTGATAATCTATTGGTGACAACGTGCCATTTATTACAGATATATAAGAAAAAAGGGCTGGGCTTTACTGACACAATCACACAGTTAAGCACTTCGAATTATGTTGCCTTTTATGTCAATTCTACAATACCATTCTCCTGTGAGCAGGAAACCTCACTACATGAATAAAAAGAAGGGGAGAAATAAACCTCAGCTTGATACTCGAATTTCTCTCCTGATGCCTCGTCAGACCCTTTCTCTGCCACAGCGGCCTCACACTTCACGGCTAATCGGTTCCGTCTTTTCTCAGATTTACATCTCAATCCATTCGAAGAAGAAAGCGAAATTCTAGTTCTGGAACTACCATGGTTCGGAAAAAACGAGCTACTTCGACCAGCCCTTCCCGATCCAAATCGAGGAGAAGAGAGGTGAATAGCTGATAGAGAGGAGGTGCCTAAGCTTCTCCCGCTTATTAGTGGCACCATTGTTGTAGCGTTTAACAAGAGTTCAATCAAAGTATCAAAGAAACAAACAATGGTTGAGGCACTTCAATTGGTATTGGATAAGGTATGGAGCTGGTAAAACCCTAGAAACATAGGAAGGTTTAAGAAGAACGGAGCGGAGTGGAGACTTCTAGATAGTTCGGAGAAAAGAGCAAATAAAACAGGCATTTTCGTACAAAATAAATCTCGTGCAACTTCAATGTGGGGCCGACATGTACCAAAGCCAGCAGTACTTTCTTGTTCTATCGTACTCCAAGTGCAAATGCTTCTTGAATACACTCTTCCAATCGCACACTCTACTTGAACTGATTTGATAGAACGGACGGTGGATCATGGATGGACTGGTACCATGCCCTCTAATTGGATCTTTCACACAAAACGTACGGCGAGGAAAACAAAATCATATTCGGTGCCGGATCCGAATCCGATCAAAACTAAGCAGCGATACATTTATTAAAATTAAGTAATTCAATTTAAAATTAAGTAGCGGTATCTTTCTAAATTTAGATTATATTATCGTTTCAACAGAAAATTTAATACTCGAAAATTTCATTTCGAAATCAAGAAGCGATACAGATCTAATCTTATTCATGTATAAATTTGCCCGTGTTTGATACACAGTACCATTCAAGAACTCAACTCTTTTTTTCTCTTTTTTCTTATTCTTTTGTTTACAACACACCGTAATCCGAAAATAGATTGAATTTTTTTTCTTCTAAAGATGACTTACACTGAAACTTACAAAACTTGAATTATAGATCTCTCCGTGGAGATGTAATGCCGAACATTTCTGTCATGTTAGTACTTGGTAGTGTGGGAAAAAAAAATCATTTATTTTATTGATGCAGAAAGTCCTTTTCTAGATATAAAAGATCAAGTTTCAAATCATTAGTATCTTGTCTTTTCCTTTTATTTTACTTCCTCCTTAACAATTATCATTATTTTCCATCCATAATCAGGGTTTTCTAAATTCTTCAGCAAATTAAAATTATTAGTATCATCATTCAACACAAAAAAATTATATGATTTTCTGGAAATTTATATTCTATTTGAATATTCAATATTCAGTGAATGCAGCATCAATTTTTTAACAGCTGTTATAAATCTTTGCATGTCAATTCTTTTTGAGAACTCCAAAGGCAAGTTCTATAAACATTTTTATGATCTGCAATTGTCTTAAATAGGAAAATTTTCACAGAGGGCTAAGCAGCAAACATTTTCAACAGATAGGGTCAGAGACACCCTAAAAATTGCACAGAGGGTTAAGGGCGCGACTATAGGAGATTCTTTTTTTTTTCCTGAAATCAAGGCATTCTGCAGCTGCTTTTGCAGTTGTGGGTCCTAGCACTTAGGGACACAACTAATAGTCATGCCCCTAAGTGTAGCTGATAATTTTTTTGGCTAAGTTATTATTTATACCCCTAGTACTTAGGGGCGCAACTAATAGTCACGTCCCTAAGTGTTGCTAATAATTTTTTTGGCTAAGTTATTATTCATACAATATTTATTATTAAGCAAATTAATATATGTATAGTTGTAATATAATACTATTAAATATTACATATGTTATTTATACACAATATATTACAAGAAATAATAAATTGATGATATATTGAAGATATAACAACATGAAAGTATATTTTCAAACCACATTAAGATATAATAACATAAATTAAAGTTCATAAAATCCTCAAAAACAAAATATTTTGTAATAGTCTCCAAGATAAACATACATATCCAAATGCTTGAGATAGACGTACAAACTAATTAATATGGCATAAAACAAAATTACATAATCTTAAACTAAATAAAAGAACAAGCTTCATCATCTCCTTGCTAATTACCTGCGATAACGAAATCTCAAGCATTACAAAATTGAAACCAATGTTATTTTGTGAAATAAATAATACTAGTATTACCTTCGTCGTTTGGGGGTGCAGTGCAGGTGCACCTGCTGTGTCCTGTTTGTTTGCATCGCCCACAAGTGTATGCTTGTCGATGTGTATTCTCTTCATCAATTTCATTTCTAATCCTTATATGTTGATGTCTCCCCTTCTTAACAGCATACCTTGTCGGGTCCGGTACTAGCTTTGGTCGTGAAATTTCAGGCCATGTGTCAGAATTGTCGAATGGCTCAAATTCTGGCGTCCATGTTGCCATCAACTCTTGAACGCGATAAACAGGAGATACGCACACATTGCTACTTATGCCCCCTTGAGCACAACATGCTACGATATGAGAACAAGGGATACCTGTTAGTTGCGATTTTTGACAAGTGCATGTACCTCCGGGCACTTCTAACCGCACTGTATGTATTCTATTCCCTTTAATCTTGTTCCCAACGAATCATTGACCTGTTTGAACCTCATATTTTCGCTCGTTCCGGTACGCTCGCACCGTATGTGTATTTCTCCTTAATATTCGCTCCTCTAGTAACGCTTGGATTTTGGGGGAGAAGAGGAAACCTTGTTCAATTGCTTTTTCCGCTTTTGCCCGTCTTTCAGCAAAGTATTTGACCGACTTGTAGAATGTGATTTCAACATGAGAAGTAATCGGTAACTCACGTGCTTCTTTGAAAACATTATTAAGGGATTCTGGTCCGTTTGTTGTCATCATCTCCATTCTACGGCCTCCTTTATTGAATGAAAGAGCCCATAAGTCAAAACGCGGTGCATTCTTCCTTTCAACATCGTTCGAATCCCTACCAATATCCTCAAGCCATGTTGCAGCGTCGGGGCATTTTTAGCGAATACGATTGAGCCTCATTAGAAACTTCCTCTTTTGATTTTGTTTCATTACTTGCCTCAAAATCTGTGTTAATTTTTTGTTGGTAAATTCTTTTGTGAAATTTTGACATATGTGTCTTGAACAATATCGATGAAAGGCATGTCCATCTTGGGTGCTCCAACCCAGGTTTGGCTCACTAAAAACCCGCAAGATACTCTTGTGACGATCAGAGAGTATTGTCACAACTCGTGATCCAACCACTTCCCTACGAACAAATTGCATGAAATCCTCCCAAGATTTGTTGTTCTTGGTATCAACCAACGCGAATGCAAGGGGCACCAACTGATCTTTTGTGTCAAAGCCACATGCAACTAACATCTTCCCCTTATACCGCTCAGATAAATATGTACCGTCAATCGAACCGCACATTTAAGACGTTCAGTGCGGATGCTCCAACCTATCTCCCGACATAACACATTCATGCGGACCTTGCCTTGTATTAATAATAAAAGCATCATCACTTAGCCTTCTTGATTCATACAACCTCCAATTGCAATTTTGGTCGGTGCACTCGATTGTATACATGCTTTTATTAGACTTTCTCTTCTTAAACGTGCGGTTCGATTTGATGTGAAAATCATGCACAACCCATTTTAGATGATCCTTTGACCGAAAACATTGTCCCACTGCCAAACCATCTTCTGTGGCATACCCTTCGTCGTCAAAGTAATTGCCATCACCAATTATATCGACGATTGCATTAATATTATTCCACGAAGCTATTGGATGAGAATCGGTTCGGTCCCGTAATGGCCATGTTGTCATGGTTAGAGAAGTCTCTTCTTCAGAATTGTAATTAGGATCTTCGAAAGGTGTAAAATCCATATTCATGAAAGCATCATTACCACACGTATTTCCAATTGGGCTTGCATCTTGGTTTACTAATATCTCAACCCGTTCTGCCGGGTTAATTTCATCCAACCCAACATTTAATTTGAAATGCTAAAAATCCTCTTCTTCCTCTGGAATCGATTGATTTCGATTTGAGGTTGCATTCAGTTCATAACAATTGATACAAAGATATGCATCTGGCATTCTACAAGCTATTGGCTCAACATACTAATTTGAGGTTGCGTAAGCACGACTACCACTTGCACAACCATGGTTTAGGGTTTTCGGAGCTCGATTACTGCTTGCACAACCATGGTTTAGGGTCTCATGACCTCGATTGCCACTCGGAAAACCTTGATTTGTTGTATATCGAAGAACTTTTGGCTCAACGTACAACCCAATCATTGCAACAGTACCAGGATGAACCGAATGGTTCACCATAAGTCTCCAAGTATCATTACTTGACAATTGTAACTCAGTATAGAACATTACCGGAAGAGTTAGCTATAATCCGACATTGAACCTCCCTGATATCTCTAAAGCATGTGTTGAACTTGAAATCCCCATCCATCGGTACAGCTCCGTCTCCAGTTCATCGAGTGTTATGTCGTCATTCACCGTAAAACTACCGGTAGCTTTTTTCGAGTAATGCACACCATGAGGACCGTTCTTGATGGATCCTCCAGTGTAGAAACTAATAATAAACATTTTATATGTAAGATTTTGGGAGGAGAAGTGTGCAAATTTGATTTAGGGTTTGTGGAGAGGAAGGGGGCTGTTGGGGGAAGAAGAGATAAGATTGAGATAATGGTTGGAGAGAGAAGAAAAGAAAGGGTGCTGCTGCATATATTTTGTTCATTTAGGAGTGTAACTAATAATTGCGCTCCTAAGTTGTAGGGGACAGGTGGACCCCTCATCTGAAAAAAAAATCGTGCAAAATTCAGACTTATCTACAAAAAAGGCATCTTCTTAGGGGCGCAAGTAATAATTGCGCCCCTATGTTAATTCAGAAAAATGGTGAAAAATGCATCTTCTTAGTAGGTTGTAATCTTTCTAACTTACAAAAGTACTTTGAAGTAACACATATATTATTCAATTGTGAAGTGATATTAATTTTAAATAATAATAATAATAAGTATATAATAATATTTATAGTATTATATTACAAATATTAAAATTACAAATTTATTTTATATTGAAATTATTATTAATTTGCTTAATAATAAATATAGTATAAATATACATATATTAACAAATACCCAAAAATTATATATTAGTACTAACTAATAATTATTATATTAAAGGGTATAAATAATAATAACTTAACCCAAAAAATAATCAAGACAAATTAATAGTATTATATTACAACTATACATATATTAAAAATTTATTGTATATTGAAATTATTATTAATTTGCTTAATAATAAATATTGTATGAATATACTACTTTTATTGATATATTAACAAATACTCAAAAATTATATATTAGTACTAACTAATAATTATTATATTAAAAGGTATAAATAATAATAACTTAACCAAAAAATGTGAAGCAACACTTAGGGCGTGACTATTATTATTAATTTGCTTAATAATAAATATTGTATGAAAAAATACCTCTTAAATAACTGAAATTCACTCTCATATCAAAACTCATAAGCACAGACCACAACATGGCAATTGGCACTGGATTCAACAAAAAAATAAGAGAAAATTAATTTTATGTCATTATAAAACTTGAAAATTGTCAAAATGTCATTCAGAAAAAATATTATCAAGATATCATTATGAACATCTGATCTCAATACAAAAAGTGATCGGTAGTGACACATTGAAAAAAAAATTTGAGTAGCATTTTGACAAGATTTGTGTTTTGTAGTGACATCTTGACAAATCCCCAAAAATTAATAAACATAAAGCATATGGCCCAGATTTTTTTTAAAATGAAAATTAAATAAATAAAAGATAATTAAACAGAAAGATTAGCTTTGAAGTTCCAAAAATAGCATAAACCAGGGTTTCCAACTCTGGCCTATGTTTGGGAGAGAGGAGAGAGGAGAGGGCATTGCGTGATTTTGAAGGAAAACAAATAGGCCAGGGTTGCGAATCCTGACCTATAGCGTTTTTTCTATTGGACGATGTTGTGAACACTGTCCTATATCTTTGCTGTCAGTTCGAATTTAAAAAATTGGTTCGAAAGATGCAATTAAAGTTCAGAATTGGCAACACCGTCCAAAGACTATATGCCAGGGTTGGA
Organism: Eleocharis quinqueflora; assembly: GCA_964058865.1. Classification (NCBI taxonomy): domain Eukaryota; kingdom Viridiplantae; phylum Streptophyta; class Magnoliopsida; order Poales; family Cyperaceae; genus Eleocharis; species Eleocharis quinqueflora. The sequence continues at coordinate 20,541 of CAXKVX010005248.1, read as the reverse complement.
ATCCCTGATCTATTCTATTTTTGGAGCATCAAATTCAATCTTTTTGTTTAATTATCTTTTATTTATTTAATTTATATTTCTATTATTAAAAAAAATCGGCATATGGTCACTATCCAGGAAGAAGAGGCATATGAAGAAAAGGCATATGTAGAGGTGGTAGAACTCGACCCGACCCGAGAAACCCTCCCGACCCGACTTGACTCAAGCCCGACCTGACTCGATTTGTTAGAAAGTCAAACTAACTCGAACCCGAACTCGACCCGACACGACCCGTAACCCGATCTTACGCGACAACGGTTGACTCGTAACCCGACCCGACCCGACACGACCCGTAACCCGATCTTACACGACAAAGGTTGACCCATAACCCGACCCGACCTGAGATGACCCGTAACCCGATTTGAATCAACACATAGAGACTCGAGACCCAACCTAACTCGACCTAACATGACCTGAAACTCGATTTGAAGCGACACCTATGGACCCGAGACCCAATCAGAAGCGACACCCGTGGGCCCGATACCCGACCTGACTCGACCTGCTTCGACCCGTGATCCGATCTGTAGCGACACATGTGGACTCGAAACCCGACCCGACCCGACCCGACCTGAGATGACCCGTAATCCAATCTGAAGCGACACATGTGGACCCAAAAGTCTGAAACCTGACCAGATCCGATGTCAGGTTATAAAACAAATATAAAAGTGTATTTATAGTTTATACTTTATAATAAGAAACTGGAAAATAAATTAAGAAATTTGAATTAATGATATTAATTCATCAGCTTATAAATTCATTTGGATGAAGAAAATAATAGAAAAAATTAAATTAATATATGATGTCACTTTGGCTAAAATTCATGTATTAAAAGTTGTCGCCCGATCCGACCCGTGACCCCAAGGGTGTAGGCACTCGTCGACCTGAGGCCCGAACCGATGTCGCCATTTGGCCATTTGCTAAAAATTCAATTGCTGTCTCAATTCAGCAAGTGCCTGATCCTGGATTTTGATATTTTTCAGTAAGTCTGCAGTGTTTGCTGACTTTGCCTGACCCTAAATTTAATTTGGGCCTGACTTTGTCCAAAACAAGCTAAAGATTAAATTTTTTCGGCCCAAATCGCTGTCACAACAAATCGCGAATCATAGCTTTCCTTTCTAACAGATCCGCCTAAAAAAATCACGCTCAGCCAGAAACCCATTCCGCCATTCGCGAAATTTTCGACGCTCGCCAGCCTCGCCTGTCACCCAGTCCGCAATTCGCGACACAAACCCTAGAAATCTCTCCCAGTCTCCCAGCTAGGCAACCACGGAACCACCGATCTCCGTCCAGTCAGTCAGTCACGTCGACGCTCGAGAAACTCTCTCAGCCATGGTTCTCTGATCGCCTTCCCGTCACAGCACTTCAGCAATCAGCCCATACCCAGTCAGGCGTCAGCGTCTCGCTCGGTTTACTGATCTCCGTGACGGTGCGACTGTGACTCTGCCCTTCTCTTCTCTTCTCAGGAAACTGGTAAGTGCTGGAAATTTGCTAGAATATTAGTTGCTGCCTGCTGGTATTTGTTGGAAATTTGGTTGCTGATATTTGCTGAATTGCTAGAAAATTAGTTGCTGTCCCCATTTGGCCATTTGCTGAAAATTCAATTGATGTCTCAATTTTTTTAATTGTTGTCTGATTTAATTGTTGTCCCCATTTGGCCGGGTACGTACTAGTTATAAATTCATAGCTGGATAATACTTGAATACTTTTCATTTGCACTAAAACATAATAATTGAATAATTGATCCTTAATTAACACTTTAATAGGCATTGTACCGATACATCGAGTTATAGGCAAATTCCTTAATTTATTGCCCCATTTGGCTACTAGGTAGTCAAGGTTTTACACAGCACAAACAACAGATTAATAGCGCCCTATTTTGATGTCTGATTTAATTGATGTCTGATATATTTGTACTAATTTTGATTTTTAATTTGATATTTCAGATTATTTTAAATGGACAAGTATTTTAAGAAGGCACCTAAATTTCCAATTGGTTCAAGTTCACAAGAGTCGAGGCAAACTGGATCTAACATAGGTTCCAATTCTTCTCGTGAGATCAATAGCGCCCAAGAGGATCCTCCTTCTGATCCAGGTTTAAGACCACCTCTATCTCAATATAACCCAAATGAGCAAGATCGTGTGCGTAGGTTTTATCTTGGTAAAGGTCTGTTTCAACCTAGCGACTATAATTTTCCCCAAAGAGACATAAATGGTAAAATGAGGAGATTCAACAAAGACTGGTTTGGTCAATACAATACTTGGTTGGAATATAGTATTTCTAAAGATGCAGCATTTTGCCTTTTTTACTATCTATTTAGACCGGAGAATGTCGATTCAGGTAGACGAACTAGTTTTGTGGGAGAGGGTTATAGATGTTGGAAAACAAAGAAGGTTTTGATGATCATGTTGGTGATTCTAATAGTTTACATAGTGAAGCTTATAGGAGATGCATGAATTTGATGAACCAAAGACAAAGCATTCAAACTGTGGTAGAGAAACAGAGTGTCAAAGAGGGTGTGAATTATCGAGTACAACTAGCTGCTACAATAGATACCATTCGGCTAATTTTGAGGGGGGGTTGGGCATTACGCGGACATGATCATCATGTCTGAAAGCTCTAGTAATCCAGGAAATTTTCTTGAGCTTCTAAGATTTCTGGGAGATCATAATGAAGGAATAAATGGTGTGATTCTCGACAATGCTCCTCAAAATCGAAAGCTAATTGCACTTGCCATTCAAAAGGATATAGCGAATGCTTGTGCAGAGGAAACAATTAAAGAGGTAATTTTGGAGCTTGGAGATGGATTATTTTCTGTGATGGTTGATGAGTCGAGAGATGTCTCGACTAAAGAGAAAATGGCAGTTATGATTCGATTTGTGAATAATAGAGGTTGTTTTGTCGAACGATTCCTTGATATCGTTCATGTTCCTGACACTACATCCCTCAATTGAAAGCAACACTTGATAGTTTATTTGGTAAGTACGGTTTAACCATTTCAAGGTTACGTGGCCAAGGGTATGATGGTGCGAGTAATATGTGAGGGGAGTTCAATGGTCTCAAAACATTGATCTTGCGAGAAAATGGGGCTGCATACTATGTGCATTGTTTTGCACATCAACTTCAATTGACTCTTGTTGCTGTGGTCAAGAATCATAAAAAAGTCTGTTTGTTCTTTCAAATGGTTAATGGCATCCGCAATGTTGTTGGTGCATCTTGTAAAAGACTTGATCAATTACGTGAGATGTAGAAAATTAAAATTGTGGAAGCTATTTCAAATGAAGAGATTTCAACTGGAAGAGGTTTAAACCAAGAAATGGGTCTTGCACGTCTATGTGATACCCGGTGGATTTCTCATTACAAGTCTTTAACTAATTTGCTTAAACTTTTTTCAGTCACAATTGAGGTTCTTGAAATTATAGAAGAAGACGGGAAAGATCAAGAAAAGCAAGCAGAAGCAAGTGGATACATGGAAGAAATGAGAACTTTTGATTTTGTGTTCATTTGTCATCTCATGCACAAGTCATTAGGTATCACTTATGATTTGTCACAAGCCTTGCAACGCAAAAGTCAAGATGTGGTGAATGCTATGTGTTTGGTGGGGATCGCTAAATCTCGGTTGCAAAAGTTGAGGGATAGTGGATGGACATCATTATTTCAAGAAGTTTGTGCATTTTGTGAGAAGAACGAGATTGAAATTCCAAACATGGATGGTGTGCATCATTGTACACGACGGGTAAGAACAGATGTGACTTATTTACACTATTATCGTGTTGATATGTTTTACACGGTTATTGATATGCAATTGCAAGAGCTCAATAGAAGATTCATGGAAACAACTATCGAACTTCTTATGTGTCTGTCATGTTTAGACCCGAGTAATTCTTTTTCTGCATTTAACAATGACAAATTGCTTAAATTTGCTCAATTTTATCCTTCGAATTTTAGCGAATGGGAGCTTTCTATTTTGGAAAATCAATTGGAGAATTATCATTTGGATATGCAAGGTAATACTGATTTTTTCTCATAAAGGGCAAGTATCATCAACAACTCACTATTTATTATCAAGTTAAAAAAACATCCTGTCCTTTTTTCCCTGCTCATTTTGAAGTGCTATTGAAATAAGAAAGGAATCTAAGGTGTTATGTGGAGTAAATTTGAATCGGGCGAGATCGGGTCGGGCCACGGGTCGACCAGTGCCGACAACTTTTGGGTCACGGGTTGAGTCGGGCATGATTGGGTTGGGCCTCGAGTCAACTAGTGCCGACAAGTTTCGGGTCACGGGTCGGGTCTCGGGTCTCGGGTCGACGAGTGTCGCTTCTGATCGGGTCGGGTATCGGGCCCACGGGTGTCGCTTCTGATCGGGTCGAGTCGAGTCTTGGGTCCATAGGTGTCGCTTCAAATCGGGTTGCAGGTCGTGTCAAGTCGGGTCGGATCGAGTCTCGGGTCTCTATGTGTCGATTCAGACCGAGTTACGGGTCAGATCAGGTCGGGTCGGGTCAGGTCGGGTTTTGGGTCAACCTTTGTTGCGTAAGATCGGGTTACGGGTCGTGTCGGGTTGGGTCAGGTCGGGTTACGGGTCAACCATTGTCGCGTAAGATCGGGTTACGGGTTGGGTCGGGTCAGGTTCGGGTTAGTTTGACTTTCTAACAAATCGGGTCAGGTCGGGCTTGGGTCAAATCAGGTCGGGCGGGTTTCTCGGGTCGGATCGGGTTCTGCCACCTCTACTTGGGGGTACGAACCTGGAAGATATCTGAAACCCTCCCCAAGCTTTCAAGCATTCAATTGAGCATCAGAAAGAGCACTAGAGCCTTCTCCTACAGCTGCCTAACTTGAGAGATTTAGAATAGCTATAATCATCTAATTGTCAATCTAAGAACACATATTCTTGCTAGCTTCTAGCATTTGGTGCATTACATTTATGTTGTCAAGTAGTGCATTACTGTCCTTGATTGTGTAGTCAATCAGACATTTTACCTTGTAGAGTGGTATAGCCCTTGCATAGATATGAATCTAAGATTGGACCGATATCACATATACATTAATACATGTCCTTTGGTTTCAAGATTCTCTACGGCAGCAGTTCTTTCTGCTGCTCGAATTGAAATGATGATATTGGTGCTTTGGAAAATCCGAAAGGAACGATATTTGTGGGAACCGAATCTAGTGATACGTGAGACAGTGTAGCACAACATCTTGACCGTCTGATCTTCATAGATTGCATCAAGATTCGTGCCAAAGTATAAATGGCCCCCTGATTTTCATCGCTGCCAGTCGATCGCGAGCGGATGGTCGATCCAGATCGTTTATTTTTTGTAGCGCGGTACTGCGCTACAGCAGATTCGGATCCATATTTGTGATGCCACTATTTCTACCTTCTCAAAAAACCAATCCAATTTTTCTTCTACAAATATTTTATTAATTTTCTATTAGTAAGAAACTGCAAATAAAAGTGTGCTCATGCACCTAGTAATAACAATTCCTAACACTATTGATATATAATATGGAAGATAACTCAACGACATATACACTAAAGTACTAAACAAATCAAATAGATTAAACAACCAAATTTTTTCTTGGTTTAGCCCTTTTTTCTATAACTGAGCAAGCTTTGCGCCACTAATTGGGTGGCAATCAGTTGCATTGTCACCGTAGCATCTGGCAGCAAGTATTGCATTAACAACTTGTGTAGGATGAAATGCATCCCAAAACACATACTTGTCGCGTGCTTTGCACGGTGTTTGAAGGGGTAAACACGTCAATCCGCCCCCATATTGTCCATTGCCACAACAAGCTTGTTTGATCTCTGTGAATCCTGATTTATTTAAATTCAACAAATCAAAGTGGAAGTACTGAGATACATCATATATATATGAACTAACCATATTTTTCTCAATTTAGACTGTATTGCAATAATCAAATTAATTTAAAGGAACATATTATGAACTAACCATATTTGAACGGACTATTGACCATTTCAGTAAACGGGTTATACACATCTTCGTAGACAAAGAAAGAACCATGTAATGTAGAATTGAGTTGGTTGAGATGTTGCACAAGGTAATTGTTGAAAGTCACAACTAAGTCATTAACCGAGGCGATACACTCGCCAGTGGTGGTTTTGTTCATAGCTAGCTGACTTGGTATGCACCCAAGGGGCCCCACTCCTGTCACCACAAATTTTCTAGCTCCTAACCAGTACAAATACTGTAAAATATAGAAAACAATTAATGGAAAATGATTATGTCTGTCTGTCAAATGGTATGTATGCCAACTGACAACTGGTAGTTAATTAATAGAGCCATCGGTCAGGATTATATATGCTTATAATTAAACAACTTAAAAATGAAAGAAAAAGAAGAAGAACAAAGACTGACCTTCAATTGTCGACTTAAGTTGTCAACTAAATGTTTCGCAAATGCATCGCCGGAGTAAACTCTACTGCTAGTGTAGAGAACTGGTAAAAGATAGTTGTTTATGTAGTCATTGCTTCCTATGTTTATTAAAAAGAGAGAGTCTGCAATGTGCTTTGATAGTGTCTCTTGATTTCGGATTAGCTGAGGTAATTGGACTTTCAGTGTGCTCACGAATAGCGCTAATTGCTTATCCATTGATATCCTACTTCCCTGCAAAATAAAAATGATAACGGTTACAATATTGATATTAAGATTTAAGCATGATCACAACAGCATACTATTACGTATATATTTTTATTTGAGAGAACAACATGCAATAATTAAGCAACATACAGTAATGAATAAGTTTGTTCCACTGATTAAAAATTAAATGGTAAAACATTTTAGGGCCTGTTCAGACGAAAGGTTTTTTTTTTAGAAATGTAATCGATTGGGTTTGGTATCTTTCCTCTTAACAGCTTCGTTCCCATCCCAGCTGGGAAAAAAATTTAGTCCGACTAAGAGTTCTAATTTCCTCGGGAACCCATACCATGTTGCAAAGTAGCAGCCGAACAGCTGGGAAAGTTAATCGATTGGGTAAAAATAACCAAGAATACCCATGCAAACCCTTGCGTCCGAACATGGCCTTAGTGTTTTGTTGTTTATCCACTGATGAATAAGTTTATTTCAGAAAACTAATCAAATTCCAGAACTTAATATATCAGTTACGTAAATAACATGTACAAATTTTGATGAAAACATTACATAGTGCCGTCCGGTCTCATCAAGTATGCCGGCTGCAGCTGAAGCATAGTTCACGCCTCGCAAAATCGAATTACTTGCAGATGATAGACTTAAACAGGGTGGTGGAGATTTCAATCCCAAATACCTAGCTGAAAAAATAACATAATATCATCAAAACTGTCGCATATATATTTAGAACTAGCAATGTTGATCAGATCATCAAAAACATCATCAGAATCCCAGATATATACATGATTATTCTGTTACCTCTTTGTTCAATTCTGGACTGCAAGGAAATTTAAAATAAAGCATGAATAGTCTGTCGTAATCCACTATAGTTAATGTTCTTACCAGCGTAATCTGGGACTGTTAAACCATTACAGAACCGGCCTGTGGGCCCCCCAATGTCAATACCGTATGGCGGATAGTTCGAGCGAGCAATAGCCGGTATATAATTGTTATTCCCATTGTCTATCAAGGAGTCTCCAAATATGAACAAAGCCGGCGATTTCGCACTTTCTGATACCATACAAAATCCTCCGAGCATAACAAGTGATAAAATTAGAAAATGCAAAAAGATTTCTCTTCTATCTTTTCCTTCCATTTCTCACAAGTATTTTGTGTGTTCAAGGTGCATAACAAGTGAACACGAGGTAGTTAAAAGGAGCTCATTAGGATCTGATGTGCATCTTCTCATTTATTGTATCGAAAGTCGAAACCATGTTTGCATGAATTGAAGGCACGGGAATAAAGTAGTTGCATCTAATTATCGACTGCTTCACGTACATTACACTGATCTAAGAGGGAATTTGTCAATTTAAATGCTTCTATGTGCAAGCGCAACCATCCAATTCAATTTCAGCCTTGTTATGCTCCCTAGTTTTAGTGAAAATGAATGGAATGAAATGTAAACAAATGGAAGGTGAATTTGCTTATACTTCAAATGATCCTCTACCATGCATTCGATCGTCTAATAAAATTAAACTCGAAATCAAGTGAAAAGAGTCTCGTCCCCTCGCTTCTCTTCCTCTTCCACCCATTTTCATTGTCTCGAGCACACAGTTTGTTTTCGCCAAATAAGTAAAGTAACAGAACGGACACTAATGTACAGTGTACTAATTGAGGAGTGTACGTGTGTGTGGTATATGCATATACTGCATTCTAGCCTCTAGGGGATAATAATAGTGGTCTCCATGTAATGACTAATAATAGTGTACATCCAATTACCAACAAACTGTCTAAGAGCCAATGCTCATATATATTTGCAATTAATACAGCAAGTACGTACTCTCTAATTAAGGTGCGAGTTATTTTGCTTTTGGACGGCCTGTACATGATTACTTGTACCTGGATATATACGGATATACCTACAGCTTGTATGCATGATTTTAGTGTTGTGCTAGACGGGCCGGGCCGGGACCCGGGATGAACAGTTACGGGTCCCACGGGTCCGGTCAACTCACGGACGGCGGGGGTCAACGGGTTTTCACGGGCGGGTTCCGACGGGCGCGTTCGGAAAAATTTCCGAAAGCCCGCCCTTGACCCGGGACGGGTCGGGACGGGTCCCACGGGTCGGCGGACGGGACCCTCGGACGCGGGTTTTTGAACCAATTTTTGTTTAAAAAATAAAAAAATTATTTAAAAAAACAGAATTTTTTTTAAATCTGGGAAATTGAGAAAATGAGGTAAAAAACATTTAAAAATTAAAAAAAATGCCAAAATGAGTTAAAAATTTAATTGAAAATCGGGAAAATTAAGTATTAAATATGGAAAAAAATATATATATATATTAATTTTATTAAGAAAAAAATTTAAAGATATAAAAAATGGTTTAAAAACTTGAAAATCGGATTAATTAATTAAAAACTCTTGAGAAACATAAAAAATCACAAGAAAGGAATTAAAAATTAGATTAAAATTCGAAAAAATAAATATTAAATCTGGAAAAAAATAATTTAATTTTTAATATGAAGAAAATTTAAAGATATCATAAAATTTTAAAAAGGCATAAAAATAGGAATAAAATATGAAACTATTTGAAAGCATGTAAACTAATAAAAGATGTGAATTGTGATTTGTGAATGAAGAAGTGAAGAGTATATTTCTTTTAAAAATTATGAGTTTAAAAATGTGAATTTTTTTAATTAGAAACATATTTTTTATTAGCACACTTTGTATGAAAAAGGATGCAAAATCGGAAAAAAAAATATGAACTATTTTTTCAATAATGTAACTTCTTAAGCAAATTACTTCAAAAAAAAAGTTACTCTCCTCCTTTATTCCGGGCTTGAGACCGGCTATGTTATTATTTTTTCATGTTAAAAAAATAACATAGGCGGAGTTCTAACTTTTTTTTTTGTTAGTAAAGATTTAGATGAAGTAAAAAATATTTAATGATTAGGAAAAAATTGAATAATGAAATATTCAAACCAAATTTATATTTGTAGATCGTTGAATCGTCTCATATACCAAAGCTCGTCATCTCCATGGGGGTCAAATTCATCGTCCATATTATTTTCCGTGGTATCGGTACTCTCTTGATTATCAACACCGTCCATATTCTCTTCTTGATATAGAAGGCCAAAGCCTTGTAGATGATCATCCGCATCAATCCAATCCTTTAGACATACGAGTCGCTCAAAAACTTTTGCCCCCAACCGGCTCCTTTTATTCAAAAGAAAAAGAAATAAGTGAAAAATGAATAATTATGAAAATAAATAAGAAGTAAAGAAATTATACCTTTTATCCGTGAGAATCCGATTTGCCGAACTAAAACAAGCTTCCGATGGCACGGTTGACATAGGAATGGCGAAAATGTCACGTGCCATCAAAGATAGAGTCGGAAAAAGATTTGCATTCTTCCTCCAATAATCTAGAACATCGGTTTCGTCCGGCATCAATGGTAATGCTAAATAGCTTTGTAATTCGTTTGTGTTAATTGGGGGAGCATTGTTGTCATTGTCATCTAATTCGAGTAGTAATGCACTTCGGCTATTACTCCTATTGAGAAATTAAAAAAATATATTTAGTAAGTACAATAGATATATTTAGTAAAAGATTAGTTTAAGTTGTAGTTTAAATACAAGTAATTAAAATTTGCAATTAAAAAATATACCTAGTGTACGTAGATGAAGAGGCTATAGATTGTGCGGTATTCCTTCGATTGTTGTAGTGAGAAAACATGTCCTCAATCAAAGCTCGTACCTCGGGCTCCTCGGTTCCCCTCGGCAAATCTAAATGTGTCTTGAATTTAAATAACATTTTTACCGCATAATACAACTTGTAGCTCGGATGAAGGACATTTGCAATAATTGTAACTTTTGGAACTTGTTCCCAATATTTTAGGAACTTTTCCCTCATAGCGGCTATAATTGGAGCGATGTGCGGATCGGTGAGCTCCAAAACTACATTAAAAAATATATATATAAGTATTAGTAATAGAAATTAAATATATATATAAGTATGAATAACTAAAATGAAATAAATATATATTATATGTGAAATTATAAGTATTATTAACTGAAAGTAAATATATATACATATATATATATAAGTAAATGTAAGTATTAGTAACTAGTAAGTAAAATTAAATATAATTCAAATTGAAAAAACTGAAATAAATATGTACCTTTCATTTCGTCATACACCTTGGAGATGTAGAAGAGGTGGTGAAGCAACTCGTGGGCGGTTGGTGTGTACGAGCAAGACAACCTTCACGGTCGCTATGAAAAAAACTCGAAGAAACTCATTAGTCCACCTAATTGGGTCCACTCATCCGAGGATAGCATCATAGTCAATCCTTCGGGCGAGGAACCCAAAAACTCATCAATGGCATCTCGGTATTTAAGACACCGTTCTAACATCCTATAGGTTGAATTCCAACGGGTATCTACATCCCAAGGCACGCTCAACTTACTCAATCCCAACCTTTGACACAAAGCATGCCAATTTTGTTTCCTAACACCATTAGAATAAATAAAGGTGAGGCTATTTTTAAATTTCTTCACCAAATTTTCTACCCCCTCGGTTTTAAGTCCGGCCTTTACCGTGAGGTTGAGAATATGACAAGCACATTTTTGGTGAAATAATGCTCCATTCATGATCGGGTTTAGAGCACGGACTAAATACTCTACCGCTTTATTATTATTGCTAGCATTATCAAAAGAAATAGAAGAAACTTTACCTTCCGTGTCGGTCTTCAAATTGTACTCCCTAAGAACACTCATAATCGAGTTATAAATTATTTCCGCGGTGTGTGGAGACTCTATTGTACGAAAACTTATGACTCTTTTTTGGAGTCGCCAAAAGTCATCAATAAAATGTGCGGTAATACAAGAATAAGCAAGACCTAGCCGTTACACAGAAGCAACGGCTAGTTGCTGCGCGCGGGTCGGGGCGGGCGGACACGGGTCCCGCGGGTCGGGCGGGTCGGGCGGGTCGACCGTTGGGATTTTGAGAACCGTTGGATCAAAATCCAACGGTCCAAATCGCATCCCTCCAAAAAAATTCAAAATTTGTAACTGGCGGGTCTGTGCGGGTCGGGGCGGGCGGACACGGGTCCCGCGGGTCGGGCGGGTCGACCGTTGGGATTTTGAGAACCGTTGGATCAAAATCCAACGGTCCAAATCGCATCCCTCCAAAAAAAATTCAAAATTTGTGGGTCTGTGCGGGTCGGGCGGGCGGGCGGGTCCCGTCACGGGTCACGGGTCACGACGGGTGCGACGGGTGCGGGTCGGGCGGGTTCTGACGCGGGTCTGACACGGGCGGGTCTAATACGGGTCGAGTTGGGAACCGGGGGAAAACCCGCCCTTGACCCGTCACGGGTTTGACCCGCGGGTTTCGACCCGTCTGGCAGACGGGCGGGTTTGGGACCCGGCGGACACGGGCGGGTCGTAACGGGCGGGACCCGGCGCGGGTTTAGCACAACACTAATTCAGCATAGTAGTTACGATTTGGATTACTGTTAGTGATGAAAAATAAAAAGTTTTTAAATTTCAACACGAATCTTAAAGCAAATAAAAAATCAGAGGATTTTAATACTGCGCTACGATACTGCGCAGTATAAAATTCATGATTCGGGTGAATGACATTACGCCAAGCAAGTGCTCCAAACAAAAATATTATAAAAATGAGATGAAGATTACACAGCTCATTTTTTATTCTTCATCTTACATTTCCAGATAATATCCACTTAGTTTACCAGATTTTACGGACATGCCCACGTGAAAACAGAATGTTCCTTTAGAAAAAAGAATAGAACAGTGAAATCATAACACTAGTACTAAAAATAGCACTTGAAATCCACTTTCAATCAAAAACCTTTCCACCACATGTGGTCGGTTTAATTACAGCACGAAGGTGTGCCACATGTTAACCTACCTTTTGTTTTCTCATGTGCAAGAGCAGAGAGAGAAGATAGAATGATAGATACATAGATATATTTCTCCGCAAAATTCGGTCATTGAATTCATGATTTGGAATTTTGTGATGTGAATGCCAAAGTTTCTGGTTTGAAGTTGTCAGTACCTAAATGGAATAGTTTAATTTTAAATGTTGAATTGAAAGATTTGTATGTACGTGTTCAGACATTGATTAAATAGTTTACGGAGGTATCAGAGTTAAGTACCTAACAAAAGAGATGAGCTAATAAATTTTCAAAGAAGGGGATTATTATTTATTACAATTATTCTGTAGCTTTTAGTATTGTACTTACTTTTTTTCTTCTATTTTTTTAGCGGAAAAGATGGAGTCTGAAATTGTATATAAATATTCTAGATTTGGAAAGCATGTTATGGACTTGCAAAATGAAACAGGCTGTTTGCAAATAAAGTTGTTAATAGTTGAAAAGATTTAGTTATGTCTCTTGAGCTGGTCTGTTTGTATATTGAATTAAATTATATTCGACGGTTCGGCCCCTTAAATGTTGGGCTTGTACTTTTGGTCGGATAAGATTCTTTAGGCCTGGACGAATTAGGCCCATAACAAAGTTTAACAGGCCGGATTTTTCTGTGTCATAGTCTCATAGATACTGCTCTGACCTCAAGCCTCAAGGTGCCTGATAGTGATAGTGAGAAACGAAATATCCTGGTCGTGGAAGTTGCTGGATCTGTAATGAAGTCCCAGATGGGCCTAACAATGAACCTCCGGGTGGATCTCAAGATGGGCCTGGAAGATTTCTGGATGGGCCTTTAGATAAGTGTCAACTGTCAAGATGGACCCTGAAGAATATTTTACGATGGGCCCTCGAGATAAATGCACAGAGACTTCATGAGAATTGATCCAGAAGTAGCTTAATTTCCGACTTATTTTTGCCTCCAGAGTTTTGCTGTTTGCATTACCAGATAATACTAGGCGAACGAAAGCAAAATGTTTTCTGTTATGGGATTATTTGCATTACCAGATAATCTATTGTTGCCACCGCCACCCCTTTATTTTATGGTTTTATTCTTGGTAAAAGAGGACCATGTCTTTCTTAAAAGGTCAGCGCTTTTTATTTCAAATGCTATAGATTTTGACAATAATTTGCTACTCAAATTCGTATGAGATTAGGATTTTCACTCCCATGTGCCAAGTAATATCTATAATTATATTTTCTTCAAAAACTTCTCCAATTGGTCTTACTTGTTTTCTTTTTACCCTGATATTTGTTTAATTTTACCCAATATACGGTTTTCTTTTGTTCTCCGAACTATATTTTCTAGTTGGGGTACTAGAGATCATGATTTCTAATTATGAGCGAGACGAACTTCAGTCTGAACAAAAGAAATCATGATTTCTAATTACAAGGCAGCCTTCCTTTGGAACACAACCTACAGAGAACAAAGTCTATTGGAGTCTCCAATAAGAGAATTAATCCAAGCGACCAATTAAAAACAGATTGCCCTTTTTATCAAATCTAACCTCAGTATCTCACTGTCTTCAAATCATGTCACTGTTACCCAAGCTCTCAAGTGAAACGCGTTTCGCTATTATTGAACTAGGATTACTGCTACCCAAAATTTACAAATTCAAGTTGATTTGAAACACAATTATGCAACATGTAGAGATTATTAGAGACAAAACACTATACCAAAACCATGCAGTTAAGACTAGCAAATTAACTTGTAAAAAAATCAACTAAAGCCATCTAGTAAACAAAAAAATCAACTTGGCTATCACAAGAAGGAAGTTCTCATCAACTGCTACTCCAAGAACAAATCCAAAAGAAAATAGATGGAACAAAAAATCTGAATTTCTTAGGCGGGGAGGAAACAAGCAAGGTAGTACCCATCAATTGATATACATAACAAAACTAACATACCAATTATTACTTGAAATCACACAAAACTTAACAAAAGAAAAACTGAATCACTTAGCCATCATGACTTTGACGAACTCCTCATAGTTGATCTGGCCGTCACCGTCCACGTCAGCCTCGCGGATCATCTCATCGACCTCCTCGTCAGTGAGCTTCTCACCGAGGTTAGTCATGACATGGCGCAGCTCAGCAGCAGAGATGAAACCGTTCTGGTCCTTGTCGAAGACGCGGAATGCCTCCTTGAGCTCCTCCTCAGAGTCGGTGTCCTTCATCTTGCGAGCCATCAAGTTGAGAAACTCAGGGAAGTCAATTGTGCCGTTGCCGTCAGCATCGACCTCATTGATCATGTCCTGAAGCTCAGCCTCGGTCGGGTTCTGACCGAGGGACCTCATCACAGTTCCCAACTCCTTGGTGGTGATGCAACCTGTCCAGAAACACAAATAAATTTGTCATTAGTTTGTCAGCAGATGGATCAAAGTACTTCTGATCAAGTTACATTACTTCAGGTAAACAGTATTCTAAATTATTTCACATTTACCATGTGCATTATAATGTAGAAGTTACTTCTTTAAACTATAATAACAATCCAGGTACAAAGGCTACTTCATTATTACTACAGACAAAAGTCCATTAATAATTTTTATTATAGCTATTTCTAGAATTTAGGAGATGAAGGTAATAAATGAAGAACAGATTCAGCTAGCCACCTCAAAAAAGAAAATGCAAGATAAATGGATCTACTGCAAAGTATTGATGCAATTCAATACCAACAACCAAATCTATAGATTCAAGATAATTTGTACTGTATAAAGGAGATATCCTTACAATCAGAAATGAAGTTGATTTCAATTTGCTACAGAAGGTTCATATATTATCAAAATACAGTGATTATATCAGACTAGCTTTAAAATAATGAAGTGTTCAGTCATGAAAACAGGCAGCAAGCCTAAATCAAATAGCTACATTTTGAGCAGCATGATTCAAACCCTAACTAAGCAAAGTAATACATATCATTGGGACTTTTTAGGATCAGGAACAGAC
The DNA here is from genome assembly GCA_964058865.1 of Eleocharis quinqueflora. NCBI lineage: Eukaryota > Viridiplantae > Streptophyta > Magnoliopsida > Poales > Cyperaceae > Eleocharis > Eleocharis quinqueflora. The sequence continues at coordinate 5,027 of CAXKVX010005248.1, read as the reverse complement.
TCAAGCTCTGGATACTCTGGTTGGAACCTCAATGAAATTGATGATGAAGAGGTTTCTGACATTGAAATTGTTCATAAAAAGGTGTATTTGACTGGCATGGAGGTTCCACCGGGAGAAAAAAGGCATTCTCCATTCCCTTTCGATCCCAATCCCAGTCCTTGAAGATTTAGAAGGAATATTTGATTGTTTCTTTTTAGTGATGTAATTGATCGGTGAGAGAGAGAAACAATGTTATGTTCTTTTGTGAATGTTTTAAGTAGTGCATTTTGAGATGATGAGATGATGACAATTTAATACTATGGTTGTAATATTTGATATTAGTTTAGCTAAATACTCGATTAGAGTAGATTTCACTAGTAGAGATTAGGGTAGATTTAGTTTAATTTTAGATATTAGTTTAGCTTAGTTTCTGTAAGACAAGTTTATATTTTAATGAAATAGATGGAAATCCCCACTTCTGGGTCAAAAAATACATATAATTGGGAAATTAGATACAGAAAGCAGATCCGTGCGAAATCAAAATAAAAGATCTGATCGTTGTCTACTTTAAGCTATCGCAACAAGGCAGATGTAGCTATTTCATTCATATATCATTTCAATTTCTACTCAAATCGACACAGTTGTACCGATACTGCATGATATTCACTGGATCTATATATAAATCTACCCCATTATCAACTTAATTCGAAGAAGCAACCACAGAATCACCAAGCATAACAAGAACTAATAATCAAAACAAAAAAGGAGAAAGAGAGCGTGATCTAACCATCTCCGTCCTTGTCGAATAAGCTGAAGGCTTCCTTGAACTCGGCGATCTGATCGTCGGTGAGTTGATCCGCCATTGATTCTTTTCTAAAACGAGAAGATAAGCACAAAATAGGAAAAGAGAAGAAAGAATCTACGAGTAATGGAAAAGAGAGAAGGGGGTACAAACGCACTCTCTCCAGACCTGGTTATTCCCTTTTAAGGGGTTCTCTATTGTGAAAAGACAGAAGTACCCCTCTTTGTTTAGTTAAATGTACTTATCGGTAAAACACGTTCGATACAGCGAAGACCGCGAGGTCTATTCCTGTCATTTAATCTTTTCAATTTTACAGTAGATGAAAAGCAGTAAAAAGAGGGAGCAGTGAATGGTAAAAATTCTCGCACGCGGTTTGAACGCGGAAACACACGAGTAACCGTTGACCAAAAAATGTACTGAAATGCCACGTAATACAAGCTGGCGTTTCTGATTGGCTGGAGACACGACATTAGTGTAACCTGTCCCAGCGGTTCAAAGGATCGTCTTCTCTGGAATTTATTCCACATTCCAGGTAGATCCGGGCTCTCCATTTCAGATTACATGGCTCCGATCAAACGGACTACTTACTAATTGATATATATATTTAATCTACTTGATATAACTACTTGTGTAATTGTATTCCAACTTCATAATTGTTTGAGTTTATTTTACATAAGATTTATCCAAATTTAAATAATTAACTATTTTAGTGTGTTATTTTTCTCCAATTTTCAAACACTTCATTAATAAAAACAAGATAAAATAATAAAAGATTTGAACTAAAGCGTCTAGATTATAAATTTTTTTTGAGATAGAAATGAGAATCTTTGCCACTCAAATCTAATTCAGATGTGACCTAAATTTTTTCATAATAGTTTTACTTACTGAATTTGGAACCCACATATTCTGAAATGTTACTCGGAGCCATTTAACTAAGTACTGATTCTTATTTGTATCATGCATTAGTTAAGATTAATAGTGGGAGATCATTATCTAAAGCTGATTTGATGGTAAGAAAAATTTAGTGAGTGAAAGGTGTAATTGCCAAATGACAAAATTGGTTTCTTTGGTAAATGGTAACACCATGTGCGGCCCAATTATAGAGCGAATTTGGATTCAACAACCGTGCGCACATCCAGCGCACTAACACTTACGGCTGGAATTCAGTCAAGAAACAAAGACGAGCCCATTTACATGCATTTTTTTAACTCTGATTCTATTTTGTTATAATTTTGGGACAGGGGACGCATTGTAGACAAAAAATAATAGTTGGATGTTTAGATGTTAGTATCTTACGATACGCAATGTGTATCTTACGATTCGATACAAGTTAAAGGACAAGAGATATATAGTTTCCAGTTCGATGCAAGTAGTGAAATCAAAAGGTGAGTTGTCATTTTCCAACCACCTCGACGACAATGATTGATGATAATGATGCTAGTGATATGATGATAGGAAACATAGCTTCTTTTGTTAGCAAATATGTCATTTTGTGACTTACTAGAACATAACACTAAATTATTTGTTGCTTATCAAAAGTAAAGATTGATATTCATGTAAATATCTTAATATGCAAGAAATTTACATCAATATCAATTGATACTTATAAATATATTTAAAATTACAATAATTTTTTAGTTATTTAAATTTTTTTGCTAAATACTAATTACTATAAATTTTTGTTATTTCAAAAATAACTTAGCATATTTTAACAACACAATACGATATATGATACAATACAAAATTCACCAATACACGATATATTTTATGATTCAACTACTATGGTTGGATGGGACATAAGATAATTATAAAGTACAATAATCAAATTACGAATATTCTTTCGAAATTATAAACGTACCACAAATGCACAATTTCTCTGCGAACCAAGACAGTTTTGGCTTGCGGAGAGACAGCTTGGATTGACAGGTGTATGATCTTATATAATATATAGCAACTGAACTACCTCAAAGGATATAGCAATATCTTTGGCGAGGGGACGCACTGTCGTGATCAAATAGCCCCAAAATGATACGAAGAAAGTACAGGTGAAATAATACAACCAAAAATAATTTCGTTCTTGAAGAAATATCCATACACTATCATAAATGCACATTTTTTGGAACAAAAACAGTCTGGATCCTTATGGGATGACAACTTGGAATGACAGGTGTAATGACCAATATTATAGCAACTGTGGTATATCAAAAGATATATAAAGAACTATGCCACAAGATTTGAGTTAACAGGACCACCTGAACTAAAAGTTCTAAAATTTAGAAAATTCCATTCATATCTCGAGGATATAACATCTAAAACAGTACCAAAAAGCAATTGTTACCAGGAGACTTGAGGGTTGAGGCAAATATTTGCAAATTCATCAAAACTTGACATAGATTGTATCAAAAAGGAAGCACCACTGCACCACCATCCCTGAACTATAAGACAACATTCATGTCAACCAAGCTAATAAAACTGGGACACTAATAGTTGCCACAATAAACAACCAAAATGTGAAGAAAACTCCAGCCTCGCCTTCTTTTGTACCACAACAGAATGCAAGCTTGCAAACTACCATAAATCTATTTTTTTATACCACCGCAGCAGCTCTCAGCATACTCTGTTTGAAATTGTTTGGTGTAGAGACTTAAGCTGGGTATTCCACTTCTCTATTGCAGTATACTTCCTCATACCCTTAGACCTAAAATTTAAGCCATATAAGTTACGAATGTATGAATTGAATCATGACACAAGAACCAAACCAAATTAATAAAGCATAAACACATTAAAATATAAAGCAATTACCTGTCACCACGTTCCAAGAGCTTGTTAACCTGATCAATGTGACCCTGGATCTTGTTATCAAGGATCAATGAGACCAAGAGCTGCTCAACATCCTTCTCCGGCACATTTAGTTCCTAAACACATTTTTAATCTTGTTAAAACATTATACAAGAAACTAAGCTTAAATTAAGGTGGTCTACACAAAAAGACTTGTAACTGCTTATAAGCATGCACAAATAGGGAATGGCAAACTGCGAGCCCGCGGAGATGGTGGTGGGCCTCTACATAAAGACTTGGGTTCAATTCCCACTAGAGGTATTTGAAAAATAATAAATATCGGGGCTAAAGGAAGCCCTCACACACACACACATATTAAAAAAAAGATCTAACAAGAATGGTAAAACTAAATTTCCTTTTTGAACAGCAACTTGGTATTTTTGCCAAGTAAAAGAGGAGTAGAAGAAAATAATTTTTATTTACCTTTGAAATAAAAGGAATTCGGATCCTGGTGTACGGTTTGATCAACTTGAGCAAGACCTGAGTCCTGATGTTTCTCAACAGATCTTCAATATAATTGCGGATGAAAGGATCATCCATGATTGTTCTTCTGTTACTCTGATAGCATCCAAAATCAACTTAAGATTCCATTCACTAACAACAAGATAACATTTATATCCAGGAAACAAACAAACCTTCAAAATCTTCTCAAATTCAATAATGTCATTCTTCTGAAAAGCTGCTATCAGGTTCGTCATTGCCAAGATCTCAGGATCGTTCTTGTAACTGCATAAAAAAATAAACAGAAGGGTTAGCCAGTTGCGAAAGAGAAGAGTCAGCCCAGAAATGGTAGATATGAAATTCAAAGCATAAGGTTGCTAGGGAAAAAATCTAAAGAACATGTTAGAATATCTTACGGCTTTGCCTCTTGGCCATCGAAGGGATTCACTTCAGACTGCATTAACATGTTTGCTAGAACCAAGTATCTGAAGTACCACAAAAGAAACATCCATAAATCCGAAGTTAATTTCATGGTAGTTGCAACCCAGTAAGCCATATTGATAATTTTGTTTTTTGAAATCAGTGGGGAGCGCCCACCACTTCTATTTCATACGAAAAGAAACATCCATACAAACACTCAAAGACCATATTGATAATTCCAAATTCTACTTACCAGTTTAAGTGCATTTGCGTAAAGGTCAACTCTACAAATTTACATGACACTACTCTTGAATGATGCTTATAAACATACAAATAATATACATATTTTTTAAGGATGGAAAAGGTATAATGAACTATACATATATATTTTAAAGATGGAAACCAGCTTCTGAAATCATCAAAATACAGACCATAGTGTAAAATCAACAAAACGGGGAAGTCATTTGAAAATTTTCAAACTGATCAAATACGTACTTGAGGCATTGAATGCGGCGTGGGTTGCCAGCTTCATCATAGTTCTTGAAAG